>JARYZH020000123.1:0-600000 GCA_030021035.2 Notholithocarpus densiflorus
CTTCATCAATGCAGTCATCAAGGACATAATCTTCTTCTTTATTCCTCGTATTCCTTTTCCACAAGGCAGATAGAAACAATGCCAACCCACCAACCAAAACAAATCCACCAGAACCAAGCCCCACGGCTAATCCCAATGCGTTGTTTTTCCTTTGGTTGGGGGGCTGGAATATTGGGGCTTGATACCGGATCTTTTGTGATGGTTATGGTATCATCAATTTCCAAACTTGAACTAAAATCCCATGAATAAATGGTATGCATCGCAGAAGAATTTCCTGCTGAGGCTGAGAATCCAAAAGTAACCAATTCATGTAAGAATTGGCTCAAATCAACATTTGTGGAAAGGAACTGACTTATAGGAACATTGTATCTAAAACCAGTGAAGAAAACACTCAAATTATGAGAACTAGAATTGTAACTAATCCAAGCTTCATTTCATTTCCCTTCCTTAATAGCAATATTACTATACCATGAAATATTAGCAACAGATTTCAAGGAGTTGACATTAATACCTATATGTTCCCCTGGGGGAGAAAAATACGCGTTGCTATAGATATCAAACTCCACTGTACCAAAAGGATTGTCCTTTGAGTGTAATGCCTGATCATCGCAAGTAAGACCAATAGACAATAGTACTGCCACCTTTTGTTTTAGGAAACTTTGAATTGACAGGTGCAAGGATGAAGGCAAGCCTGTCTCCATATACACTTCTATCCTGTGAGTCAATGGCAAAGGAAAAATGGGCGGTGAAATCTGTGAGGTTCCCAGAGTCCTTGTCTCACAGTTGCATGGGTTTGAAATACGTGGCTCAACTAACATACCCTAATGTGAGCTGATTGCCTGTGAGTTGGATGACTTGGTTAACAGCGAAAGCTCGCTCATATGTCATGTTAGAGTCAGAAGAACTAAAACTAGTGAAGTTGAAGGAAATAGCACTTGTAAATGGGGTTAATATAGAAAAGAAATAGGTGATCATAAAGAGGTAACAGAGAATCATAAGCTGTGGAAACAGGAAATGTTCGATCTTGAAGTTGTGTACAACCATGATTGGAACTTTCAAGTGAGGTTGGTCAAGAGATATTGCAGATTGTAATATGAATCAATACCTACATAGATAATAAGTGGAAGTCTTCTAAGTGCAGATTCAAGCAATATTGACACAAAAAAAAAAAATAAAGAGTCAATGTTGTTTTGCAGGATAATAATTAGAGGAAAACTTCAATAGATACGGGCAAATTGAATAAATTCAAAATCCACACATCATCTTGAATATATAATTGGTGTTGAAAATTTTCACACACGGAAAAATGTTATACGTTAAAAATCCACACATCATCTTGGATATATAAAATATTTTGCTAGCTTTTATGCACTTCACTAAAAGTTAAATATTCTCATGAAATAAAAATCAAATTACACATACTGTTAGTATTCAAGAAAAATTAACCTTTCTACCAAAGTCTACCAAAGAAGCTCAAGCCAAATTTTGAAGAAATTTAACTTCACTAAGTACAGCTAATGAAGGGAAAAAGAAATATTAAAAAAAAAAAACAACATAAATGATGCCCATAACCAAAATCAAATTTCTTTAGCGAGCTTCTATCAGTTCTATGCACTTCACAAAAAATAAAATTTTCATCAGAGGAATAGCTTGAATAGATACTGGACAATTGTATATGTTCAAAATTCTCACATGATCCTAGAACAACAACGTGTTGAAAGTTTTCATTAGAGGAAAACTTCAAATATATTATACAATGGTATAAGTTAAAATCCACACATCCTCTTGGATAAAAAAATTGGGTTGACCAAATATAGGACATAAATTTTTTGACCAAACAAAAATATATGATATAAAAAGGATGTTCCCTTAACCGAACTCAGAAAAACAGAAAAGATTAATAGTGTTCTGTAATTGCGTGTGCATGTGGAAACATCTCAGTATCTCCCTAGAATTGTATGCATCCATTATTTTAATGTAGTATAATCACTTTTAATTAGTAGGTAAAGATTTCATTAACAAAGAACTACAAAAGGAAGTAAATCAAGTACACAGGAAGTATATATGAAGTACATTTCCAACTCAAAAGTCATACTCATGACACAAATACTTATGCATTGGGATGCTTAGTAAACAATGGTGTCCCACATGTCATATGAATGCAAGAGATGTCTCATGCACCAAAAGCAATGTTCTTCCACAGAAAAAAATACATTGTTTACAAAAGAAAGTTGAAGTCAGAGAGGAGGAGGTGGGGGGGGGGTTTAGACAAGTACCAAAGAAATGAGAAGCCTAGATGTGTTAATAGAAATCTACCAGTAATATACAATTATTAAAGCAACCCCTTTTTAAAACTGCCTTCTCTACCTTATTCTTTAACCGAATAGTGCTTCAAAGACATTATAGATAATTCTAATGATGAATCTGTCCTCTGACAAAAAAATATCCTGGCAAGAATTCACTGACAACACCAAATCTAGACTGCAAAAGAGCCCTGCAGTTATAGTTACAGTAAGCAGCAGTGCAACACTCAATGGAACGAATTAATATGATTAATTTGAGAAAGATGCAAAATCCAATTGATGAAATCCAGATGTGCATTTGGTTTGAACACCTATACCATAGGGCATGCCAAAAATATAATAGATCAGAATCCTAGATGAAGATGCTAGCAAAGAAATAAAAACGCTATGTCCATAAATAAGAATTAAGGATTCTGGCTTTATCATTGGATGAATGATAGCCTAAAAGCCCAAGTCCCCAAGAACTAAACTAAATCCAGGACATCAAGGGAAACTCTGAATTCATCCACCCAGGAAAAGAACTCAACTAGAAATTAAATGCCCAAAACTCGGGACCAAATCATTCTATCACAGTAGTCAAATGTAAGTATGTAAAATTGTGACTCAAACAATGTACTTATATAAAATTGTGCTCCAATATGAGGGAGCTTGATGCTTCAAATCCATGCTTCATGACTCACACCTCTTTTTGTCAAGTGAAGCTGATGGACACATGTAATACATCTCTTAAAAGTTTAAGATATATAATATGCATAATCCTCAACATGAAAGCAAGAAAATAGAAACTAAAAGCCTGTAACTCAGAACATGCACTACATCCTTAGCCACTCAGGGGAACAGATGTGGGAGCTCCTAATTTACTGAAATAGCAACTCACTGTTACAGCAGAGATCCTAAAGAGATTGCAACTAAAATGGATTTACAACTATTTTTTATCCCTTTTAAGAGAGATACTATCACAGTTCAATGCCAGATAAGCAGTAGATAATGTTGGAAGGAAGTAGTTGCTAAAACTTCTGCTGATTAGGCAGTACTGTGTGACTGATGGCTGCAAATGCTTGGTTTAGAAGCAGATCACTCTATTGTTTATAATCCTTCTTTATTACGACCTGATTCATATTTAAGTTTAATAAAATCAAAACTACAAAGTTCAATAATCAATTTGAAAAAGAGATGTGCATATGAAATTTTATAGTAAGTATCAATTTCAAAGTCAAAGAGAACAATATTTTTCTGAACTAAGAAAACAAAACTCAGCAATGCCTTGTTCAACATAAATGATACTTAATTAAGGTAACACTATACTCCCTCTTATGCAGTTCAGTAACATCTTGGAAAAGATCTTAAATTGCAATTGTTCGACTCCACTGCAACTTTCCGAAGCTTTCTTCCCTTTCTGTTTCCTAAAACAGAAATATTTATGAACAATTACATTCCCATTCCATCTGTGGGATATGATAAGTAAACATGTGTAAACTAGAATAATTAGCAAGACAAAAAAATCAATTGATTTCACTTCTAGTGCACATACTGAAGTTGATACTCGAAATGCATTGCTTAACCTGCCACAAGCGGAACTTTGACTTCTATGCACATTGCTTGCACGAGAGGGGCTGTCAGATAATGCATATGCTCTAGTGGCGGAGGTGATAAAGAAAGTGGTGGCAACTGGCAAATGCTCCAACTCATTGTTATTTTTTATTACTGAGCTAGCAGGAACTGTTCAAGATTAGCTACATCTGCTATGGATGAATTAGGCTTGTATGGTGAAGCTGTGGAGGCACTCCTCAGTACATCATCTTCTGATGAGCTGCAATCTTAAGGGAATTCTGCAGGCATTAAGCTCTCTTGTTGCATCACTGAATGAGAAAAAGAATAATCCACAAATTCTCCTTGAAAAGGAGTATACAGCTGCTCTTTTTCAGGTAAGGGACATAAATATAGCTTTGGAGCCTCTATGGCCGGATCTGAGTACTTGCATAAGCAAAATAGAGACTATTCAAATTCAGCTTAGGACCCTTTAGTATAATGACGCCACTTCCTGCAGGCTCTCAGAACATCTCACCGTACATAGAATCTTTCATTGTGGTACGTGAGAAGTTACGTCCTATACAGCCAGGCTCTAGTCATGATTTTAGTATTGCTGCAGTTTTAGAGGTTGAAGATGCCAGCACTTCTGCTGCCCAACAGAAAACCTCAGGGAATGCTTTAAAATTTGATGAAAAAAAAAAATTGCTTTTGGGAAGTTTTTAGAGAAGCATAGGAAGCTGCTAAATGCTTTCCTTCGGCAAAATCATGGGTATTTAGAAATCATTCTCCCTCAGGCTGAAGGTTCCTAGATTCATAATCTTGACAATATGCGTGCTCACTTCAGATAAAAACAAAAAACAGGCCACTCTTGTTACCTTACCGCACCCCCCCCCCCCCCCCTCCCCCCAAAAAAAAAAGAAATATATGTGGGAGCTCCTAATTTACCAAAACAGCAACTAACAGCAGAGATCTTACTTGTTGAATCATACAAGACAGCATGCAATTTGCAGTTGTTGGAAGTGTTGCTATCCAAGATTGGGTAAAATTATCCAAGTATACACAATTCTCTCAACTGTCAGGAGTCAAACAACACCAGAAAATAAAAAGAGAAACAAAACATACACAGTAATGGAAAAAACAAAAATCCAACCTTGTTTTAGTAAAAAATGGAAACAGATGTATTCAACTATATTTCAAGAATAGGTACAATTGAATGCCTACTATCTATAGCATACAATGACTACTCTATCAAAATTTGTAACAATATATAATTAAGCTCCAACAGGTACGAATGAAGTTGGAAACTTCAAATTAGACTGTGCTACTGTCCTAAATTTATGGTCATCATCAAATGCAACCCTTTTCCTCTTCTGACCAACAACAGCCGCTTCATCATCTGAGCTCACAAAAAATTCTACTTCAAAATCTTCATCATCTGAGCTCACAACGAATTCTACTCCAAAATCTTCATCATCTTCTGAAAACGAACAATAGGTCGAATCATCATCGTCCGAAAAAGAAGAAACACTATGCTCAAAATCAGCCTCAGTCCAAGAAGAACTAGGAACAGCGGGTAGTTCAGGTTCATCCACACCGGCGAGAAAGGGATGATCCAACAGCATCTCAGCCGTGAACCTGAACATGGGTTTCCTCACAAGACAAGCCTTCAAGAAATCCCTTGCCTCCTTCGAAATCCCACTTGGAATTTTAGGCAATATGCGCTCATTGCCTATAACCCCCAAAAGCTCCTCTGTATTCAACTCTTCCTCTCTATCCCAAGGAGATTTCCCAGTAAGCATTTCACACACCACACACCCAAAAGCCCAAATATCAGACTTCGGGTCTTGCACACTCTCAATCACAGTTTCAGGTGCCATATACAATGCCGTGCCCCTCAAGTAATCCAACCTCCCCTTCTTTCTCTGCTCTGACCTCCTAGCCAACCCTAAATCCCCTATCTTCGCCACAAAACTTTCGCCAGTAGCAGCACTCACAAGCAACACATTCTCAGGCTTTAAATCGCAGTGCACGTAACCACAATCATGAACATGATTAAGCCCTTGTAGTATCGATTTCGCGTAGCGCTTAACATCGGACTCAGGCAATCCAGACCCACCAGATTTCTCGATCAAATCGCACAAAGTTCCTCCAGAAGCGTACTCGAACAGCAAGTTGTAAACCATGTTCTCGCCATTTTCTTGAGTAGTGATCTCTTCCCCGAAGCAGTGAATAACAAAAGGGCAGCCTTGAACATTGTTGTGAACCTCCTTCTCTTTCTGAAGCGAAGCGGAAAGTGAAACCTCGGCGGATTTGACAGCCATGGTTGAAGGGAAACAGTGAAAACGCGATTTGGGTTTCTTGGAATTGGCAAGAAATACAGACCCAAAAGCTCCTTTGCCCAGCAATGGGCCTCTCACCCAGGTTTCTCCATTGCCATACGAGCTTGCCTCTGCCATTGCCTTTGCCTCTGACTCTGCTTTCTTCATGTTTCTTTGATCAAGAAGAAAGATTTTTTGTTTGATCTCAGAAACATAGAAATTTCCTTAAAAAAATTTTAGGGTTTGGAAATTGGAAAGAAAGTATATAAGGTAGGGTTCGGTGCTTAGGTTTTCTTTTATATATAAAAAGTATTGATGAGGTTTCAAAAAAAGACCAAAGGCGGCACAAGCGAACGTAGAGCGTAAGTTCATGTGTTGGTGTGAAATCAACTAATTTGACGCGTTTTAACGGTCGTATGTTGCTCGTTCCACTTTGGAGTTTGGAGTTCGGAATGTGTCAATTTGGGATTAGTGGTGTTTTTTTTTAAAAAAAAAAAAAAAAAATTCAAAGAAGGGGTCTTTGGCACCATGTGACAGTAATAGTACGTGTACGAATTGGGTCTTGATGAGGCTAATTATTGTAAGTACAATACATTCGATGAAACGTCACTATTCGAATAGCTCAAGTTCGACCAAGCATCATGTGAAATAATATGAGGATTCTTATGACCCTATGGTGATAATTCGTGGGTTATTTGTATTGGTGCAAACTATTATCATATCATATGATAAGTGACTCATGAGCTTAGTTTAACTAAAGTTCAAAGATTAGTTTAACAAGAAGTTTAAAGTTCTTTCTAGATTTAGTCATATAGTTGTGTTAATGCCTTGACTGTTCTAGGAAAAAAAAATGCAAATTCCCTCTTCCATTATAACTATCGAATTATCAAAAATAAAAAATAAATAAATAAATTGTTCCTTTTGATAACACAGTAAATTTTGTCTCCAACTTACCTTATATTTAGTTAATCTATCTAATTAATTACCCCACCAAAAAAAAAAAAAAAATTAATGAACTAATCTAAAATGTGGTGCATATGGGATGGGATACATATGCATAGCAGCATAAGTGTCTCATGGTACAAATTATTTTTCAACCGTTTGAATTGAGGTTTTTATTTATTTTTATACATTTTCATTGGGGAGGGAGACATGAACTCTAGACCCCTTCTTTGAAAATAGCAGGCAATGTCATTACCACATTGAATTGCAAGACCTTTGATGAAAATGAGATTATTTGAAAAAAATTGTACCTAGAAAAAAAAAAGACATTGAA
Organism: Notholithocarpus densiflorus; assembly: GCA_030021035.2. NCBI lineage: Eukaryota > Viridiplantae > Streptophyta > Magnoliopsida > Fagales > Fagaceae > Notholithocarpus > Notholithocarpus densiflorus. The sequence goes on from JARYZH020000123.1 coordinate 7,428, forward strand.
TAAACTGTATTTTAAAAAAGTGTGGTTTAAAATCCCTTTACCAAACACACCCTAGACTAAAATAAGCTATATTAATAGTAGTTTAGTAAAGATTATGCTAAAATTCAATTTTGTCCCTTGATTTCTTACTTCAAATTTCAAATTAGTACTTTTAAATTTAATTTTGTCAATTCCGTTCATCACTTTGTCAATAGGGTCAATTTGATCTTTCTATCCAATTTTTTTTTTTTTTTTTTTTTTATGAGAAATACTGAAACTTTATTGAATAGAAGAGGATAAGTTACATAGCTTCCCGAAACACAAGGGAATCAAGAAAGGGTGGGCTTTCCTCTATCCAGGTTACAAATTCACTAATTCCTTTAGCATGTCATGCTAAGGTATGTGCTGCTTGGTTAGCTGTCCATCTCACATGTTGAAACTGAGTTCGTCAAAAGGCTTGCAGTTGGTGAAGAGTTCCTCCAATGATGTCCACAATTGAGACCTGGGGTGTAATGGTACCACATAGAGCATTAGAGACTACCTTCGAGTCTGTCTCAAATATCACCTCCCTGACCCCAACGTCCCATGCAAAGGAGACCGCTTCATCTGCGGCCTTTACTTCTGCCTCCAATGGACCTAGCGGTAAAGGAAAATGTTTACTCAAAGCCGCTATCACCGATCCCTCATGGTCACGTATTATAACCCCGTAGCATCAAAACATATTCTCGTGGCTGGTTTACCTTCGTAGGGAGGATGTTACGACTTGCTCTCCAGGAAAAAGTTTTCAGCTTGGTAGGTATACCGAGGCTCCAAATTGTTTACCAAAACTATCCGGTCATATCATTGGTCGAGGCCCCCTCTGTGGTTGCGTTTGGTGATGAGGCGATGGCCACCTTGTAGACGCTATTCACCGTGAAATTTCCTTTAGGTGTATAGGCCCAAACCATGCGGTCATGAGTGCATCAATGGCTTCGTGGGTTGCTTAGAATGGTTTGAGCTTCAGTAGGTAGGAAAATGTGCTTGATCAAAGCATCCTTCCACATACCTATTGCTTCGTCGATAAGCTCGGAGACAGTGGAGTCAATGTGAAGCGTATTTGGCAGGGTGACGGTGCAAAAAGTAGATGGTTGTGGGATCCATCTGTCTCTCCACACTCGGATAGTAATTCCATCGCCCACCTGCCAATGGTGGCCAGCATCGACTATGTGTTGGGCTGCCATGATGCTTCGCCATGGATAGGAAGGTTGTCGGCCAAGCTCTGCATGGAGAAAATCACTGTTAGGAAAATAATGAGCTTTGAGAACACAGTATACCAGTGAGCATGTGTTTGTCTACAAATGCTATCCTTGTTTTGACAAGAGTGCCAAGTTGAAAGCTCTGAGGTCTCGAAAGCCAAGTCCCCCATCCTTTTTGGGTGCACACATTTTATCACAGCTCAACCACACCATCCTATTTTTGCCGTTGGATTGTCCCCACCAAAAGGTATGAACCATGCTAGTTAGCTCGTCACATAAGGTATTCGGTAGCTTGAAGACACTCATCGTATAAGTAGGGATGGCTTGAGCCACTGCTTTGATGATGACTTCCTTCCCTGCTTGTGAGAGCATCTTTTCTTTCCACCCAGAGAGTTTATTGTCTAGCCTCTTTTTTAGTGCGCGAAAGGTGTTTTTCTTAGATCTACCAACTAGGAAAAGTAATCCCAAGTAGGTTTCATGCTGCTTGATGACCTCCGCTCCAAAATGGTGTTGTATGTACTCCTTAGTTTCTTGTGGAGTGTTATGGCTGAAAAATAATGAGGTTTTCTCTCTATTGAGTTGTTGGCCAGATGCCTTTTCATAGGTCTCCAAAATCTATTCCAGGTGGCTACAATCATCACTGGTGGCTTGACAAAAAATGTTACTGTCATCTACAAAGAAAAGATGTGATATTCGAGGGCCCTGTGGACAGGCGGCTACTCCATGCAATCCTCCATTTCCTGTGGCCTGATGGAGAAGAGCTGATAGTCCTTCTGCATAGAATAAGAAAAGAAAAGGAGATATGGGGTCCCCTTGCCGCAAGCCCTTTGTAGGGGTGATGTGGCCTCGGGGTGCACCATTAATTCAAACAGAATATGTAACTGAGGTAACACAAAGCATCATAATGTTTACCCATTTATCAGAGAAACCCATTTTCAACATAATATCTTTTAGACACCCCCATTCTACTTTATCAAAAGCCTTACTTATGTCGAGTTTCAAAACCATCTCCCCTTGCCACCCATTTCGTTTGTTGTTTAAGTAGTGCATGGTCTCAAAAGCAACTAAAACATTATCAGTAATAAGGCGAGAAGACATGAAAACACTTTGATTTTCACTAGCAATATTTGGAAGGAAACGCTTCAGTCTATTTGCTAAGACTTTGGAGGCAAGTCTAGAAATGACATTACTCAAGCTGATGGGTCTATATTGGGTTATCTTTGTAGGGTTCTTCACTTTTGGTATGAGCACGATATGAGTTTCATTAAAGTTAGGGGGAATAATTCCCAAGTTTAAAAAATCAAGTACAGCATTGGTGACACACTCACCTGATAAGGACCAAAAGTGCTGATAGAAGAGTGGGGGCATGCCGTCTGGGCCAGGTGATTTTTTCAGGTGCATTTGCTTTAGTGCTTTGTGGACTTCCTCAGCTTGAAAAGTTTGGCAGAGATACTCATTCATAGGGCTAGTGACAACAGGTTCTATTGCATCAATTACTAATCGGGTATGAAAATACTGAAGTAATTCAAGATAACCTTTCCATGATTTGGTCATCTTTCCCCCGCCAAACCCCATTCTCACCGATTCCCGGATTGAGTTTCTTCTCCTACTGCTAGAAGCTTGGTAAAAGGATCGGTTCCCCACAATTAATGGGCTATCTATAGGTGTTTGGACTTCCGTGCCCGTGTTTTTTGCATCAAGCCAACAGTTAAGGGATTTGCGGACCTCATGAATTTTTGCATAATTCTGTTGGGGGTGCTGTTCCAAGGATTGCAATGTGACCTCTAGCCGTTCAATCTACCTCCTCACATGTCCAAATTCTGTTTTGTTCCATGCAGATAGGCGCGTTCTGTAGCTGTTCAGACAATTGGAGATTTGGGCACCCTCCGGCCTATATAAGCCCTCCATCCATGCTTCTTCAACAACCTCAGCGCAACGTGGGTCTTTAAGCCACATCGCTTCGAAACGAAAAGGTGGGTGGTAGCGTTTTTTACATGGTTTCAAAGTTAGTAGACAGACTGCAAGCATGGAGTGGTCAGATGTGGACATCGATAGATGGTGCACCACGATTTCAGGGAAATTTCTCTTCCATGCAACAGTAGAGAGGGCTCGGTCTAGGCGAATGTGGATACGACCTTCTGTAGGGTGGTTTCGTGACCATGTGAAAGGAGAGCCTGTGTGACCTAAATCCAAGAAGCCACAGCGTGAGATGGTGCAACGGAATCGATCCATTTGTCTAGTTGGACGTAGGCTACCACCCGCCTTTTCCTTACGGCTAATGATCTCGTTGAAGTCACCCAGACATAGCCATGGCAATGTATTAAAGTAGCCAAGTGATTCAAGCAAAGTCCATGTCTCCTCACGTTTGCTTGTATCGGGATGGCCTTAGAAGCCAGTGAGCCACCATTTCAGACCTGCCTTTGCATAAACTATATGGGCATCAATAAACCAACGTGAAAAATTCTAGACATGTACCTAAGTGTTTGGTTTCCATAAGAGTGCCAAGCCACTGCTCAAGCCATCAGAAGAGACCACCAAGCCTTGGTTGTAATCCTAACTTTGTTTCGTGTTATTCAATTGCTCAGTGTTAAGTTTTGTCTCCATCAAGAAGACACAAATGTGAGCTTTTTTAATCCATGCTTTCTTAAGAGCATTAATTGTTCGGGGGTTCCTAAGCCCTCGACAATTCCAACTGAGGATACTCATTGTTCCCGGCGGTGCTGCCAAGCAGCCACCGCTGATCCCAAATTGTCTGCCATGAGCTTACCCAAGATTTTTGCTTCATCGTCGAAGAGCTTCTGTTACTTATCATTGAGTACGTCTGCATGGGAGTGTTCTGCATGGTTTTTACGTTTTGGGCCCAAAAGTTGTCTACTAGATTCACTTGTGTCCATTATATGTTTAGGTGGGCCCAGTCTACGCTAGGTGCTAGGTAGTGGGCCAGTGTTCACTGTTGGGGTGGAGCGTGTGGGGCGATGGTCGCATGGAGGGGGATAGTGTGGGTCAGTGAGGTCGTGGTGGTACTGAGGGTTTTGTCGTTTTGGTATGGACAACTTGTGGTGGCTATACGTTAGTCATGGTGGCCCGTAACCATGGGCCATACTGTTGTTCATCCTTATTCAGAGTTTCGTCGCTGTCGGACCAAAGTTTGTAGTCTCTCTCGTCGTGATTCATAAAGCCACACCAATAGCAGAAGATGGGCATGCGCTCATATTGAAGTGAAATCCAATGGGGTTCCAAGTCTCCTAGATCGATGTAACGCCCTCGGCAGAGAGGTTAGGTGATATTAATGTTGACGCGAACTCAGAGGTAACGTCCATGGCAATCTCCAATCGATGAGGCATCAACCTGTTCAACCTTGCCGAAAGTGTTTCCAATAGCTACGACATTGTGTTTGTTCATACGACTAAGAGGAAGGTCGTGGATTTGGATCCAAAATGAAGCAGTGTTAAAATTTGCGTCGTCCACCGATTCTTTCGCATCGGGTTTGTATAGGCCTATCAAGTATTTATCAAAAGACCAAGGCCTCTGAGAGAGGATTTTTTGCGTGTCGGCCTCGTCGGCGAATAGTAGCAGTACTTTTTTTGACGCAAGGTCTCGAACTTCAAAATCATTTACAAAGCGCCACATGCTCTTTAGCGTACATGAGAGTGCTTCCATGTTAACTTGGCACTTGGTAAAGAGTCTCGCTACAAGTACTTTGTTGTTATCCTTCACGTCTTGTGCTAAAGGAATTGTTTGACATTCCTTCGTGTAGAGGGAAAGGAGGGCGCATTGTCCAGCGAGGTCATCCATGGCTATGAGGGTAGTTGGTAGGGAGAGAGAGGAGAGGGGAGGAGTTTGGTATGGAGGGGATGAAAAAGAAACCAAAGTTTCCACCTAGCGTAGGGAAAGATGAGGCCTATAGAAATTGTATTTGATGAATATTTCAATTAAATTTTTAATAAAAAATATTATTCAAACAACACTAATTGTTAAATGCTTATAAATTTGGTCAAAAGAATCAGATTGACTCATTCTTACAAATTAAGGGATTAAATTGAAAATAGGTAAATCTTGAGAACTAATTTGATAATGGATGTAAAAGTCAAGGGACTAAATTAATTTTTTTTCCTAAAGATAGTTATTTTTGTTACAAAAAAAGAAAAAAGAAAAAAAAAAGCTCTATTTACATGAATGAGAAAAAGAATGTTGAAAAATTGGAGGGATTATAATAAGTAGGGCGTGAAAGTAAATGTTAGAGAGAGGTGTTGACAAAGATTTTGTTAGAAAATTTAAAAATTGAATGCTCTTTTACTATAAGATTGTGTGTCAAAAAGTGTTAACATCTGTTTGAATTTAATAGGCAATTAATAACCGCTATAAAAAATAAAAAGGCAATTAATAGATGTGCTGATCTGGTACATTGCGGCATTCAAGTCCGCATCATCCAAGCTTGCATGGGTCGCTTTCATTTATTATCTTTTTCGCTTCAAAGAAATGCAAAAGTTCACAATTAAAAAATAAAAAAATAAAAAACCTACAACATTAATGGTTAAAAAAAACCTCATTAACCCGCCCACTTCACTTGACCTGCCACATTTATGCCTCACTTAGGTTTTTTCTGGCCCTGAAAAAAATGATGGGCACTCCTAATCCAACCCGCCCCACCTTTCATTTATAAAAATTAAAAAAAAAACCTTTTGAGGAGAGAAATTTTTACTAAAGGGGAAATTCTTTAGCAAAATAGATTTTCATGCATATCTTAGACTAGAGTATTCAATATTGGCAAGTATTATTGGTTCCAATTAGTTTAATTGAAAAAGTCTTTTATTATCGAATAAGAGATTTAGATTTTGAATCCATCTTACACCAACAACTAATTGATATATTGGCCTAAAGAACAATTATTATGAAGTGAATATCATATGTTGAAATACAATCATATATAAAATTAAGGAAAATGTTAATGGGCACTATGAAGTGTTCGTTAAGGATGATTTATATATTGTGGGGTCCACCTAATACAAAATTGGTATAAATTGAGGAAATGACTAAAAATAGTACTGAAGTGATAAGTAGAACTAAAAAAAGTTGACTTTATTGACTCTACACCCTATAAAATTGGTAAAAAATATGACAAAAAGTTAACTTTATTGACATAAAGTTGTTTCTTAACGAGCACCTTATGGTGCTCGTTAACACTTCCATAAAATTTATATTGGCAAGTATTGGCCAACAATAGAGCATTTAAGTTTTGCCAAGAATCTTGTAACTTAATTGGTTGACACCTCTTGGTGTTTCTAATGGAGACATCCAAGAATTTAAATCTCTGTTATAAAAAAAAAAAGTTTTAACATCAGCTTTTCTTTTTTCTTTTTTTATATAATTATTTTTTATGGGTTGGGTTAAAGTTACACCTAATGTAACTTGAAGTAATGTTACACTACTAAATAACTTATTATTGAATTCATATTTTGAAAATCTCATCGTTGGATTACATGTTTTATATGTTTTTAACTTGTATGCCAATTGAATATTATTTATCATTTGATCTATAAACTCATTTTTTATATATTATTTTAAATTACAAAAACTTGAATTTAAACAATCGATTGATGTCATAGTTATTGATCTTTGATCACTTTGAAATTTTGCAAGCATAGAGAATATACGAAAATAATGTAATCTAATGGTGAATTTGTCAAAATCTGCATTCAATTAAAAAATATTGAGTAGTATAATATTGTTTAGAGTTATACCAAGTGTAACTTGAATCCAATTATTATTTTTTATTAAAGGTTTTAACAGCAAAATAGTGCCCCTAAGCTTTAACCCCAAATGACATATTGATCTCAGAGTTAGTGTGATTTCCTTCCCTAAAATATAGAGTTACCAATTGATAAAATCATATTGACGGGAAGTGAGGCCATTGCAATACCAAAAAAAGAAGCAACCGATGTTATAAGTTATAACACTCCTTGCCAGTATTAAAAGACACTAATAAACTCCCAATTCAAAAAAAGTTCAAATTAAGAACTAGTGTTCTATATACATTATATTCTTTCACATCATATGATATAAAAGAAAATTAACATTTTAATGCCTAAAAGTATAATACACATGTATCTTTTCCTAAAAAAATAAAAATACACATGTATCTTTTTCTTAAAAGCATTAAATATTTTAGGAATACAATTGGGATTAGTTTCAACATCTCTGAAATTATTACCATCTTATTAGGCACTAGTAATCCAACACATTACCAATAATTTAATTTTAAGGAATCATTACCATCACATAGTACATGTTATTATGCTAACATTAAAGAGAAAAGATTAAGAATCTTGGAGACAGAATTACAAAAACTTTTTATAATTTGAGATGGATAAAAAAATATGAAAAATTAACAAATTAAACTTAATTTCTATCGATATTTTTCTTTTAAATCTCAACGGAACTAATCACGTGACATGCATATAATTTCTGTCATCATATCATAATTTGAGAAGCAATAAAATGGTTTAATTAACACCTTGCAGTCTTGCACATCATATTTTTGAATTCATTAATTCTTTAATAAATAAATAAAAATACTATCATAGTGTTTGAAATGTCAGAAATGTAATTTTCAAGGGGTTAATTGTTTAAATAAAAAAAAAATTCAAGGATCAAATTAAAATGCGAAACTTTCAAAAGCTGTATATTAATATGTAAACATAAATTGGATTTATTATGTTCATCTAGAAACAGACTTTAAAAAGAAAAAATAATAATAAAAAGTAGCAAGACAGCATATATATTTGGCTAGCGTGGGTCGTCATTAGTTAAAGAATGGATAAAGAAGAAAGGAAATTAGACAAGATATGAAATTTTCTCAAAAAAAAAAAAAAAAAAAAAAGAGAGAAAAAGAATAAGAAAGCAAAATATATATATATATATATAATTTTTACAGAAAAAAAGCACAGGTATATATATATATATATATATATATATAATTTAATATAATGACTATAAGTGCCGTTGGATTTTTGGGTTTTGTTTTCATTTTAGCTATTATATTTAAAATTATATTTTAATATATTTCATATTTAATTCCTTTTTTATATTAATTTTGTCACCCATTTTCATAAATTATATGACTATTAATTGCCATTCCATAGCGGGACTGTTAATTTCCGTTCATTTTAAAATATTGTAAAACTCATGAATTTCATTATTATAGACAGATCAACACATAATGAACTGTTAAATCATTAAATTATTTCATAAAATATTATAAGATTTTCATTATTGTAACCCATCAACATATAACAAACATGAAGGTTAAAAAATATATATATATATATATTTTTGAGAAACATACAATTTATATATTAAACCAAAATATAATAATAATAAAGAAAGAAGATAATAGGGAAGCAAAAAACAAAGAATAAAAAAATAAAATAAAATAAAGCGGTTTTTTGGTTGGCTTTGCCGTTGCGCTTTAACATTTCTCTCTCCGAGTCCCCATCTCCTATATATAGAAGATAACCATATCAAAAATTTCCCGTTCCCGATCCACGAAGAAAATCGAAGCCAAAAGCCAAAAACCAAGAGCTTCCAAAAAACTATTCCACGAACAGAAAAAAGAAGAAGAAGAGAGAAAGCGAAAGCGAAAGAGAGAGAGAGAGAGAGAGAGAGAGAGAGGGAGAAGATGACGAATACGTCGTCGTCTGCAGAAATGGTGTACGTGAAGCACACAAAGGACATCAATGGCTTCCATAAGGTCATTCTCCGCGAGGTTCGCGGTTGCTCCGCTGAGGTACGTTGCGATCTTCGCTGTTTTTCTTCTGTAAATCTTTCGCTCTGATTGTTTTTGTTACTGTTAAATCTATCAATGCGTTGTGAATCTTCGTTTGTTCGATGATCTTCGATGAGTTTTCGCCTAAATTTTGCCAAATTGTGAACCGAAATTTCGGTTGATTAATGCAATGGTCGCACAATTCACATAGATAAGAAAACTTGGCTAATCTTGAAACGAAGTCTCTATGTTTCTGCAAGAAAACGAAGAGATTAGGATGTAAATTGCTGTTATCTTGGTTCTTGGATTATATTTTTGACTAATTGAAACCGAAATCCTAAACCTTTATCGTTTAGAATTTTGTTTTGTGTGTGTTATGCTGCCAAATCTTTCTTTGTTTTGTGCGTGTAACGTTTTTATGATATACGCGATCAAAAATCTTGAAGCGAAGTTTTATGTGAAAGGTTTTGACGTTTTGCTCTCTATGTTTCTGAAAGAAAACAGAGAGATTATAATTTGACGAAATGAAAATTTTCGAAAAAAAAGAAAAAAATTGACTAAATTGAAACCAAAATCTTAAATCTTGATTATTATGTCATTAGTATTACTGCCTTGGTAAAGATTTCATATTGGTCTAGACTAGAAGTTGTCATTACATGTGTATGTGAGGACTTGATGGAGATGGTGAGTTAAATGGGATGATTTAATCTTTGTGAAATAATTACATGTGTCTCATATGGCCGAGGACTTTGAGGGTTGTTATGGTTGTCTCTATTAACAAGAGAATATACTTTTTTTATGTTCATGAGCAGTTTATAAAACTGTGGAACCGTATTTAAGTGCTTGTGTAATTTTCTTGGGTAATATTCATTAGCAAATATTGTGTTTTATCTGTAACATTTTTGGTGAACGTAATTTTTTATCTACTTAGTGTATTCTCTCTCTCATGTGTTCCTTCACTTGCATACTTTCGGGAACTATTTTGTGTGTGTTTCCTTTATGCAATCTACACCTTATGCTTGGAAGTCTAGATATACAAATGTATACTTATATGCATTTCCTTGCTTTATACAATAGAATTTTTCTGATTTTTGTTTGTTTGTTTGTTTTTTTGTTTGTCTTAGTTAAGTCGTGCATGCTGTTCATTCAGACCCAACTGCACTTTTTTATGCTTGGAGTTTTCCTTTTTGGAGCAGGTGTATTTGTATGGAGCTCAAGTTACGTCTTGGAAGAATGAACATGGGGAAGAATTGCTTTTTCTAAGTAGTAAGGTACTGCAATGTGTTATGATTGTTTGTTCAAAAGCTGTTTAACTGGAGATCCTAAACGACATCAAAATCTTCTTTTAATTTGGCTGTACTATGTACTAAATACTAATAGTAGTTAGAAACTGTTTTTGCAGCATAGTTGCTCTTTTATTAGTGCATCGATTTGAGCAAAGTTTTAATGATTAGCTTCAAATATATCAGCAAAAATGTTGCTACCACTTTGGTCTAGTTTTGATGCAGGACCATTGGCACCTTCATAAACTTACTTGCTTCATTATCCTGTCTTGGTATCAGTTTTATTATGTTAGAAAGTTGCAGGTTACTTATCAAAAAAAAAAGAAGAAAGTTGCAGGTTCAGATTTAATTAAGTTTACTAGAATAAGGGCAATTTGGTACTTTCCATGTTTTCTTGAATGGGTTGTCCTTGGCTGTACCAAAGGTCCATGAGTCTTATTTTGTGTTTTCTATCCTTTTCCTATTTGGTTTAGAAGTTCTAAGTACTTCTTTGCTATTAGTAATCATAGTCTTCCCAGGAATAGGTTATTTAGGTGTCTGAATCCTTCTAGGAAATGATTTAGCAGATATAAAGGCTGTTAATACCATTGTTAGTGAGATTGATATTAATGAATTCCTACAACTTCTGTTTAAGTTTAAGGGTGTGTTTACCTTCTCCTATCTGGGTGTGATTGCCTATGAAACAGGGGTGATTGCCTAGTGTTTATTTTTCATTATTTCTACTTACTCTTTTAACACCAAGCATTTTCAAGTTCCAATCTTTTTATTACCTAAACCCTTAAACATCAAGCCCTATTTAAGAAGCCTTCAAGATAACAAATATATCTAGACAGTCACAAAAGGAAGTGTGGACTATTATTCAGAAACAGAGGAGGAAGTAATTTGTAAATCAAAACCATTGTCTGTATATGCACAACCAACCCAATTGAACAGAATATAGTTGAGCAGTTTAATCATGATCCTTCAAGCCTGTAAGAGTCGTGGTTATGGGTTATGGCTTTGTCTCCTTGTTATTTGATATGTATTCTGCATGCTCATCTTTTGAGTGGATAATTAAACTCTTAAACTAGGATTTATGATTTTATAAGACATTCAAGCACTTAATATCATTGTGGTGATCATTTATTCCATATTATATTTCAGTCCACCTCTTTGCTTTAAATTCTATTATGCATTAAATCTGCTAAGAGTAAGAGATAGCTGCAGACTCTTTTTTTTAATATCCTTGTGCCTCTTGCAGGCTATTTTTAAACCTCCAAAGGCTATCCGTGGAGGTATTCCAATATGTTTTCCTCAAGTATGTAGTTATCTTCTTCAGCTTATTACTCCCTTATAATTGATTTCCTTTTTCAAACAATAATAAACAAGTATCTTCTGCTTATGCAGTTTGGAAATCATGGTTCTCTTGAACAACATGGATTTGCTAGGAATAGGACTTGGACCGTAGATCCTGATCCCCCACCTTTTGCAACAATTAGCCACAATAAGGCTTTCATTGATTTAATCCTTAAGCCCTCTGAAGAAGATGCAAAGATCTGGCCTCACAGGTGCATGACTCTATTTTTGTAACATGTTTGATTCTTGAAGGTACCATGTAATCACTTACACGGCACTGGGAGAAAGTCTGTTCTCTCTCTTCCCCCCACCCCCCCCCCCCCCTCCTCTCTCCCCTTTTATTTTTGGGTGTTTATACAAATGTGAGACTGGGAAGGGGGATGGAATAATTTAGTGAGGTTGAGCAAGAGTTTATGTTATTGATGGTATTGTGCAATCACTCTTACAAGGCATTTGGAGCAAGTTATTTCTGCTCCATGCTTACCTCTTTTTTTTTTTTTTCTTTGTCCTTCTTTAATATAAATGTGGGGTTGGGAAAGGGGAGGGAATAAATTATAGTGAGGTTGAGCAATAATTTTCTTCTTTATTTGTGTAAAAAAATATTTAGTTTATTAGATTAAATGTTCTAATTCTTTATGGAGTGTTCTCAGAACTCCTAAAAGTATGTAACCTGTGCATTTGAATTCCCTTGGCAATCTGATCTTTCTATTGAATGAAGTATTGAACTAATATATAATACATCGCTGTTGTGTGCAGATATGAGTTTCGCCTAAGGATAACTTTGGGGCCTGGAGGAGATTTGATGTTGACATCCCGTATTCGCAATACAAATATTGATGGAAAGTCATTTACATTCACATTTGCCTACCACACATATTTTTCTGTCACGGACATCAGGTTTTATAGTGATACTAATTCTTGTTTATTTGAGTTATTACATTAAGTAGTTTATGCCTCCACCTCCTGGGTTGGCATGCATTATGCATATTTTGCATTTCTCTCCTGCATCTAGTTTCACTCTCCTGTTTGGTTTTATAAATTATCATTACCTAGAATTACATTGTGGATTAAGATTTGATGAAATTATCTGGGAGCATCTTTTCTGTGAGTTGAATGTTATGAAATTTGTATATTACACAGAGAACTATGTCCAGCAGAAACCCTTCTTTGTGGTATTATAAAGTTGAATGCATTGCAGTATTTTTGTTTAATAAAATCCTATCTATGTAATCTAAGGAATGCTGTGCGCTATTGGTTTCATGCAAAATGTCAATTTGTGGTTTTGAGTGTCATATGCATCCTCTGAAATATTATGAAGTTTGACTGCATTGCAATATTTAATGTTTAGTAATGAATTTATCTATGTAATCTAAGGAATCCTCTATGCTATTGGTTTCATGCAAAATATTGATTCTGTGGTTTTTTCTTATATTTAAAAAAAAAAAAAAAAATGATTCTGTGGTTTTGAGCTTTCATATACATCCTATGAATTTTATAGATGTATTAATCTGTGTATTATGCTGAGGATTATTGTTCAATCCTTGTTTATTGGAGAACTAGACTTCACCTTATCAATACTGATACTATGACACATGACTAAGGCACTTCTTTTTATCTGTAAGCAATGGTGCATTGCTGGTATTTTCTGAGATAGACAAACCTAATCCATGCTTCAGATTGTATCTGAATCAATTTGGAACAAATATGGTTTGCCATTATTCATGCTAGCTGTGTCTCTCACATGAAGTCTAATTATAAGCTTCTTGCATTCATAATTTTATATCCACTTACATAAAACACCAATTATATTTGTCTCCTCATGATGATAGAACAATTAATGTCTGGAGATGAAACAAAACAATAATGCAGTAACATTGTCAAATGGCTTCATTTCTGTCTTTTTTGTTTAACTACTTGCAGAATGGCTTTTCTTCTTTGAGATATATTCATTATGGATTTTGATATACATGCTTTATTATAATACTAGATGTTTTCAGAAGCAAGTTTTGTTTGATTCATTATATATCACTGTAGATCAGCTGTTAATTACTAGCTAAATTAATGCACTAAAAAGAGTTCAGAACAATGTGCATTTCGTATTGTTTGCGAATTAACTCTCATGTTCTTCTGTTTAGTGAAGTGCGGGTAGAAGGACTAGAGACCCTTGATTATTTGGATAACCTGAAGAATAGAGAGCGAGTTACAGAACAAGGGGATGCAATAACGTTCGAATCAGAAGTTAGTACTTTTTGAATGGAAATGCTTTGGATTGTTCACTTTCGTTTTGTTCAAATATATATTAGTTGCTCCTTCAATTACTTATTTTATTTATTATTTTATGGTAAAGGTGGACAAAACATATCTCAGTACACCAACAAAAATTGCTATTATTGACCATGAAAGGAAGAGAACATTTGTATTGCGAAAAGATGGACTTCCAGATGCTGGTGAGTTGAGTCCCATCCACATGTTTCCTTACACTATTTTTGGAAGTTTATGAAGAACAGAATAGAATGGAATGGATAGATCATAAAGGAATGGAATGTAAGGGAAAGGAATATGGTTGTACCTTTTCTAGTGCATTTGGTAGTTTGTAAAAGAAGGAATGGAAAGGAAATAAATAATAAGTTTGCTAGCATACCCTTCACCATTTATATGTATTTTCTCAAAATAGAACTAAAACATATTTCATCTTCACTTTTTTTTTTGGGGGGGGGGGGGGGGAATGGAATGAAATTGACATTCCCTTGTAGCAATTCCATTCCTTCTTACTTGACCCCAAACAAGATAGATATGCCTTAAGATCCTTTCTACTCCCCACCCACAATTTCCCATCTCCCAAATGGGCTGTTAGGCTTTGAGTTTGCCATTTTTCCTATGATAACATAATATAGAGAGTATATAGTTAGGGGTGGGGCAGATCATGAAAAATAGACTAGCTATCAGTACGAACTTTTTATGTATACCTCCAAGCTACTGTTCTGAAATTATGAGCCAGCTGTGGTTGGTACCTATTTATGAATTTTTTTTTTTTTAAACTGATAAATCTTAGAGTTGACCTACTACTGCTTCATTTAACTGCAGAAGATCTAAGTTTGGATCTGTAATGCTGTATTTTTATTCAGCTCAGGCTGTGTCTTATGATATAGAACCTCAAGCATTTAGAATGAGGAAAATGGCTTTAATCTCTGTTATTTGGTTGAGCTGCCTCATCCATCTCCCCCATCACCCCTTCTCTCTCTCTCTCTCCTTAAAAATAGAGATAAAGAAAATCCCACTTGAAAATGGAGATTTTCCACTAATAAGCACACAGGATAATAGATAAACATAGTAGGCTTCTAGCTAAAAATATTGCATTTGTTATAATGCCTTTTGGAAGTGCTGCATGACCAGATTCTGTCTGCAAATTAGATAGCTTTCTTGTTTGCTATGTAATCCTCACCTTTTTTTACATGGAAAAATGGGTGAAGTCCTATCGATGACGATGGATGAATTCATCCAACCACTAACTTACAATCAAGTTAGCTACAGCTAGTCTTGAAGGAAGCAAATGTAAAAGGCATTGATTTTAGTGTCAATTAACATAATCCTTTTCCTCTGCAGTGGTTTGGAATCCATGGGATAAGAAAGCAAAGGCAATTCCTGATTTTGGGGATGATGAGTACAAGCATATGCTGTGTGTTGAAGCTGCTTGTGTGGAAACGCCCATTACATTGAAACCAGGTGAAGAATGGAAAGGAAGGCAGGAACTATCTGCCGTTCCTTCCAGTTATTGTAGCGGACAACTTGACCCACAAGTGGTACTCCAAAGCGGTTAAAGTTCAACTGTCTGGGTGCATATCTTGTACAGGTTCTTTACTAATTGGAACAATCAGTACCTGCAATTTTAATTACAAGCATTCATGGTCTTAAAATTAGAACATGTTTGTGTATGAGTTTCCCTGGGTAGCTGGGGATGTGTAGTGCAAGTTCTGCATTACAGTCTTTTAGTTTCCATTTGCTTGCTTTCATGTTGAGGATTATGCATAGTATATGTCATAGACTTTTACGAGAGGTACTACACGCGTCCATCCGCTTCACATAAAAGAGGTTCTGGTCATGAGGCATTGGTTTGAAACATCAACTCCCTTATATTTGGAGCATTGTACAAGTCAGTAATAGAATGGGGTAGTTACATACTTACATTTGACTATTGTGATAGCTTGATTTGGTCCTGAGTTTTGGATATATAATTTCTACTTCAGTGCTTTTCCCAGGTGGATGAATTCAGAGCCTTCCTTAATGTGTTGGGTTGAGTTTAGTGCTTGCGTATTTCTGGGCTTTTAGGCTATCGTCCACCCAAATGACAAACCTAGACTTCTTATTTATGGACAGTGACCTTTTATTTCTTTGCAAGTTTATTTTCATGTAGGTTTCTGATCTATTATATTTTTTGTCATGCCCTAATGATATAGGTGTTCAACCAAATGCACAATTTGGAAACATGAATTGGATTTTGTATCTTTCTCAAATTAACCATACTTATTTGGTATCAAATGTTGCATTTGAATTTCTTTTGTTCCATCAAGTGTGCTAATTGTAACTATAACTGCAGGGCTCTATTGCAGTCTAGATTTGGTGTTGTCAGTGAATTCTTGCCAGAATATTTTTTGTTGGAGGGCAGAATCATCATTACCAGAATTGTCTATATAATGTCATTGAAGCTTTATTTGGTTAAAGAAAAAGGAACACAGAAGGCAGTTTCAAAAAAGAGTTGCTTTAACAATTGTATATTACTAGATTTCTACCGAAAAAAAAGTGGAAGAGAAGAAAGATGACACATCTAGGCTTCTCATTTGTTTGGTTTTTGTTCCTCCACCCACTTCATCTTCTTTTGTAGACATGTATTTATTATTTGTATGGAAGATTATTAGTTTTTGGTGCATGAGACATCTCTTGCATTCATGACTTGTTTGGGACACCATTGTTTACTAAGTACCCCAATGAATGGATTACTTTGCAGCATTTAAATGCTTAATAGTTTTTGTAATGAATGCCTGAATGGTACGTATTTGTTTGATGAATATGACTTTTGAGTTGGTACTGTCTTTCATGCATACTTTTCTTAGTATTGCTTCGTTAATATAATCTGTTACCTACTTTTCAAAAAGTGATTATAAGTCACCATCTTTTCAAAAAAAGAAGAAGAAGATTATAAGTCACCATAATAATGGTTATATACAATTCTTCATACTAACCATGTTTCCGCATGCACACGCAAGGTACAGAACACATAAAACTTAGGCTAAAATGCACTTTACTGTTTACATCTTTAACTTTGAGGTCGCTTTTAAATTGGTCCCTCTTTTAAAACTTGCATTATACTCTCGAGTCTCGACTATTAAGTTTTAACGTGTTGTCAGTGTGCCTTTTCTGACATACTACTTTAAATTCTTGTCCTTGATTAGTTCAGAAGTTCCATGGAAAAATAATGGTTTACTTAGAATATTTCTTGTTCATCATTGGTTAGTTCATGGTTATACTAAGCTCCAATTACTTATCGTATGATATGATGATGCAGTAAAAGAGGCCTAAATTCATAAACATAGTGGTTCGGCTTGTAATTAAACATGGAAAATTGGTTGGGGTCGGATGGGTTTGGATTCAATCCAATTGGGTATGAGTAAGACCAAATTTGGATAAAAAACGAGCTGGACTAAAAAAAAAAAAAAAAAATTAAATTAAATAATACATAATTCTTAATTTATCATCAAGCTCTAATAAATCACAAGAGTAAAAGAAAAAACTGAGAAGTGTTACATGCACAACACTTTCATAACAAATTCTATGAGGTAAGTTGTTATTAGTTTTAATTTGAACTCACAATTAAAATTATTTTTTTAATTAAAATTATTTTTTTACCCACTAATAACAACTATTAATAACATATCACTTATGATTTATTGTTACTGTAAAAATATTATGGACATAACATTTCTCTAAAACCAAACTTCAAGTTCAAGTGCACATATTATTTTATTTAAAATATGAATTAAAGTTAACATAATGATAACTAACATTTCAAATTTTAGGTAGTATTTGTTTTGTTAAAGTAATTTAAGAAGTTAAAGAAGAGTTTTAAACAAAATAATGTTACAGGGGAACTAACACTAGAAATATAATTATACAAATTTTATTAAAAAAACTGTCATAATTTGTTTGAGAGGTATGTTCCAACTTCTAACCTCATTATTGTTAGAATATTGTTTATTACACACAAACGGTTTTACACACCTCCAAAAGCAACTGAAATCTTGACGGGTCTTTGAAATACTTTAATAAAATTGTTTGTGAGAAATCCTCACCAGTACTTGAAATGGTTTGTTTGGGTTTGCAACTTGCAATGCACCAATAGTAAAACGAATTAGATCCCAATTTTCAACTCTATATCTCAGTTCTCGAAAACTGGAAACAACAACATTAACATATTACCGTTAAAACGCGTCAGTTTTGATAATAGAGATACGTAACAGGTAACACTTTTGTTGTGCCGCCTTAGGTACAACAGTTATGAACTGAGACCCTATCAAATCTTCCATATAAAAACCACAAAACCCTACATCTTTTCTTTACCCTAGTTCTTGAAATGTAATGTGTTTTTTCTGAGAACAAACACACAAAATCTTTCTTTCTTGCCATCCAAGAAACATGAGGAAAACAGAGTCAGAGGCAAGCTTGTATGGCAATGGAGAAACCTGGGTCAGAGGCCCATTGCTGGGCAAAGGAGGTTTTGGGTCTGTATTTCTCGCCAATTCCAAGAAACCCAAATCACGCTTTCACTGTTTCCCTTCAACCATGGCTGTCAAATCCGCTGAATTTTCTCTTTCTGCTTCGCTTCAAAAGGAAAAAGAGGTTCACAACAACGTTCAGGGCTCCCCTTTTGTTATTCACTGCTTTGGCGAAGAAATCACTACCCAACAAAACGGTGAGAATATGGTTTACAACTTGTTGCTTGAGTACGCTTCCGGAGGTCCTGCCGATTTGATCACCCCGGTGGTCTGAATGCCTAATTGATTGTTAAAAAGGTACACAAAATCGATGTTAAAGGGCTTAGTCACGTTCATGATTGTGGTTATGTACACTGTGATTTGAAGCCCGAGAACGTGTTGCTTGTGAGTAGTACTAATGAGTACCTTTGTGGCAAAGATAGGGATTTAGGGTTGGCTAAGAGGTCAGCAGAGGAAGAAGGAGGTTGATTACGGAGGGGGAACTGCATTGTATTTGGCCCCAGAAACTAGAGATGAGAATGTAAAGACATGAAATCTGATATTTGGGGCTATAGGGTGTGTGGTGTGAAATGTTTACAGGGAAATCTCCTTGGGATAAGGATAAAGAGTTGGATACAGAGGAACTCTTTGAATCTTATTGGTGATGAGCGGGAATTGCCTAAAATTCCAAGTGGGATTGAGGGAGGCGAGGGATTTTTTGGGGCTTGTCTTGTGAGGAAGCCTGCGTTCAGGTTCACGGCTGAGATGTTGATGGATCATCCTTTCTGGCTGATGGATGAAGTTGAACCACCTGCTGTGGTTCCTAGTCCTACCTGGACTGGAGGCCAATTTCAGCTTAGTGGTTCTTCATTTTCAGACGACATGATTGATCGCTTGTTCATGTTCAGAGGATGATGGAAGATTTGGAGTAGGATTAGTTGTGATCTCAGATGATGGAAGGTCTGTTGTAGGTCAGAAAGGAAGGGTTGCATTTGATGATGACCATAAATTTAGGCAGCAGCACAGGGCTAATTTGAAGTTTCTGCGTCATTCGTACCAGCGTTTAATTGTATATTGTTACAGATTTAGATTAAGAGTAGAATAGTTCCATATGCTATAGGAAGTAAGCGCATTCAATTGTACTTAATCATGATATATAATTCAATACATCAGCATCCAATTTTCCAAATCGGATTCTTTTCCCTTAACTATGTATGTTTTGTTTCATTTTATTTTGTGGTGTTTTGACTCTGATAGTAAAGAGGATTTTGTATATTTAGCTAATTATACCTAATTTGATAGCAACACCCCAACAACTGCACCAGGCGCTGTCTTGATGATTTAACAAATTAAGATCTCATGTGAGTTACTGTTTGCCAAATTAGAGCCTAAATAAGTTTAGGAAAAGTAAAGGAAACAATGAGAGAGAGGGAGTATTAGAGGGAACTACTTTATTCTTATGTCCTGTTTTAAACTAGGCAATTGGGGCAATCAACCTCAAGTTGCCTCTAGAAAAGCTTTCCAGTAACTACTTCTTCCAATCTAATCTATGCTTTGATATTGAAACTGAGACATATCTGATAGAAAAAGGAAAATAAGGTATAGAGAAAAGAAAAGAAAGATAACCGAGACAGTAGGTTTTGTGGAGCCATGGGTTTAAGCATCAAATACATAATTGGACTTACTAAGACGCAATCTGCTTTTAAATGTATGATAATATTGCAATCAATACTGTTTCTGAAAGATCATTTTCATCAATCTCATAATAAGCCTATGTATCTCCAAAGATTAAATTAGTCTTGTATTACAGGTGTAAGTGTTTTTCCCCTTCCATGATCATTGATCTCAACCTCAAGGTTTTGCTAAAATAATGTTGTTTATAAAAATTATATGGCCACACTACATTAGTAAGATCTTAAAAAACTCATATAAAGACTAAATCTCAGTTGAAATTTTGTAAGTAAGCAAGAAGAAGTTCTAAAAAGACAAATGGAAAGAAAATGAAAGTTACCTTCTTTGAGGACTACGACTTTTGAGCTGTAACTTGACTTTGGGAATGATTCACAATCCTACCTTGTGTCTGCAATAGAAAGATATAAACTTTAAATCTAGGTTGTAAACAGTACAGATTGATGGCATATACAATTCATATATATGGTATTAAGCTTAGAAGAGCTTAGCTTACTGGATTGGTTGCTATTATTATGCTTGTCATTGATATTGTTGTTTATCTTGTATGCATCATGGCATTGGCTGAATGGAGCTTTTAATCTGCATTAATTATGCAGAAGACTTCAAAATTTTTTTAAATAATTTAAACAATATTCCTAATTTAATTTTTAAATTATTGTGAGAATGAATTAATATACTATGAAAATGTTGTCTCTAAAGAATTCTTTCTGTACCATCACCCCCTGATGCAAAGGTAAGGGAGAAACCTGTACTTAGTCCAGTCTGCAATGTATCCATTGCATCCACCTAACGTATTGCAATACTCGTGTTCTCAAGAGCTGCACATTTCCATCTCATTGCCACACACTAATCCTGTAACTTCAAATAAGAAACCAAAGCCTTGCCTTGAAGCAGCCAGCTTCAGCCCATTTTAGCAGTTTTTCTCCTCTGAAGCTCACTTTTCTGCTCAACTAACTGGAAGAACCCCTGGTGTCCATTCACTTAAAACCAGCTTATTGAGCCTAATACTGCAATCTCACAGAAGAAATAAACACGCTACTCCCATCACATCATAATTCAACTATGGAAGTGACAACAGAACATACCTAACATTCTTGTGCAGTCGAATAATAGCTGTAATAAATGCATGGGTCAATGAACATGCAACATACGATTATATGAGTGCACTAACACAGTGATTATGACAAGGCATTTAGTAAATAATACAAATATACATAAGGTTAAACAATTATATTTCTAACCCAAATTTATGTTATAAATCCAGATAAATAAATAAAGAGGAAACATACAATAATATAAATTCCAAATATACAATACTAATGATAAATAAATATGTCTCAGAATGTTACTGACAATTTAACAACTGTTTTAATAGTAAGTAACTTGAATCACTCTCCATAGCTTATACTTTATAAGACTTGAACTGAAAAGGATATCTTCGTCCTCCATTGCACTCAAAACAACCTTTTCCCATCCTCCACAGTGTTGCCACCACTAGAATTAACTAACCTCATTGAACCAAAAGTTCATCATTTTGACCAAGCTCAGTTCTTCCACATTTAATTCAATTCAAATACTCCCATTGGGCAATCAAGTGTTTTTCTTGATTCGAGGTTCCATCTTACTTATATCTTATTGTTTGAATTTTGAAATAGGACAAACACTAAAGCTATGATATGCTGAGCTTCCTCATTTGGGGGTTTTTATGTTCTAGCCATTTTTCTTTCAGTTGGATCAACAAATCATGAAATCTAATACCAAAATTAAATATTTAAAACACTATTAAATTAGAATAGTAAAATGGTTAACAAACTATTAAAGATTTTACAGTTTGCATTGAGGTTTCATACCTACGTTGGAGCTGAAGCTTAAGAAGTTAAAGGGTCCTAATTAAAGTTTTAAATTTTCAATCTGTCCAGATTTGGTGACTCTGAAAAGATCTAACAAATGGAGTTTTAGGGATTGCAGTATATTATGTGAAATTAAGGCTTTCCAATCCAGTATGTTGCCTACAGTACTAGTTTTGAGCAGTGTAGGGGTTGGGTTTTGCACACAGCCTCTAGGTGTAGTTTTGTCTTTTCTCATTGGTTTCGATGTTAATAAGGCTACTGCCTTTGCTTTGATTTTCAGAATAAAGTTCTTACTATAAAAAAGAGAGGAGTAAAGTCCATTACTTGCATCAAATACAGAAGGTGATAGTTATAACTGGAGGTGAGAGCAAGATCCTAACCAATTTAGTGGATATATTTGCTAAATGATTTAGTTAGTTATATTAATGAATCACAAAAGTAGATAAATTTGGGGCAAGGTGAGAGTGGAGGAAGAAGGTTTCTATTGGTGCTTGCAACACAAATAGATGCTAATTATAGCATATGTTTTTCTTAGAGATAATGACACATATATGTTACTAATCACATCGAATCATTTTCCTCTATATACTCTCAAGACTTAGTGTACGCAGAGTGCCAATTCTAGCTATAAGGTCCTTTTGGCTAATTATAGCATGATGAATAAAGTTATACAAATTTTTTATAGAGGGAATCACAAAATTAATCTCAGTTATTTTTTTTCTTCTCAGTGGAGTGTTATGCTCTAACAATAAATGCAGCAGACATCATTCTGACTAGTGTGTAGATGTCTTCATAGGATCATGTGTGTCTTAATCTATATCCTACTTCTCACATCTATATCGAGTCTGTGTTGTAATTCCTGTTTTTACTATGATGTGCAAATTGCTAATAGCACCTGAGCTTATTTAGAACATAGCCCTTATTTTTATAGGCTTAACTACTTTAGTCTTAAACTACAAATTAGCCAAATATAAGGATTAACTAACACGGAGCTATTGTAAACTAAACAAGTAATTAGTAAACATGGAAATAAGGAAAATGAAAGAAAACTACACAACACATGGAAGTGTTTAGGAAGAATAAAACCTAAGCCCGGATGGAAAACTCACTTGATCTTCACATCAGCCAGGAAATCTCCACCAGGTAAAATAGTTAGTAATAATAGACATCATGAACCCTCCAAGTCCATACACCTAAGGTATCTGAGCCCGAAGTTTCAAATTAACAACCAACTACTCGAAGTCTTTTTTCCACCTATCTTACCGGAGACACTCCATTGCACACAATAAATAAACTACCATTAAGATTGTATTTGAGATAGTTTCATATTTTTACAACTTCACTATATCTCAAATGATCTTTATGTGTGTATGAGATGAAGGGAATAAATATCACTCTTAAAGGATTAGAGGGAAAGAGAAGAGAGAAGGAGAGTTTCTTAGCTCAAAATCTAAAAGTTTTCCTCTTTTTATTACGAGGGTGACTTCAAGGATGGATAAGAATGATGTGTAGATATTAGGTTATACTGCATTATTCTCTATTGCCATGCCTAACACTTTATAGAATGTGCATTGGCATAATTACAGCTGAGCCAAAAAAGATAAGAAAATAGAGTAGAAGAGATCATGTAGTTCACGGTCTTAGGTGACCTCGGCCGTCAGAAATGGTCACAATCTCTGCCTAGCCGCACTGATCTTGTTCTTCTATCATGCTCTCACTTGTGAGCTAAGTAGGTCATCTGTATCACGAGCTGGCTCCAAATGCAGCCTTTCTACAAAGATCATAGGTCTAAACATTTCTACTCCCAAATACAATTAAGTCAGAATATACATTAAAATGGGAAGAAAATACATATAAATCTTGTCACTAAATAAATCTATTAAAACATGGAATTTTATAATTTGAAATTTTTTATAAGAAACTAATAATGATTTTTAGACGCCCCTTTAAATGTGTTTCTGAAAAAGTAGTGAATTTTGGGGTTGTACTTTGTATAACTAGTCGATATCCCGTGATGTGTGTGTATTTTGATAAGTTTTGTAAGAAATTATATATGATCTAATAATTTATGAATATTTATTATTGTTATATCACACTTATATGGAGCTTTCTACTAAAACTAAATTCAAAAACTAAATACATTGTGGGGAAATTTAACTATAACCAAGAAATGTTATCGATCACAATACATAGTCTCCATAAACCTCATATTCCTTTAGGTATCTTTTATACCAAGTATATGCATCATACGTAAACCAAAATATAAATTAAGTACATAATATGAAAAAAATAAGCTAAATACATTTATAATGCTACATAAGAAAACGATACATAAAATCTAAATAAAATATTTAAGATCAATATAATATTTTGAAAATTAATATACTTCTCTAAAAGAAAAACAAAGATATTGTGGAGAAAACTTATGGAAATTTAATTTTGTTCATTGGAAATGGGGATTTATATTGGATAAATGTGGAGATAAATAATATTTACTCAATTCATTGAATCCGTACTCTTGGTAATTCCCGCATTAGAAGGTCTTATGCAGGAAATTGAAATGCTTTTCTTTAATTTTACATTTCCTACGATTTTTTAGATCCGTCTATATTTATTCAAAGTATATAGAGTTATAAATGCATACAAATTCTTGAATTATATTAATTCATTGAAATAAATGTATCTGTCATTACTTAATAGTTTGATATAAATGCTAAATTTTAGATGAGTGCAAGCCTATGAAAATAATGTCACACAATGTGCCACTGGCAGAACCTGTACTTTCCTACACGAGATCCTCCTCATTATATATATATATATAGAGTTGTCTTAGTTACACCCTAACTTCCACAATATTACACCACCCAATAACTTGTTATCGAATTAATATTTTGAAAATCCAAATCGGTTGAATTACATGTTCTATATGTTTTTAACATACATGCTAATTTTCATATCAAGAATGATGCTATTTACCATTTGATCCATAAACTCATTTTTTATGTATTATTTTTAAACTACAAAATTTGAATTTTAATAATTGATTGATGACATGGATATTAATTTGATTACTTTGAAATTTTGCAAGATAAAGAATATAAAAGATAATGTAATTCAATTCAGATTTACTAACATTCATAATCCAATTAAAAAAATATTGAGTGGGTGTAATATCGCTGTAGCCATACCGCGTAATCTGAACTCAAATTATATATAAATATATATATATATATATATTGATTTTTATTTTCAATGACTTTTTAGAACTATCCGTATTTATTTGAAGCATGTAAAGTAATGAACGATACAAATTTTTTGAATTTTATTAATACATTGAAATAAAATGCATTTGCATTACTTAATAGTTTGACATAAATGCTAAATTTAGATGAGGTGGAAGCCTAAATAAAAGAATGTCATACAACGCGCTTGATTTAGTAACCTTACGCTTCCTACACGAGTATTCCACTGTATATATATATATATATATATATATAAATATATATATATATATATTTATCGATGAGACAAAGATATTCATTTGCTTTGGATTTTTTTGAAAGATTTTAAAATCCACACAAGAGTCAATATATAAAGACTCCAATTTATTTTCACCAATTAGGATCCAATTTTGGCAAAGCCATTAATAGAGGTGATGAAGTCATGGGTATGAATTTGTGTACTCATCATATGATGCAAAACAAGATCAAGAACTTGAGGAGTTTGATGAAGGATGGTTATTTTTTTAAATAGTTTTTAATAAAGCATCATGAACATAAACATAAATATAAATAATAAATATAGCTTCCATTTAGTATCTTCTTCGTATCTATTATCTCAAAAAGAAGAGAATTGTCTAAAGATTGTTATCTAAGTAGTTGAATGAAATGAGTCTTCGACGACAATCCGCTATACTTATAAAGGTTAGACTATTTTAAGTAGTGTTAAATCTTGTCTTCTGCCTCTCTCCCTTTCCCATTCCCTATGTCTTTTGTTCATTATCTTAAAAAGAAAAAGAGATAGTAATGAAAAGCACTACATCGGGCTAGCGAATGAAACAGTTCTCGGTTTATAAGTCTCAAGTAAGATTACAAAGCTAGGCATTTTGTATGCTAGTGTTGTAAGTCCGATTTTCTCTTTACCTTCTCCCTCCTCCCATCCTTTTAGGTTTTCTTTTATTCTTATATGATCTAAAAATAAAATAAAAATAAAATTTGTAAAGGTCCTCTTCCTATGTTATTAATATGCATTGGTACTAATCTAACGGAAACCTTCTCACTAGGTTTGGAAGGAGGTTGAAAATACTAACATTATTGTAATATATTTCATTGGTATTAATATTGCGTGACCTTTTCTTGGTTGCTTTACTTAGGCTGATTTTTGTTGAACATAATGGTATTAATTTGTCTCTTGCCTACTTTGTGGAGAGATTGTCTCATCAACAATAAGGGATTCATTGATGAGTCTATATGGTGTCTCCATGTCTACAGGTTTTTATGTTCATATTTTATAATTCATTGTCTTCATTAAGATAAATGAGAGAGTCTAGCGTTTCACTAAACCAGATAAACCGTAAAATTTAATCTCAAAACCGCCAAGAAATGGCATAACGACACCAGACCGCAAGTAATAGTGGACTGCACCGCACTGACATCAGATGAGTAAGAGGTTTATGGTTTTATACGTTAAAACCAAGACAAACCGGCACTCACACCGCACGTTCTATATTATAAATATATTTGAATTATTTTTAATATTAAATATATTATTAATAGTTTAATAAATCTTAGTTTTCAAAAAAAAAAAAAAAAAGTTTGATAATCCTAGCAAGTGTTAAGTAGAAAGCTAGCCCAAAATAAAGAAACCAGCTCAATAGTTTAAAACTTGACCAAAACAAAGGGAAAATAAGCCAGGCTAGGTAGAAAAAGCCTAAAATTTGAAAATATACAAACTTCAAATCATTCAAACCGTATCTTATATACTGCACTGCACATGTGATTGCAAATGAGGTAAAGTATATAGCTATGACTTAGCTAAAACTTTAAACCGCACCTGCACCGCACTGCATTCAAGACCGCACATGTGACTGCAGGGCCACGCGCGCAATATATTATTAACCAAGACCGCAAAGGCGGCTAAATGGTTCTAAATCGCATCAAGACTGCACCGCTAACACCTCAAATGAGACAATCTTTAATGAATTGGTACTAACTCTTAACGGAAACCTTCCTATTGGACAAGGAGGTTGAAATACTGGTTACTATTGTAATATATTTTATCAGTGTCATAATATTGTTGTGGACTTTTTTCTGATTGTTTTACTAGGTTGATTTTTTGTTAGAACATGAATTGGTTTGCATTAATTTGTTCTTGCCCACTTTGCGTGGATAGATTGTCTCATCACTAAGGATCTTATTGATGAGTCTTATACGGTGTCTCCATGTCTATTGGTTTTATGTTCATATTTTATAACTATTGACTCATTAAGATAAATGATCTGATGGTGGTAATGGGATGACGATGACGATGAGGATGGGAGGATGATGATGATGATGATGATGATGATTATTATGTATTATTATTATTATTATTATTATTATTATTATTTATTTATTATTATTGTTATTTTAATTTGTACTCATGTGGGTATTATTATTAATTTTAAATAATTTATTAAATTTATTTGATTTTTATCTTGTTTAATTTTTATGATGGTGATAATAAAATATAATATTATTTAAATTTTCTTAAGTTTTATAACAACAAAAATAGTATATACGTAAAATAAATTATAAATTATTGCCTATTATTAAGTTTGATGAGAGATCACTATAAAATTCATTTTTTGTTCAATGACATTAATGGTAAATCCTAAATAGATAAATTGTATTTGTTAGTGTCTCTTGTTGATAGAATCTTAATATTAGTATCCTTGAACGACATCAATGTTGAAAAGGAAAAAGAATAAATAATTATAAAAAAGATGAATGGTAGAAGTTTAGTTTTAGCCCCTTACTATCTATACATTATATGAGTATTTTTTAAAAAATCAATTCATTTTATAAAGGGAGCTTGATTACATCTTGATGGAGGATCAGAATACAAATCAATTTTTAATTAATTTATACACTTGCAAATCAAATAGATAAATTGTACTCAAGTAGTGTCTCTTGTTGATAGAATCTTAATATTAGTATCTTGAAATGATACTACGTTGAAAAGGAAAGAATAGTTTAACAAAAAACACAAAGAGCTTGATTTTAGCCTCTCACTATCTATTATATAGAGCGATTTTTTTTTTTTTAAGAAGAAAATTTTGATCATGTTATATAAAGGAGCTTGATTGGCATTTCTGAGGGAGGATCAATATAAAACTCATTTTTTAATTAATTTATACACTTGCAAATCAAATAGATAAATTGTACTTGCTAGTGTCTCTGTTGAGGCGAATCAATGACAGGTGCATCCTTGAACGACATCAATTTTGAAAATGGCAAAGAATAAAATAATTATAAAAGATAAATGGTAAAGCTTGGGTTTTAGCCTCTACTATCTTTATTGGCATAGAGGGAGTTTTTTTTTTTTTTTTTCTTTTTAATACAATAAAATAATAATTGACGATTGGATGCACCGAACTTCAGGAAACTTCCTTTATACATTCTTCACTTTCTAGAGGGATACTGCCCATACAACACTAGCCGGCAACCCATTAGCAATATTTTTCCTATGCTCTAATACTTCGCTAGAGTATGTCTAGTTTGAACACGACTCTAAATGACCCCTGTAAATACCCTTTGGAAAATATGTCAACAATTGGTTTTAAGACTTTAAAAACAGTATAGTGCAATATGTTCACTTAGAATACCTGTCTTTAGAAAAAGTGGTAATACATAGTCTTAGAAATCATTTGATTATCAAAGAGTATGTATGAAAAAATAAACATAAATATACACTTTTAAAATTACCTCTGACTGAAGTACTTGTGGATAAATGAGGAGGGAAGATATTATAATTTTAGATCTGGATAGTATGTAATATATTCTATTTTCAAAGGTATTATTGTTAAAGGAAATAATTAAATATTAAATATCACAAAATCACATAAATGTTGAAAGACAAATCTTAAAGTATTAGTATCCTTGAATGACATCACGTTGGAAAAGGAAAGAATAAATAATTGTAAAAAGACAACGGTAAAGTTTATTGTCTTAGTCTCTTTACTTATAATATTATTATATAGAGAAAGTTTTTTTAGAAGAAAAATTTGACCATTTTATATAGAGGGAGTCTAATTACGCTTGAGGGATGGATCAAACATAAAACTAATTTTTTAATTAATTTACACTTGCAAATCAAATAGATAAATTGTACTTGTTAGTGTCTATTGTTGATGGAATCTAATATTAGTATCCTTGAACGACATCAATGTTGAAAAGGAAAAAATTTATTAAAAAAGATGAATGGTAAAAGCTTAGGTTTTGCTTCATTATCTATTATTATATGGGAGCTTTTTAAAAATTTTAATCACTACAGAGGGAGCTTGATTACATTTTGGAGGGATGATCAATATAAATTAATTTTTTAATTAATTTACAAACTTGCAAATTAAATAGATAAATTGTACTGTTAGTGCCCTCAAGGAGTAGAATTCAACACAGTATCCTGAACTTGTAATGTGTCAATGTTGAAAAGGAAAAGAATAAATAATTATAAAAGATGAACGGTAAATAGGTTTTAGCCCTTTATATCTATTATTATATAGAGGGAGCTTTTTTAGAAGAAAAACTTTGGACCATTTTATATAGAGGGAGCCCGATTACAAATAAATAAAGATGAACTGATCGGGAATAATCGGGACTTTTTGTAAACTTCCATAACCTTCTCACTCCTTTCGAGACATACAACAGAACATGAATTTTACAACCTAGCTACAACATTTTTTCTATGTCTTTACACTTCTCGTTATATTATATTTAATATGGTTTCAGCTGGAACATATAGACTCTAAATGACCCCCTAAATAATTATGTAGTTGGAATATACAACAAATTGCTTTAGACTTCAAAACAGTATAGTAACATGTTAACTTTAGAATACTATCTTAGAAAAAAAGTGGTAATACACTATCTAGAAATTGGGTTGATTTATATCAAAAGAGTATATGAATATAAAACATAACATACACATTTAAAAAAACTTACCTAATTGGTTACTATGATAAATGAGATAGTGGTGATATTGATTTTAGATTCTATAATATGTAATATATTCCTTCTATTTTCAAAGTGTAGAATGTTGTTAGCTGGTGTTAATTAAATATTAGTATCACTAAATCATATAAATATTTACTGTTTTACTGCATAATACACATCTTTTTATAATATGCTCTCTTTCACACACATTTATGTTTGATTTTTAGGTATGGTTTGATAAGTAGTCCTATTGATAAATCCTCTGCCTACTTTGGATGGTGAGGCACCTGGTGAAGTTTTATTCAGAGATATAAGTCATTAAGTCTAATCTCATCTTTCCCATTAATGAATGGTTTATTCCTTTCTTAGATTTGAAAATTTGAAAATTTTGAAATGTGGAAAGATTTCTTCAAATGAATATTGTATAACTGTATACGCTTCATTGGAACAACCATGGATTTTGAATGCTGGATTTTATCCTTGCTTACAGGGAAAAGTATTGATGGCAGATTGGAACCAAAGAGAATGGCAGTCCAATGTTACGACATCATCTCTTATCAAAATAATGAATGTGGCTGATACCATATTTATCATTTCATTATTATCCCCATTTTGTCATACTTGTTTTAATATTTATTCCTTGAAACGAATGGAATGCCAATAGAGGATGGCGGATAATGTTTGACACAAAGGCTCTAGAAAAGCACACTACTTGAATTCTAGAAGAAGGCTTATTAATGTGAGCAAATGCTTTGAGCCTAGCTGGGGTGAGATACCCCAATTTCACTCAATATTTCCATGTAGAACCAAGGAGCGAGACAGCCAGTTCAGATGACAGTCCACTTAAGCCAAAATGATGAGTACAGTGAGGCATCCTGATGAAGAACGGTTTTATTTTTTTATTTGCAACATGATTAATGAAAGTAGTATGGAATATTAAAGATAAATATAAACAAGAGTATATATGTTTCTTTAATTATTTTCATTAAAAACATATATATTTTTATTTAAAAATAAAACAAATGAGAATATATGAGGTTATACTCAAGTGAAATAAATTCAATAATTTGATTATATTTAATAATACATACGTTCACTTTTAAAGTCAATCTCACACTAATCTTGTTCTGCTATATTCTTTTGATAAAAGAAAGTCAACTATCTCACAATCATTAGCTTACAACAAAACCAAGCCAGGAACAAACTAATAACTACTAAGAATAAGAACATCAAACAATATAACATCCATTGTGCCAACTATAAAATAAAAATTTATATTCAATCATAATAATACGATCACCTTAACCTATATATTTAAAAATATAAGTTGTATCCTTGACTTATGGAAAGTAGTTCTTAAAAATCGTCCAATTTTTTGGCTACCTCAAATTTTGATACTAATCAGATAACACTTCCATGATATTGGAGTATATTCATGAAGAGAGAAAAGAGTAGAGGAAGAACCTCAACCTACTATAGGAAGATGGATGTAGATGATAACTGGATGATAAAATTGGTTTATTTTTAATTTAAATGATGAAGAGTTTAATCATTTTCTATTTTATTTTATTCATGTTTTAATGAAAATACTGCCATACACAAGAATGAAATCATGTTCTTCCCATCATTATGATCGGTGTGGAGTGGGAGTAGTTCTCTTCTTCCTTGAAAGAAAATTAGATGGTTGTTACCAAGGGTAAAAGGATGTAGTTCCTTTCGTATACCTATCAGCCTTGTGATCAAGCCTACATTTATGAATCTTTACTTATCAATATCTAATACCACTCCTCACACTATCAAGAATATGATGCCAATGTGCAATTGCCATCTAAATTATGACGCAATGTTAATGTTCTCCAATACGTAAATCAAAGAAAATACTATGCTTCTTCCAATTGTGGTACTTTCCAATACCGTAACCTTTTCCTTTTAACTGCCTTACCTAGTGTTATTGCGGCAGAAAACAAGTTGATTCGCCAAGACATCATCACCGTATAATCGCTTGGTGTCTTTCTCTCACCACAACAGTTTTCTGTGGATCGCCATTTATGGTCGAGGAAGAATCGACGATGACCTATATATACATTTTGTTACCATGCTTTAACCTACGGCGAGAAGTCTCACTACCACAACAAGGGCATGCAAGATTCCTCCTGTACTCCAACCCGAGGTATGGGGCTGCACGCCAGGAAAGCCATTGATAGTCCACATTAATGCAACTCTTACTGAAAAAGTTTTCCGTGTCAAGCATCATAGGTTTCAGCACTTTTCCTATACCCTTTAACTCATCAATTAATGGCTCCAAAAACAGCATCGATATCAATGCCGTGACCTCTTTGGCCCTAATAAGTAGAGACATGAATAGTAAGGCTCTTCACACACCCACTTCGGGAATGTTGTATGGAATACGATAACAGCCAAATAACTATAGCTAACACTCATGTTTCCAAAAGGATTAAAAGCCATCGGTGAGCTAACCCAAGTCTTATCATGAGGGATCTATGAAAGACTTCATGAGTTCGATCAAATGTGATTTGCTTCCTGCATCCAGGATGCCTTAGTACTTCATCACAGAACGATTCTCAGGTGCCATCTCATGTCCTGGAGTCGTTTTTGATGACATAAATAATCTTTTGCAGCTCCTACTAAGAGGAAAATATCGCAATACCTCCTGAAGGGACTTTATAACCTTTGTCACCCATATTTAACTTCCATCTGCTGAGATCCTGGGACAAACCCAGCACTAATCAGCCTTCTAATGCCTGTAAGAGAAAGTGGCACCCTCATTTTTGCATGCATCGATCTTTCATAGTCTGGACTCAAGATCACTCACACCTTCAGCCCCCATGGCTGGAGGTATGTACCTTTCACATGGAAATGGAATCCTCAATAGCTCCAGCAAATTGTGAATGAGTTGTTGTCTATGAATTCTTGCACTTTATGTACATTAATTTGACAATAAAGGACAAATTGGAATACTTTTACATCCCAAATAGTAAGGTTGCTCTGCCTCTTAACCAATCTATAAACTCCTTTGCTTCTTCATTTGGATCTTGCGTTCACTCCCATTTGTTTCAATATCTTCATATGAGGATAAGCATCCCCGTATCGGCTATGGATACCATCAATATTTTGTTCATCATCACTACTATTATCCTCATCCCTTATCACCTTTGTCTCATCACTATTTCCTCTGTTATGCATTCAAGATAATCACGCTTTCATCCCTTTCCATAAGAGGTCTCTTTGTAACCTCAACCTGTTCTTCTATATCTATTATTACAATCATTACAAGGACATTTTATCTTCATATCTTCATCTTTGATACGTTGAAATGCATAATCAATAAACTCTATTACCTAATATATTCTTTCACCAGCTTGAAAGACTGATCCAAGATTTATCAATCGCATTATATCTATTAATTCCTTCAAAAATGACACACAAATATTAACAATTTATTCCTTGCTTAAATTGTGATAGATAAACTTATTATGTGTTGCAACAAAGCACTAAATTAACAACACCAAATATATTGAAATTAAATCAATATGAAAACTTAATTAAATTCTTAAAGGTCCAATAATTTAATTCAAATAATTGCATACAACATGTACAAAATAACAGTACTAATTAAAAAGAGAGACTGCAAAAGAAAACTAATAATTTCTTCGTTATTAACTCACAAAAATTTCACATATTCAAACATATATATATATATATTTATATATATACATACGCTGATTTTTATATCTATTACCTTTAGTCTGGTCCTTCTTTGAGATAAGGACAAAAACTATATATAACATAACTAAACCTAAATCACTCCATTTTTCTGATACCATTTTTTTTTTTCCCTACCACTCTGCCACTCATTATCATCTTGTGAGATGATAACTCCAAGTATTAGCAGTAGCTATGGCCTACAGGAAAATAACCATTGATATTTCTTTTTCTTTTCTATGATGTGGCATGTCAGAACTCAAAACCTAGGGCGCAAAGGTTTTCTTTTCTATCAAGTCCTCGCATTTGGCATTACATATCAGATTTTCATGTTCAGTAACTTTAAATAATATTATTATATATATTTATATTTTTTTATTTACACGATGCATATATTTTCGCACACAAAACATATATTAAATATATATAAAATTTTCAAATAATTTCTTAATCTTTTCTACGCCTTTCAGGTTAATAGGTGAGAGAAGCTTCTAAATTTTTCTTAACAAATCATGGCAGTTTAGGCGCCAAAAGAAAAAAAGAAAAAAGCCTAAAAGTTACTTTACTTGTACACATATACAATATAAATTCACAACACAAATACTATTATTATAATACTATTATTATACTATTAAAGCTTCAATAAATACTTATTATTGAAAAGTGGTCAATAGTACTATTTACCAAGTCCTCTGTAGTTTCACAGACAAAAATTATTCAAACGGTACAAGAACCTAATATTATATTATTTTATTATTTCCATAACACAAATACACAAAGATCAACCATTCATTTTAAATATATTTTTTAATAAAAAAATTTCCAGCCATTCATTCATTAGCTTTTTGGTTTGTAAGACCCAACCATCCACTATTACTATATATCTATTCAGTGATTCATTAACTAAACGTGTGTATAACTTAAATTGTACAAAACTAAAGTAATAAAAAAAGAATGAGATAGAGAATGATACTATGGCTTCAGCAAGAATGATTGACTTGCAAGTATGGAGAACGATGGGTAGAGATAAACAAAGCTACTGACGGCACAAGAGAGCAACTGTAAGACAACGTTGTGTTTTATTTTTCTATTTTTTGGTTTTGTACTGAGAATTAGGATTTGTTGGAGAAGACAGATCAGCTCTTTTTCTTTTTTTTTTTTGTTTCGGTTTTAGCCTTGTGTTCAGGATATGTCACCTGAAAGGAATTTCCTATATTTTTGGGTTTTTAACTTTTTTTTTTGGAGAAGATGAAGCGCTCGTTCCTGTCACAAAATTAACTTTATTTTATTTTGAATTTTTTCTGACAAATTTATATACAATTATAAAATTTTAAAGTATAAATTAAATTCTTTTCTTAGATGATCTGAATTTTTTAAATTTTTGCTGCCAAATTCTAAATTCTGAGGTGTAGAGGGAGGGGTGGTGATAAAGAAAAAATTTTGCTGCCAAATTATAAAGTATACATTCTTTCTTTAAAGAAAATTAATCACTTATACAGTTGGCATGCATCGGAAATACAACTTCACCAAAAAATAAATAAATAATTGGATGGATAAATACAATACAAATGTGGAAAAAGAATGGGGAATTTTCCTCCAAAATATTTTACAATTTTGATGGTCACAAGTTTATTACTAATACTATTTTTATATTTATTTACTAATCATGTTTATTACAAATAATAACACTATAAAAATTATATATTTCAGATTCGATGCACAAAGGTCACAAGTGTTAATAGCCGAGCAATGCTTTTCCGTCGCTGTAAAGAACACTTCTTTATTAGACAGTTAAAGATTGTTTATTTCCAATAACACTATAAAATATATATTTGTATTGGATACTAAAGCCGCTACAAATGTTAATAGTTCCGATTGTTTTTTGTTTAGTCTTCATAATAATATTTTATTAGCGATAAACATTTTGTATGTCACGAAAGTATATGAAATATTTCAAAAAAATCACATTTCGATAAAATAATAGGTATTTTCGACAGCATCATTTTATTGCCACAAATGTGTTGATATTTGACGAAGTCATTGTCGAGGAGCAGAGACTTGTCATTTAAAAAGCTAGTTTTTACGATGGTTTTTGTAATCACGAAAAGTTTCATTTGAAATAACAATCTTTTCAGAGCGCTGGAAATTTACACTAATAAGTATAAGAAAACATCTTATGCCCCACGCTTAACTCCTAATCAAGAGAGTCCTTAGTATGGCAAAGATCCCGCAAAATATGCATTAATAAGGATCTTCCCTAAGGGCTGAAGACCTTCCGCCAAGAAACGAATGTCAACCCTATACTACTATAAAACCCTAAAGCCTCTACAAACCAAGATACGACACCCCCAGCCCCTGGGTGACTCTAGAGCCAAGGAAGTCTCTCTATCCTAACCTTCTGAGGTCTTACTGCATCACACCGGTACCCTCTAAGGTCTTCTTATTTTGCGCGCAAAGACTGAAAGACACCGTGTGACTTATCGACGATTTTCGCATCATCATTCACAATTTTGCCACAAAACTCCAAGCACTTACATACTTTGAAACCACTTGACATATACTGTACACCATTATAATATGAGCAAAGGGTACATTAATTATACAAACAGTGTTCCTTCAAAAAGATTATGCATATTCATTAGGTTTTGTATCAAATATTGGGGAACTAAACTGAATTCATGGTGTTTATAATCTTGTGGATTTGACTGATTTTTTTGGTTTCTTTATACATTGAGAGAAATGAGCTAATTGACATACACCAGAGGCCTACAGACTATAGCAATCGCTGAGACCTCCTTCAATCATGCCTAGGCCATCAACTACTCTTCGGTTGAGACTATTGTGGTTGCTTCAATAACAGTGGTAGGTGAATAATCCCATTGTTTTTTTTTTTTGGCAATAAATTTTTCCTTCCACTTTGTCTAGGCCATCAAACTACTTCAGTTGAGACTATTATTGTTACATCAATAATTCAATTACAGCGGTAGGTATATTTTTTATTTCAAATGCTAATATCTTTTCAGATTCTTAGCAAATCAATGACTTTTTATAGGCCATTAACAATTGTTTTGGTTTTTCACCGTCATGGTTTTAAAATTGGACCAAACCGCCGTTGAAGGACAACGCCACTGCCCATTCCTAAAACCCAATAACTAGTCAAAGTTGTAAGCAAACCGAATTGGAGCCAACCGCTTTGCCCCCGGTCCCGCTTTTTTAAAACCATGTCCACCGCGGCACCCTTATATAATGGTCATCGCACAACTACAAGTACAAAGCTTTTGTGATAAAGAGGGCGGATCGATTCAAATTTCTCTAAGAGGAATTCACACATATATTTAGATTAGACTAAAGTAAATTTTCTACTTTATAAAAAAAAACTATTTGTTTTTGGCTTTGATTAAGATTGATGGTTTTAGACTCTTTAAAATACAATTGAATTAATCCTAGTTAATTAGCTGAAAGTATTACTTAGTCCAAATTCCGTGAGATTCAGGGTTACTGTTAATCAAACAATCATATCATGCATACAAATGCAAAGATAAATAACACAAATGATATGATCACCAGAAAACCAAACTCTAAAACCCGGGGAGGATTTTAACTCCACTATTCTCAAGGTAACCAACTAATTATCTGAAAGAATCTGTAAATCTAATAATAAGACTTTACAGTTCCCCTCACGACTTTATTGCTACCCACTCGCAGAACTTAATTGGCTACTTCCACTACGCAAAAAAAAAAAGTTTCGAGACTACGTACTCTTCTTTCTTAGATTCACCACCGTATACAAGCACTCACACTTGTTTTTCTTTAGGCTACAATGGCAAAGAATCGAATTGATCATTACAGATAACATCTCCTCCTTGAAACCCTAAGCTTTGTGTAAAGGAAACTCCTCTAGATCTCCCTTACAAGAGATTTACACAAAATGAAGAATACGAGCAACAATACAACTCTTAAGCAACCAAGATTTTTGAGAGGTTTGGGTACAAAACTTAAAACCAAAAGAGGCACAAAAGGCACTTAATCTCTCTCTCTCTCTTCAGTCCCAAAAACATGGCTTAGGGTTTCTTTATAGTGAGAAGTAGATCCAACCCTTAATCCTAACGGGCTTGGCCGCTATTCGGGGCCGATCTATAAAATTCGTATACGATTTTCGGGATTGATCGAGCCGTTTCTTCAATCGATCGAATCCGAAAGTAATACGAAGTCTTCTTCCTACAGCTTGTATGTTCTGAATCTTGACTTGAATCATTTTGAGCATTGTCTAATAAAACCCATGTGACTCTAAGATCTATATGTAGACAAGTTTAAGTGCTCACGATTTGCCAATTGTTCTAAACATTTAAAACTCCAACAAAGACTATTATCAAAGTATTAAGATTGTATCACCAGATAAGGGTTACTTGGTGTATATTTTTCTTAGAAAAAAACTATATTTCCAAAATTTTTATACAATTTTTAGCAATTAAATCGAGCTCCTTGCAAGAATGAAAGTTATGGTTTTAGTATTGGCTAATTATGTGACAACCTTTTTTTTTTTTTTTTTTTTTTTAAATTTGATTGTGAAATTGACATTTCAGATATTATGTTAACTACTAGAATTCTATATACGCAGTGACTTGACACACTTAAAGATATACAATAAAATGCATAAATAATTTATATATATATATATATAATTTTAAATACTATTGATAGTCTTTTTGTATTTTGTTAACTCCTTAAAAAAAAAATTTATATGATATTATTAGGTATAAAATGTAAATTGTCCATTTTTTTAAATTTATTGTGAAGTACCTTTTTTTACGATTCATTTATCCTAGATTCTTTGGTTTTTGTACGTAATAATCACTTTGATTTAATATTTAATGATGTATTCTCACATTCGATTCTAAAATTAAGAAATAAACTCTTGGTTAATAAATAATTTATGACATGGCACAAAAATTAGAACTCTAATTTAGTAAATTTAATTAACTTTCTCACCTTCACCTATTATTATATATACAATGTAGCAGATTTTAAAAGAGAGAAGGAAATTTGTCAAGAAAACCCCATTACCCTCGTGATTAAATGCATTGCATCAACTAAGTCACCAGACACTGGTCGAATGATACTTGAATAATGCCAAGACAAATAGATAGCTCGGTAGCACAGACCCCTCCAAAGGGGGAAGGAAGGCATCAAAAAGAACAATCCACCAAAGGAGGCCATGAGAAGGGGAACTACTCATTAAAAAGGGAGGATAATTCTAGACGTAGGGATCGAGAGATTTAAGGAGAGAGTGTTTCAAAATCCTGTACTCCTAAGAGTGTGACTAGCCTCTAATGACCGAGAGACATTTATAAACCTTGCACTTTATTTTGGCATTATGATGCCTCTTTTCATTAGGATCTATTCTTGTTAACTTTGAATTTTTTAGATTGTGAGCCCATAAGTTCGGCCCCGCTGCACGATCTCTACAAATAAATTGTTATGGCCTAATACTAAAAGCCCAAATACTTCGCTGTGCCCTTTGGTATCAAACGCCCTACAAATTTATTATTTTAATTGACATTTGCATATAAACAATATCTCATTAAATTTATCATTGTAGGCCTTAAACAACAGAGAACATACGTGACATATTGTCATATCGGAGATACACTTATTGTCAAGTAAATAAATGCGATTGTCACCAGATTCACAGAGGTCTGAACAAGACTTATGTGATATTTCATTCCCCCACCCCAATCCTCAATGTATTAAAATAAAATGCAAACCACCGTATAAATACAAAGGGTGGATGTTGCCCTGAAGCAATTTTCAACCCAGAAATCTCCTCAATAATGCTAGATCCGAGTTCAATCCCCTACATAAAAATCAAAGACCGATGTTTTATTCGACAATAAAAGAGCTCCGATCATAAAAGAAACAAGACTGGAATGAGCGCCTACTATTGAATCTCTCTAAAAAAAAGGTTACAGAAGATAAGTTTATAGAGTACAAATACCAAAGGCAAGGAAAGATGGGAAGGAATTGACAGATAGGGAGAATTACTTAGGTAAAATGTACATACAATTTCATTTGGAAAATGTACATGTTAAAAGACAAGCATGCTTAGTACAACGAAAAGCAGCTTGAGAGGAGAAATGATAAGATAGAGCATTACATTATTTAGGTAAAATGGGTAGATATAATTTTATTTGGAAATAGGCAGCCATGGTAGTAGCTAAAAGCTTTCAGTCCTAAAAAAAAAAAAAAAAAAAACATAATATGAACATATATTTTATTTGGAACAAGGTTTACAGCAGTTGAGCTTTCAGTGGCTGCAGTGCTGTCCTTTAGAAGGCTCTCCAAATAGCTCTGCTGGGTCATAGTACACTCACCTCTTCTACTCCTTTAGAGATTCATCAACCCATACAGGGATGTATTTAGTAATTAACTACAAATGATTTTAATTAGTTTATGCCTTGCAAATTCCAAGGCCGACGAAGTATTTCTCTATTATTTAACTAATTTATTAAAAAGTCCTGGTATAGTAAGCTGAATGCTTTACAAAATTTTTTTCTATAAAAAAGAAGCTAGTAGGAGTATATATTTTCCAAAAATACATTTTTATAATATACTGGTATCAATAATATTTGTACTACTGCCTAATTTCACATAATTATTTTTTATTATTACTAGTTAAATAAATCGAATATTTTATGACAAGTGAACTCCAAATCTCAAATTTTTATTAAAAACAAAAAGATTTTATAATTGAAATTTAACTGCATCTTACTAATTATTTTAATTAAAAAATTATTTATTTGCTGGTAAATTATAGAGAAAATTTGTATTGTTATTATACTTATTTTGAGCTAATAAACTACCCAGCAGTTAGCACATGCAGAAAAAACAAAAAACAAAACATGGTGGCCAACCGACTACGGAAAAACTATGTAGTCTAAACTTTTATTATTATTATTATTATTTAAAAAGTAAATTATACTTGTGATTTAAAATTGCTGTAGGTTCCTTTAAGAAAATTGTTGAGTTTGATTTTGATTTCTCCTAAATTTTCCTATTTTTTAAATTTCAGGGAATTAAATCTGAATTTGGTAAGTAAAAATAAATAAAAAGAATACAATCAATTTGACTTTATATAAGACTATCTTTAAATTCATTTGTTTCTTTTAAATCTAACTATAAGGAGAATAAAAAGGGGACACAATTTTCTACTACATTTTTTATAATTATATTTTTTATAAGAAACTTTTATAATTATTGGATGTGATGGGTTTTTGAAAAGTACAAGAAATGGATGAATACTATAGTTTAACGAAACAATCATAAGTGTTTTTATTTTTATTTTTTTATAAGATTTTTATTTTTTTGAATGACGCTGAGGAACTTTATCCACAACAATTTGGTGGGCGAGTAAATACTAAATAGTGGGATCAATACAATTATAAGGTTGAACTTTCAACTGCAGCTACTAAT
Organism: Notholithocarpus densiflorus; assembly: GCA_030021035.2. NCBI lineage: Eukaryota > Viridiplantae > Streptophyta > Magnoliopsida > Fagales > Fagaceae > Notholithocarpus > Notholithocarpus densiflorus. The sequence continues at coordinate 48,698 of JARYZH020000123.1, forward strand.
TTTACAACATTAGATTGTCACCAATTCCTTTGTCTTTAATATTCTTTCCTCATAGCACTAGGAAACCTTTGCAAATATATTCTGTTACAATACGTATTATAATATAATATAATTAAATAACGCCATGATATGAAAATTTCATAACAAAGTATTTTTTTAAGAATTTCACAACAAAGAGTTAAGTGTTTCGTTAATAATAAATTAAATCTACTTAAAAAGTTGATATAAATCATAAAATTAAATAAAACTATAAATAACTTACCACTTAAGCTTTTGTTTTGAATCAATTATTATGAAAATGTATTGCTTTTAACACTAGTCAATATATATAATTATAAGTATGAACTCTTGTTATTACCAGTTGAATAAAAAATCTCAGATTTTTTTGAGAAACAATCAAAAATCTTAGATGAAAGCCTGATTTATTTATTTTCTTGGGCCAGTATATATGTGCCATATACCTTGAGAGTAGCCAATCCATAAAATTGAACGACCTCTCCAGTAGGAGCATGTCCTTTGAAGGGTCCCTCGAAGAAACCCCAGTGCCTAAACTTGAAAACAATTTCAGGAGGTCCAGTATAAACGCTAAGTACTTCCCATGCAAACCCACGAGGCAAAGCCGATCGAAATACATCATGAGATGATTCAAAGCTTCCTTCTCTGCTTTGTAGTACTGAGTTCCTGGCAGTGAATTTTCAACGCATTGTAGCCTCAAGTCTTAGAGTTTCTTTCTCCTGATAACCTCTCTCTTCCTGTGTCAATAAAATTCACCACCTATTATTATTATTAGCTCAATTGCTGGAAAGATATGTAATTATTGTCGCGCTAGCTGTCTTTAATTTTTTGTCACAGCCTTTGAACATCACGGTCAATGGTTTTTCTTACCACAACTTTTACGCCACAATCCTAACTTCCACAGACGCGATAGATTATTTATTATTTTCACATGAATTCATTACATTAATCTATTACTTTTTCTTTATCGCTCAATCAGTCACATCAAAATTATATAAAAATACGCCCTCTACATTTTTTTCAGGTCACATGTACATAGTAGATCATGATCTATGGAAATTAATTTACAAATCATTTTTCTTTTTGGTTATATTTATTTATGAATTAGATAAAGAATTAATATTAGAAAAGTATGGGGCTAAATATGACTTGAAATTTATCTTTATTACCATTAATTTAAAGAGCTGAATTTCTTAGGGTTGATTGTCTGAAGTCTCAAGGAGTCTTGTGAGAGCTCCATCTCCCAGGACTTCAAGCAGCATTTTGCACTATTTCTTCTAGTGACCCTTTAGGCCATTCCTGCCAAGCAATAAGATAAGCTTATTAACTAGAAAGAAGAAGAAAAAAAATCTTATCAATTGACCTCCACCTTAGTCTTCATATCTTCGAAGAGCTGTTAACGTCATCATTGTTGGAGGTCACCATGTTCCATTCAATATCGTCTGCTTCATCATACAAGAAAGATCAAATTTATCTCCCATGGTTTTAAGTAGTGTAGCTTCTTTTGTAGCTATGTCTCAATTTCGTAGACCTGTACTTAAATAGATTTTAGGAATACTTATCCTTACTTTCCAGTAGGCATATAGTTGTTCCCATTGTGTTGGAGTGCGATCACAAGAGCGACTGTTCCCATGACAACAAGGGTCAAGGATTAACCTTAGATCTAAAAACACAAGAGCTAACTGGCTTCCGATACCACTCAGACAAGCTTAGACTTTAAACACAAGCTGCTTAACTTGCTTATTTAACAAGAATTACTAGATAAATTATTCACTCTGTGCTAATATCATATTCAAACTATATCACAATAACGCTGAAATATAAAAAACACACAATATGATAACCCAGAAAACCAAATCGTAAAAACCCTTAAATGATTTAACCTAACTATTCTACGTGAAATGCATCCACTAAGAAAAATTGAAGTTTCTTTGATAATTAACTTAGACCACTAACATCTTATTGTTACCTCGAGTAGAAAACTTACTACAAATACAATCATGATAAATTCCGAGTCCACGAACTACTTTTCCTTGATCTACTCACCTATGTAAGTTCTCCCATTTCTATGATATTCTTTAAGTTCTTTAAATAGCAAATCAAGTTGATCACCAAGTTCTTGACATCCTTATGTGTATGAAGTGAACCTAGATCTCACAAAAGATTCACAATACACAACCATCAAAGACTTTCTAAAACGAGCTGTGGTTTTTCCTATACTCAAGCAAAACACTAACTCTATAATAAATGGGCTAAAATGAATTGGAAATCAGAGAAAATAATTTACACGTGGTTTGATCAATCGAGCCTGCAAAATTAGTCCAATAATTTCTGCAATCACTCGATTCCAATTTTACAAATAATCACACCTTACAAAGCCTAACTTAGGGACTTATGTTTTGATCATGGTTTGCCAACACATTACATAATGAAGTTCTAATACATTAGTTCCTAAAGTCTTAGAACCTAACAAAATTTGTCTTTCAACTCCATCCAATTGAACATCCCTGAGAGGTTGAGTGTCTAAAAACATATTAGATTACTTCATTGGGCGGAAGGCACAAAAACTATAGAGATGTAATCACATTTCAAGAAGCCTTAGAGTGACTCTGAGATTAGGTATTGTGTCAATAGATATTGACTTACAGAATCAAGTGTCTACGAAGGAACAAGATTGAAGTCTATAGTTATTAGGAGGAGAGGAGAGCATGTGTCTATATACTTGTATTGGAAGCCTAGTGAGCATATTTATACGCAAAAACCTTCATAGTGAATTTGATAGAAAAGATCCCTCCAATTTAATCTCTTCAATTCACTCCCATTTTAGCCAGATGTTGCATTTATTTGATTTTCAAATGCCACATGTCATCAAATAAAATTGGAGGGTATGAAGGAATTAATTTGAGTACGGTGTCTATATATTTAGCCAGTTTAGTGAGTATATCTACTGCAAAACTCATAGTGAATTTGATGGGAATATCCTCCACTTAATCCTTTCAATCTACTCCATTTTTAGCCAAATGTAGCATTTATTTGATTTTCAAATGCTACATGTCTTATACCTAAATAAAAATTGAGGGTATGAAAAGGATCTAATTCCTGAAAGTAATGGTGGTTTATCTACTTAATTGGGCCAGTTCAGTGAGCATAGTCTATACCAAAACCTCGATATGAATCTTGATGGGAAACATCTCCTCTATATGAGTTTAGTATACTCAAGATTTCTTTTTAATCGGACCATTTTCTTTTGACGAGAAATTGGCTTATACCACCCAATTAACTAAATAAAAGGTGAAGATTAAACCTATTACATTATTTGCCAACATGACAAAAACAAAAGAAGATGTCCAGCTTAAAACATCGAAAGTAAGCCACACTTCTAGAATTTAACCTCCACCACTCATTTTAGCCTTCAAGGATTTTACTCGCTTTTTTCACTGCGAATAAAATGCTGGTCTATGTGGTAATATTTATGGCTTCATTTCTTTACTATTTATAAATGAACATTATTGTACTTGAACATGGATCAAGTAACTTCTCAATTAGGTAATTTGTTAAACTTATTAAAATTAGTAGTAAGTCGTACTTAAACAACATTGTTTAGATTTTGACTTTATATCAATCACTTTTTGGATTGAGATTACTATGGTTGACACAATTTGTCTCAATTTGTAGAAGTTATAGTTTAGAGGGTGTGGACAATTGCTTTACATAGAGCCACTACTTAACATTATTTTTATTTCCATCACTTACAACTTGTCACTCCAACAAATAGTGTAAAATTTATGGCTAATGTTGTGTTTCTAGACTTATTCTGCACCACCATAATGATAAGTGTATCAATTCATTAAAATGTCATGTTAGATATATTATGGTCAAGAGACTAAACAAATTGTAGGTTGATCTATATATATATATATATGTACATGTCCTGGAGTTAGCTTAGGTTCTCTAGTGTATAAACATTACTGGATCTATTGTAAGATCAAAGATTAATATTAGAGATGAATCTTACACCTTTGGTTTTTTTGTTTTTTTGTTTTTTTAAATCTAAAATTTGGAAAGGTAGATATAGAGTGAGTTATGTAGTTGGAATTGCACCAAATATATGAAAATTAAAAAGGATGCGATTCTGCTGGTAGATCACTTTGTACCGCTCTTTTCTTGTTTTCAATACTCAACAACTTCACAAACTCAGAATGAATTCAAGACGATATGCACAAAGTTGCTGTACCAGGAGGAAGAATGAATTATGTATACTACGCCAGAATTATTTCTCAAAAAAAAAAAAAAAAATACTCAACAATCTCATATTAGAAATCATAGCCAACTAGATCCGAGCTGCTGTCTACAAATTTAATCTTCCATCAAACCTACTACTAAGTCCTAACCATATGATAATAAATAAAAAAGTCCTAACCATATATGCTACCGCTATATTAACTACAGTTTATCTAAAACCTAACCGCAAGTGGACCCAAGCCTTCATTACAGTGCACGGATGATCTCACCTCCTTCATCGCTGCTGTTTTTCACGTGACGCTATCCCACCTGCACAAGCTACTCCGGTCACAGCTTCCACATTAATTTCATTTCTAAATAAATCTGCCAAAGCAATAGGCCATGTTAAACTCTTGTCACTGTGAGTTGCTCCTAAGCCATGTTGTGGATTGTGTATTGATGGAGAAGGAAAAGTTGGATCAATTTGCTACCAAAAATCATCTTTGTTGTATGTCATACATGTGTGAGTCTATATGCATCGAATCTCACCAACCAAACAGCCATTTTAACATGGTGGGTCAACAGACACGTCACCTTCAATGTTTTAAATGATTTTAGAATAAATGTGAGTTTTGAAAACATGATTTTAAAATTACAAATGGCATGTAGGCCAAGTGAAAAAAAAAAAAAAAAAAACTCGTTTTCATCTCTAAAATCACATATGGAGTGTTGTAATGCACGAAGTTACACAAATGGATGGTTTTACATCTATAAAGAGATTGGCACGGTTGCAGCAACTCGTGATAATGGTGATGTAAGCCAATAATTAGAGAGACACTGGCCATGCAAATTTAATGAAATCCTGTGTTAACCCTAACATTAATGCCTCTCCGTCTCTCTCTCTCTCTTTCACACACACACAAAGGCAAAACCCAAATCAAAAGAAAATCCTACTTGTATGAGCTATAACAAGCAATTTGCATTTAGTTGAATACCTTATCTTTCCACCTACTAAATGATTCCCTTACATTATATCCATTCGTTTTTTCTTTCTTATTTATTTCCATATAGACCACCATATTAATCCTAAGTACTATGAAACTTAAACAGGGTTCCAATTCGACAGCAAATTGCATCAACCCCTCCTCAACAAGTCTTATATGTTTCTTAAAAAAAAAAAAGGAAAATAGAAAACAAAGAGTGACATGAAAATTTTATTCAATTTTGATGGAGTCTAGTTTTGATACTCCCTGCTCTTAAATGAATAGTAGATCCTACAGAATGTAATTTGTAGAGCATCATCAAACTAGAAAATGATATCACATGCAACGTTTTATGGGAGTGCACCTCAAGATCAGAGGCTCTACAAATGTGGCAAACAATCACCAAAATTTTGTGTATAAATTGTATATAGAAAGCACAAAGAGGAGAGAAGAAAACAAATTATTTCAACCTTATTAATATATTGAAAAATCTTACATTAATATTTAATACAAATATTAAAATTTGATAACGTGGAATTAAATGATTAATACGTCATAAAATACGCCACATGTCAAAACTTATACTCTCCCACATAAAAGCTCCCGCATATCTATCTATCTATATCTATGATTTATAATATATATATATATATATATATATTCAAGGAAATTACCGCTCAAATTTCGATTGACAATTCTAATCTTCTAAGATTATATAATTATGAAAGTTCACTTGGTGTATAAACACTAGTGAATGTTTAGACCTCCACTCTAAATTAACTAACATAAGCTTATATTCAAACAATATATGTGCGAAATGATAAGTACAAGCTATACCTAAATAAATAAACTTACTTTAAACCATAATTAATCACAACATGTTAGTACTAGTTGTAAAGAGTAAGGGTTAGAGAGATGCAACACAAAGATAATACCAAAGACGTGCTATCGAAGAGGAAACCAGCAACTCGGGATTAAAATTTCCAAACGCTCCAAGCAGTGAAATGATCCAAGCAATAAAGAATGTTGGGATACATAAATAGCACAGACCCTCCAACCTAATCTACCTAACGACTTCCAAGTTCTTCAAGCTTCATTTAACAAGGTTAAGCCTACCATGTCTTTAGCTTTCCAAATCCTGTAATAAGCCCATTGCATCAACCAACAATTGGTCATCTCCGAAGCCGCTTCAAGCACCAAATTACCTCCTCACAAATATGGGCATGGTGATATAAGGATTTACAATGAACCTCTCATGGGTATGCTGGTCTGAGAGGGTGAGATTTAGAGCAAACTCACAACCGAAATGCCCAAGATCAGGATAAGTCTATCTTGCTTTCTTCTAGGTTTCTCTCTCAAAATTTCTAGAAACTTCAAGACTTTGGGTATAAGGGCATTTATGTTAGGGTAATGCCATAATGCAAAACATTTTTTTGCAAAATTAGTAGGTTTAAGAACTTACCAAAGGACTGTTGAGTCACAGATTGAGTTGCTAAATAATCGATCGGCCGATTATCTTTTTGTCCCGTAGTGCTCCAAATGCATCGTAACCTTCAGCCTTCTTTAGACAGCCTACACGTGCGGCGATTTGACGAAGTCGGCCAATCGCGAGTCACTCACGAGATCCAATCACGAACCTCTGAATGCTCTCACACTTGAATTCTTCACTCTATCACACACAACCCTTACATTATTCTCACCTAAGCACAGATTCAATTACTAAATTACAAAACAAATCTTGACACGGAATAAATAATCACATGGTTGAATAAATTCAACCCTAAATTGTTTTATATGGGAATTTGACTCCATATATATTGTGGATAAGAATGCTGCTCAACTATGACCACAAATATAACTAAAAATACAAATGAAACCAATGTCTCTTTGAAGAGCAAATTTGTAATTCAGAAACACTCATGTAAGCTATCCTGAGTAAGACACCAAAAGATAGCAACTATGGAATCAGTCTCTTCAGTTGTTAACTGAAATATTTTAAATGAGGCCCAAGCAAGGCTGGGATGACGAGCACTACAAAGGTTATCTCTTTAAAAACATGAAAGGAATTAAGGTTTCTTTATATTACATAATAAGGATCCTTGAAGAAAATATGATGAAAATTTATCAACTTCAATGTGATGAAGTTTGATATCTCAGGAAGAAACTTTCCAGTCAGTTTATTCAATGACTCAATCATCTCTTGAACATTTAGATTTTGCACCTGATGAGCCTAATATTTGGAGGTACTGCTGATATTGTGAAGGTTTTTATGAGAAAAGATACAAAAGATCTATGCATTGTCAAAATTTAGTCTTGCGAAGAGAAGATGGCAGCAGAAACAGATTGTAGAAGGAGAAAATTCCACTCATTTTACTGCTTGATTTATTTTAAATCTAAATTTAAATGTCTCGCATTGTATAATACCCATGAACTAGATTTTTAAATTTTCAGAATTCCTACAAAGAAATTGTTATGTAACATATGTCTGCAAGATCAGGATAAGGAAACTTGATTACGGTATAAAAAAAAAAAGGTCGATACTACTTGATAAGAACAGTGTTCTTATTTTAACATCTAACCGGATCTCTGCAGATTTATTTCCATTTAGAAGATTTTATGTCAAGTTTACCAAAAGCCTATAAATTTTTCTTTTAAATATGGAGTAATTGAAACAACTTTCAATTAATACTGAAAAACATTGAAGGGAACTCACTCTACAGCCGTGAATTCAAACCAGGAAAATTTTGCTGCAAGAGTGTTTTGTCACCCAAAAATAAAACAATAAAATTTATCCACTTGCATAATTATCTGCCTTAACTCTCTTGCACTTATGTTAGAATCTACACTGAATAAAAATCATTACCCCCACTTTTAGTATTCCACTTTATATTCCACCAACTACAATATGCCAGGTATATGAATTTTTTCTATTTTGAACTTTAGTTTCTTTGTAAGAAATGTGTAATAGGCTAGGATTGGTGGAGTATAAAGTAAAATACTCGTAGTGATGTATAGGATTTTTATTCAACCTAATCCTTTATTTCTATCACATTATTGAACCCACAAACAAAAAGGGAAACGAAATTGTCATAACAACAACAGCAAAACTGATCCTCCCAGACTTAGTAGCTGTGTTCCCATTAGGTGCATCCGCTGCGTCGGATGGAGGACCATCGGCAGTAGGTCCATTTGCAGCACCTGGTGGAGGGGTACCGACTGGCGAATCAGCGGCAGGCGCATTACTATCTGCTGGGGCATTTGCAGAAGGCGTCATTGCATTGGAAGGAGAGGGAGCTGTCGTTGCATTGGAAGGAGCGGGAGCAGTACCTGTCGTTCCATTGGAGGGAGCGGGAGCAGTACCTGTCGTTGGAGACGCTGCAGCAGGTGGCTTACTAGAGGGAGGCTGTGCCGGACTTACACGTGGCGTAGGAGAAGGAGATGAAGAAGGTGGAGTCGGGCCAATAATGGCTGAAGGCATTATGACAGTACTAATTTGCACCACTGAGATATTATAAGGTTGAGACACTACAGCTTTAACTAAAGAAGCACCAACACCTGATCCAGCAGCAGAAGCTATTGATACACCACCTGTGTTTGCTGCCGAGACATTCAAGAAACCTAGTAGGCCTTTAGCTTGGCCACTGGACTGGAACAACGTGGTAAGCATGGAAGTTTTGTTTGGTAAATGTTGGAGCTTTTGGACATCATAGTAATCAAGCACAACATGTAAGCTCAAGACCTTTTTGATAATGTCATTGGATTTTCCAGATAAGGCTGACATTGCTGAATTCTCAACAACAAGGACAGTAATGGTTTGGCGGCTATTGATCTCACTGGCTAGTAGGGCTTGTGTCAAATAGTTATTGAAAGTGCTAAAATCTGGTTGTAGGGAAAGTATTTTGGTGATGTTAAAAGCTTTTGAGGAAGAGAAGAGAAGGAAGAAAGCAAGCAACCTGATGACACACATGTTTGCAATAGCAAAATGATGAGCTAAAGATTGGGACACGATGTGGGAAGCAAATGGGGAGGATTTTTATATCCAAATGAGTGGATTTAAAATGGTTTCTAAATTTGTAGGAAGAGTAAGTCCTCCGCCAAATTTGGGGGCACATATTTGTTTGTTTGGTTAGAATTGAGGGAGCAGATGGTGGAGTTTTCTAAAAATCTGTAGGTCCATTTGCCACTTTCAGAATGAATTTGCAGTCTGTGTCTCAAAATAGGCTTTTTGGGAGGTCCAATTTTCAGAGTAATTACAAAATGTGTTTATATATCATATATGTGGTGGAAGTTAGCTTGATCACTTAAAGATATTTAATTGGTCAAAAATATATATATTCAATTGCTATAACATTTGGCTATAACACACACATCATAATACGATTCATAAAAGAAATTCTAAATCTATGCAGAGTGACATGCACGCATGGCCACAGTGGAAAAACAATAGTGTTTTAAGTGTAATACTGAGCATGACCATGACTTGAGGTACAAAGCACTATAATATTATGCACGTTTAGAACATTGCATGTAGTAGTACTGGCCTTGGCCAAGAGGATATATGAACATTTGTATTGTACTATCTCCCCCTTTAGCTCCATAAAAAGAAGGGCTCGAAATCGGAAAAACAAATAGAAACATTTTTGAAAGTTTAGACTGGCCTTATTCATGGCTTTTCCCCTCCAAATCCTCCTGAAAGGTTTTTCCAAGTAAAAATAATGTGTTTTTCTATTTACATAATAAAATTTGACAATATTTTTCCCATAATTGTCAACTCAACGTCAACATAGATTAAAAATAAAATAAGTATTATACCCGAAACCATAACAATTGAATGTTGTAAAAAATAAATTGAAATTTTGTTGTGCCTTAAATTTTTTAAAATATTATTGGTATCCTTACTTGCATGTTCTTTTGCAATTGCTTCACTTCCTTACTTGTATTTTCTACCACCATTTTCTTTTCCCTTAGCTTTAACCCAACACAGTTTTGGTAGGGGGCAGTGCACCCAATTTTACGACTCTCTTTTTTCACCTTTTCAGCATTCAAGTGATAATTTTGCATGTGTAAAAATTTCCTAAATGACCGTAACCGTAAAATCCATATCCCCAATTCCTAAGTAGTCATAGTGCATTTAAAGGTAAATTTATCTTCTTCTTTTTTCCGTGTACAAAATAGTACCGTGATCATTATCTTATAAATACTTAATCCGATTCGTTGATTTATGATCTTATGATAAACATGCATGTATTGGATTATCCTAGGTTAATTTTAATTGATCCAATTTTTCTTCTGGAAATTCCCTGATGGTCATAACCCAATTAAAAGTAAATTGGACCTTTTTTTTTCTTATGTTCAAAATTATATTAACAGATTAATATAACATATAGGGCATCATTTACACTAAAAGTTTAAATTAATAAGTTTTGGCCTAATTATGCATATTAATCACTCACTCATCATCAATATTCCCTAAAACATCCTCAACATTCGACTAACCACACTTCAACACTCGAAAATATATTAAGAGAAAACTTTTCGTTAGTATTACAAGCATTTATTTAGGCCATTCTCATTGGTCCAAACATTTGAACAAGAATCTACCTTATGTCTCAACAACATTGAGTATCTTTTTTTATTTGAGAAACACACACACACACATATAGGGGAATATCACACCTTACCGATATGGGATGACTCAACAACACTGATTATCTTTTTTTATTTGAGAAAGACACACACACACACACACACATATAGGGGAAGAGGGCTGAGATAAGGGAATACACTCACACGCAGTTTTGGTGTTCCCCTATATGGGTGTGTGTGTGTGTGTGTTTCTCAAATAAAAAAAGATACTCAGTGTTGTTGAGTCATCCCACATTGGTAAGGTGTGATATTCCCCTATATGTGTGTATGTGTTTCTCAAAAAAAAAAAAAAAAAAAAAAAAGAATCTACCTTATGTGGACAACTCTTATTGGACAATTTGGATCCAACCAACAACTAAAACTTCAAGACTAAAGTTCTTTCTACATCAATACAAAAATTGACTCTCAAACGAATGGTTGATATTATCTTGAATCTTGATCTAATCCTCAATCAATTTGAAGCACACCCATAGCTTTCTTCTTTTTGGATGAACATCCACCACTCTCTTATACCCAACAAAAATATAAAAATACAAACAAAAGAAATACAAACCAATTTTAAGTTAATGGACTACTACATAGTATTTTTGCTGATACTTCCCTTTGTGTGGGCATCCATTCATGTCTTCACCTCCAATCTAGCAAGCCGGAAGTCTGGCTTGCCCACACTCCCCCCAGGCCCCTACCCTATTCCAATTATTGGTAACATCTTTAAACTTGGCAACTTACCCCATCAAGCTGTTGCCAAGCTCTCCAAAACTTATGGACCCTTAATGACCCTCAAGCTTGGGAGCATAACAACCATAGTCATTTCCTCTCCAAACATAGCAAAAGAAGCACTTCAAAAAAATGACCAAGCCTTCTCTAGCCGAACCATCCCAAATATGGCCAAAATTTTTGACCACCACAAAGTTTCAATGGGGTGGATGCCCACAAATTCTCATTGGAGGAACCTTAGGAAAGCTTGTGTCATGGAAATATTTGCTCTACAACGTCTCGAAGCCACACAAGCCCTTCGACAAACAAAGGTACAAGAACTACTTGACTATATTAACCAAAGTTGCAAAAGCGGTGCACCCATTGATGTTGGTCAAGTAGTGTTCACAACAGCCCTCAATGCCATATCAAACACTTTCGTCTCTATTGACTTGGCCCAATATGGTTCAAATTTGTCCCATGAGTTCCAGCACCTTGTATATTGTCTAGCCCAAGAAGCTGGAAAGCCAAATCTTGCGGACTTTTTCCCAGCATTTAGTTTAGTTGACCCCCAAGGTATCCGCAAAAGGACAAGGATTTATTTCGCAAAATTATTTGGTATTTTTGATGGTATCATCAATGAACGAGTACAATTAAGAGCTTCATCAAAGGGTCCTAAAGCAAGCAACGATGTACTAGATTCGCTCCTCACTCTCAACGAAGAAGACAATTCAAAGATAAGCCTCCGCGATATCAAACATTTGATTTTGGTGATTGTCTACCTCTTTAAAACTTTGGTTCAAAGTAAATATAGATAACAGTTATACTTAAAATTTCTATTTTGATTTGTAATGCACATGTATATAATTACCATTTTAGACTGTTAATTGGTGCAAGTAACTATATTTGTAGGAAGGGGGGAATTACACTTTATCACGTACCCTAAACTATACCCCAGATTTTACTTTGCACCATAAACTTTTTGAATGCACATTTTGCATCTTAAATTATGACCCTTGTTACACTTTGCACCTCGATGTTAAGTTTGCCGTTAACTTGGATGGAAAAGTATAACATCATGTGAAAAGACTCAATTGCCCCTCTTCTCAATCCCTTAAAAACAAAGAAGAAATTACATTTATTTACCACCCTAAACTATATTTTTGATTACATTTTGCACCATAAACTTTGAATTTTCATCCAAGTTAATAGCAAACTTAATGTGAGTGTGCAAAATGTAACAAGAGTCATAGTTTATGGTGCAAAATGTGCATTCAAAAAGTTTAAAGTGCAAAGTGTAATCTAGGGACCGTATAATTTAGGGCTGTAAAGTGTAATTTATCCTTAAAAAAAGATCAAATATCTTTGATAACATGGCTAGTTAGGATCATTATTACTTTGTGGGCCTTAACCTTTATTGTCTATAGTAATATTAGGGACACAACATTTATCACAATTGCGACATAATTTTTTATAATTGAAGTAACATTATTTTCATACGAGTTCACCACTGACACTACTTTCATTATGCACCAATCACAATAGACCTAAACTTAGGCAATCAGTTCTTACACTCTTTTATTGCAGGACTTATTTATTGCAGGGATTGACACAACATCAAGCACAGTAGAATGGGCAATGGCATTGTTGTTACACAACCCAGAAAAAATGGTAAAAGCCCAAGATGAGCTTGAAGAAGTCCTAGGCAATAATGGGAAAGTCCAAGAATCAGATATCTCTAAGTTCCATTATCTTCAAGCTATAGTGAAAGAAACCTTTCGATTGCACCCACCAGCTCCTTTTCTAGTTCCTCGTAAGGCTGTGACAGACGTAGAAATATGTGGCTTCATTGTGCCCAAAAATGCACAAATACTCATAAATGTGTGGGCAATGGGAAGAGACTTAAGCATATGGCCAAATCCAAATTTATTTATGCCTGAAAGGTTTTTAGAGCATGGCATTGAGTTTAAGGGCCAAAATTTTGAACTGATTCCATTTGGAGCTGGAAGAAGGATATGCCCTGGATTGCCATTAGCTAACAGAATGGTGCACTTGATGTTGGCTTCTCTTGTTCACAACTTTGCTTGGAAGCTCCCAGATGAGATGAAGCCAGAAGACATGGACATGGAGGAGATGTTTGGGCTTACTTTACATAAGGCAAAGCCCCTCCAAGCTATTCCCATCACATCCTTATAACTACTATTTTCTGTTATTAGCCCAACAATATATGTGAATTTGTTGGTTTGATTAATTGAATCTCTTCAATATTAGGATTTTACATAAGCATTGTAGGGGAAAACCATTATATATCATATATCATTAGTATATAATTTTATTGGTTCTAGTTAGCTCAATTAATAAAGTTTTTTGTTGTTAAATAAGATTTGAATCTCACCTACCTTATAAATCAATTAGTGGTTTGGCTTAATGGGGAAGAGCGATCATCATAGAATAAACATTATAGTTTAAATTCTATCTTATCTATCAAAAAACACCGTGTACCATAATCCAACTCATAGTGTATTGTAGCTTGATTAACGATCTTCTGACTTGGCTGCTAACACTAACAATGATTTCAAATTTTATTTGAACTAGTATTATGCACCAATTGTTAATAGTCATATCTAAATCAAAGAAATTATTTTAATAACTATAGTTGGATGTAAATCATAAAAATAAAATTACAAAATGTTGAATGCAGAAATAGTATATACAAGTATCGTATGGGTATACTTACGTAAACAAAACAACAACAACAACAACAACAAAAATGCGCATCTTCCGTTTTATTTTCAAATAAACAAGAAAAAAGCACGCATCTTCCGTTTTGTTTTCAAGGGAACGGAAAGTATGTTACGTGTTCATGTTGAAATACGTATAAAAACGGTACGCAAATTTCTTGCGCCCCACATAGAATTAAAGTGGGACACTACATATAAAAGATTAATCTCTCAAAAAATAAACATATAAAATGTTAAAATAATCTCTAAAAGAAACGTATTGGACTCAACTCAAACACAAATAATCAACTTTAATTATTATTTTTTAAATAGTGCTGCAACAAATAATATTTTCACAACAATTTTACAACAAAATCTAGGTAGTAAATTGTTACTGATTTTCATTTGAGTTCATCACTAATATCACTTTTTTATTTATTTCCCATTAACCACTTAGAACCAAAACTTTATTGTAAGATTATTGTAAAAATGTTGTGTCTTTGCTTTATTCTTTATTTTATTAAACTGTGAGACTCACAAAAAGTTAAACACGAAAGCTATCACAACCTATTGTCATGGTTCTTCCCCTCACTAGTCAGAGTGCACAATAATAAGTTTTTGTTTGTAAAAAATTTATCTAGTTTTTTGATAAATTTATTGTGTTAAAATTGTGCTAAAATATATTTATATTTCAAAAAAGTGGGGAAAAAAATGTGGTTTTAAAAAGTTGTATATAAAAGTTAAAGTTTTTTTTTAGAATAAAAAAAAGTTAAAAGTTAAAAGTTGAGTTTATAAGCTCAAGCCAAACCAACACTAATTGTAAGTAAGTATATATTAATAATTGTAAGTGTGTGTGTATATATATATTGTATTTATCTCATAAAAAATATATGCTAAATAATTCCGTATTTTTTACACAAACTTTTAAAAAAGAAATGATTTATATCGACACATGTAACGTTACTTTTCCAATTCCGTATTATTATGCCAATACGACACATGTAACGTATCCATCTATATGTTTACCGTGACCGCTCTTGATAATAGCTATTTATCATTAGATAAAGTCATTAATCAGTTTTTAGTGTAAGTGGGGATTGAACCCCAGATCTCTTATTCAACCATTAAAGATATTATCAGTTGAGTTAACTAGAACCCACAACATGTACTATCAAATTTTTATTAAAACCCAAAAATTATAACGTATTGAAATTAATTCAAAATAAATTCTAAGACTTCTTTTAAAATTAATAAAATTGATGATAATTAAGTTTCCTATGGGAATAGTATTATCATTTTACAAATTTATGGTAATAGTGTTTCACTGAAAGTAAACTATATTAATTAATATATAATAATCTTTTTCTTTTTATACAAATTTGATTGTAAAATTATATATACATATATATATATTTATATAACTTACATCAAAATGGCCAGCATACTAGTACCAATAGAAACATCCTTTTATCCCCCAATTTACTCCAAAAAGAGCATAATACCCTTAGGAACCCCCACAATCACTATTTAAACTCCAAACTGCACTAAAATATGTAATTCTTGTTGGACGTGATAAAATTAAAGATTGCGAGAAAAACTAAAGCAAAAGTAAAAGAAAGAGAGAACACAAAGGGATTACATGATTCAGCTTGACAACCTATGTCCACATGATTCTTAGGTGCCTACATCTTTTATATTCTCAATTGTATTTACAATGAACTCTAAGCAGGTATAAACAGAGACTATAGCAATATGGTTAGCCCTAGATGGATTTTACAATATAATTGGACCACTCGGAATACGAAAGTGATTTTAATTGGTCCTTTTTTCACCTTTTGCACATTAGAGGTAGAGTATTAATTTTGCGTGAGTTCACATGACCCTAACCATAAAATCCATATCTTAAGTAGCAGGGGTAAATTCAGGAATTTGTGTTTGGGGGGAGGGAAATAAAAACATCATATTGATTCCGAGCCAAATGAAAAGTTAGTTTTGTTGATGGCGAGTACCAAGGAAATGCGTTGGATCTAATGTTGGGGGACGAAGGAGAGGGATTGGGAGAGTCAAAAAAGGATGAGTTACTAAATAACTAAATAAAATAAAAAAGAAGCAAGGCGAAGAGGTTAGAAAAGGGAGGTAAAATAAAAATAAAAAGAAGATGAGAAAGATGACATGCGAGTCGCAAGAGTTAGAATAATATATAGCGCATGGTGAAAGAGAAAAAAGAAGAGAAGATGAGTAATGTGAGAGGATAGAAGAAATAGTACCGATAATTGATAATTAAGAAAAGGAAAAATAATAATTAATATATTAAAAAAAAATTAAACACAATAGTGTTATACCACACATTTTCTCACAATTGTCTTATATGGTAGATTATGATCGGTCGTCTATCACTATTACATAAATCTATCATTTTTTTCATCATTCATAATCTGCTATATAGGGTAATTGTGAAAAAAATGTGTGTAAAAATGTGTAGTATTAGCATTATTAAAAAAATAAAGGAAAACAAAATTACAAAGTTGATTTATAAAGGGGTAGAGATTTTAGCAAACTCTATTGGAAGTTTCCTTTTTTTATAACTGTCATTGAACACTTTTTTATTTACAAAAATACATCTTTTTTTTTTTTTTGGGGGGGGCGGGGGGGGACATACATAACTTGAGATATTGAGGAATGGAAAATGACAAAAAAGTGCAAAGTTGGGGTTTGGGGGAACCAAATTCGGCTGACATGTTGGAGATGGGAGACCAAAGCTTTGTTATTTGGGAGGGGGCAGCCCTTTAAAAAATTGAGTGGATTTTATTTTTACCTTATTGATGGATGGTTCAAAATAAATTTGGGGGGCTATGCACACAACGTGGTTCTGCCCTTGCTAAGTGGTTCTGGTGCAATTAAAAGTAAATTGGTCTTTTTTTCCTGTGTTCAAAACAATATCATAGGTAGAATTGTTTATATGTCTGGACTTCAATTGAGATTTTTTTATTTTTTTATTTTTTTTTTATATTTAGAAACAAACACACACACAAGGGAGAGGAAAAATGGTTCTAACACAAAAACACATCATAACTCCACTCAAAACTTATATTAAGTTCAAGTTAATAAGTTTTGGTCCAATGATTTTATATTAAACACTCATTATTGTTATCAACATCAATGTCTCATACGGACTTCAAAACTTAACTTATCACACCACTCATACTCACGGGTTAAAATTATTGCACACTAATTAAATATTTTACACGTGTATAATAATAACAATACTCCACCTTTAAATATTTTGAGCAATTATTTAGGCCATTCTCATTCTTTTTCTTTTTCTTTTTTTTTTCTTTTTTTTGAATAAATGCTTTATTAAATCTGACACAAAAGATCTTACAAAACAGGAGAGGGCTTAGATCCATCTTTTTATTTAGCCTGAATAACCAAGAAGGGCAGAGAAGAGATGAGAACTGGCCTGGTCCAATTGTATAAAGCCGCCCATTTGGCTTGTAAGTGAGTAGGGAATTACCCTCTCTAACTACAAAAGAAAGGAGACAGATTTACAAGATTTTACAAGAACCAAAAATATCATTAAAAGCAGGAGAAATTCTCCAGTGGAGACTGAGATTTGGATTGCTTCAACTACTTTTAACTTTTAAGCATCACCTTCCACAATTATGTTTTTAAAGCCTTCAATTATTGCTCTCCTGACTGCACATAGAGCGGCTTTTGCTTCTCCCAATAGGAATCTACAAGAATCAACCTGATGTGGAAAACTATTACAGCGTCCGCACTGGGCATGCTAAATGCCATATGTAGAGCAGTTTTACCATATTCACACAAAAACCATGCTTCATCCGGAATTGTAAAACTCAACTATTGCAAATTTTTTTGCAATAGTGCTACAGTGCAATTTTATCTTTAGAATTACACTGTAGCACAATTCTAAAACAAAATAATATTTTTTTATTCACATATCTGACTCTCTCTCTCACCGTGGTGTCTCTTCTCTGTTTCTCATCTCCTTTCTCTCTCCACAACAGCCTCTCTCTCTCATCACATCTCTCTCTCACGATGGGCTATTCTGGCGTGGGTCGTGGGTCCGACGTGGAGGTGAGACTGGGGAAGTCAAGATTGGCGTGGTATGGTGGCAATTTCTGGGTTTTTTAGGTCCATTTTCTGGGTATTTTTGGGTCTAGATCGGCGTGGTATGATCGGCAGCGTGTTTAAGCTTTTTCCGGCGTGGTTTCCTCTCAACAAGTGCAGGCAAGCTGAGTTGTACCTCCCATGGAAGTGCAAGATTGAGCGCCACATTTATGAGAAGTGCGAGTACGAGCTTGTCATGGAGCGAATGAAGTTTTGGGTTTTATTGAAGCCGAGTTGTGAAATTTAGGATTTTTGGTTTGTGGGTTTTGTTGATTGATTCGTTTTTGGTTGATCTATGAAGTTTTGGGTGTTTGAGTTGATGGGTTATTGTTGGATTTTGTTTGATTGATGCATTTTTTTCTTGAACCTATTCAATGGTCTTAAGAAAAAAATTATATTTTTATTCTTCTCCAATTCATGGTTCAGCCGACGATCTCTTTGTTTTGAATCAATTTTGAATAATTGGTGTGTGTGATTTTGTCTCTGTGTGTTGTTGTAGATTCGGCATTGAGAGAGAGGCTGAATAAGATTATGGCTTCAGACTATTTCAACACCTCGCTGGAAATGAAGGCTCCGGCAGAAGTTGCAAATGGAAGAGAGTTAAAAATTAGAGAGAGGAGAGAGATGGGAGAGAATAGATATGATTTTGGGATATATTATTTTATTGTGTAGAAATTGGAAGGTTGAATTTTATCAACCATCTTGTTGGCTTTATTCCGTGCCAAATTTGCTTGTATTTTAGCAATTGGTAACCCTGTATTTAGGTGGGAATCATGTAAGGGTAGTGAGTGAGAGAGTGTGAAGAAATGTTCAAGATTGTGCAAGGATGCAGAGACTCGCGGCTGGAACTTGCGGGTGACTCGCGACTGGCAAGTCGCCAATTGCAGCACATGAGTGAAGCGTGCAAAGAAAATGAACAGTCACGCCAGCTGGAGCACTACAGGACAAAAAGTCCAGCCTAGCAGTTCTGTTAGCTCGCGGCTTGAACTCACGACTCAATCAAGTCGCGAGACTAAGCCGCCAGCCATCTCTGTTTTGAAAAACCTGACTTTTCGCATTCT
Source organism: Notholithocarpus densiflorus (assembly GCA_030021035.2). Classification (NCBI taxonomy): domain Eukaryota; kingdom Viridiplantae; phylum Streptophyta; class Magnoliopsida; order Fagales; family Fagaceae; genus Notholithocarpus; species Notholithocarpus densiflorus. The sequence continues at coordinate 68,171 of JARYZH020000123.1, forward strand.
ATTCTCACCCCAGTATAAATACCTCTTATACCCACGAAATATAGAGAGCTTCCAAAGAGAATTTTGAGAGAGAAACCCTAGAGAAAAACAAGATTGACTCATTCCCAATCTTCACATAGAGACTCTTCAAATTCCTCTATTCTCTTCCTTTCCATTGTTACATCCTTGAGAGGTATATTACCAAAACCTTTTCTCACCATACCCATATCTGTGAGAAGGCTGTTTGGTGCTTTGGGAAGCAGTTAGGAAGGGACCAATTTCATATTGGTTGATGCTATGGTCAAGTAGCGGAATCCGGTAAGCTAGAAAAGATAAAGGTTCGGCGCAACCTCGTTGGAGCAAGAAGCTTGGAGGGCTTAGGTACACTGGGTAGATTAGGCTTGGAGGGTCTATTACTGTTCATGTATCCCAACTACATTTTCTAGTGGATTATTGACCGCTTGGAGGGCGGCGGAGAGGTTTTACGCCGAGGGCTTCAGTTTCCTCTTCGATAACACTTCGTTGTGTTGTCCTTGTGTTTGCATCTCTCTTCCCTTAATCTTTGCCATTTAATCTCTGAAAAAAAAAAAAAAAAACTTTGATGTGTATATATTTTCTATTAATTTTTAAGGAGAACTTATTATTTTTTAAACTTTAATGAGTATATATACAAAGTTGTCTAGTTTGTTTTAAATATATACAAAAAAGAAAAGAAAAAAGAACTTATTATCTCTTATGAAAGTTATGTTAGATGACAATCTTTTCATATAAATTAGTAAGGATAGTGAAATTCTTAAAATTTTCATTTTTAATATCAATTTACAGAATTGCCTACCTGAATGGATAAAAAAGAATGGAACCAATGAGTCTTCAACACCACAAATGGTCTAAAACATTAAGGGATATAATAGCAAATTTAACAATAAAAAATGAAATCAAGAAAAAAAAATTGCAATCTCTAATCTATAACCACTTAGTCAATGGATCAATTTTTATTTTTATTTAGGAATGCTTTCCAAATATTTAATAATTATACATAGTATTAAAAAAAAAAAAAAGTTTGAACGTAGTTCCCCCCTGGCTTTAAAGGAAAAAAAATTGTTAGCAATAAGTCAAACCAAACAATAGCCAAATAAAACAAGAACCCAAGAAAAACATATTATTATGCAGAACAGTAGAACAAATCAACTGCTAAAAATTGGGAGTAGAACATGATGATGCATGCGATATGTCTCAAGTCATTCTTGGAAAGATTGAATTCGAACTAAGCCTGAACTATTCATGCATATTACAAAGACTTGGAATGAAATTCAGTGAAATTCCCAAGTTATTCTGAACAGTGTTATTATGAACTGTTAGTTGCTAAAACCAGTAGTACATATGGGTAGCACAGAAAAATCACGGTGCACAAGCATTATAAAAGACGTTAACAAACCAAATCTTATAGCTCAACATTTATTCATAACTAAAAAAAGGAAGACAATGAACATAAATCATTACCTAAAACCATCAGATGTCGATGGAACTTGAAACCTAGGTTCCTTTCAAATGGCACCATATTAAACCCACAAGGATATTGTCGAGAGAGGACTTCAAGTGATAGCCTTAGCATTATTTGTGGTTATTGATTCAAGAGCAAGAGAGAGAAATTCTAAAGATAAACCAATGAATTTTCGACTCTAAGCAAGAATTGTGCTTGCTAATGATCGTGCATGGTACAATGAGAAGTATCTTCCATCAAAAGGGACAATCAAATAAGTCACACGTTCGAGTTTGGGAACCAACTTCTCCCAAAAAAAGGGGTACGTAAGACCAACCACTTCTCCAAAATCCCACAAAGTTAAGAGTTCTTTTTTTCTTTTTTTTCTTTTTTTTTTGTACGCTAAGTACGGCATTTTTAACTCTAATTTTAAATTGCATTAAGTATTCTAGGATATTTTGCCTTCATTTGATCCAGGAATAATTTGAGCCAACCACTGTTTTTGTATCTAACTTGAGCCTGAAATTATTTTTTTTGCATACTAGTAACAATATTTCACCTATAATTATTGTGAAAATATTATAGACATAATATTTCACTTTGATCTAGCCAATTAAAACACATGGTGCAAGGATGACACAATTGACCCCGAGTATTGAATAATTCCTCCTCAATATGTACGTATCCCAATTTCCTTTAAGCTTAATTAAAAAAATCACAATAAGGTTACAGAACGTTTTTATAAATAAAAGATAAAAACATTTACATTGTTATGATTTTTGGTCATTTGTCATTTTATGATTAAATACAAAATAAACACAACAGCGAAATGTTCGAAATTTTCTAAATTTCATGCAGCCATAGAACTTTGGGGTGTTTGGATTTTACACTCTAACGTTTTAGAATTTGGATTTTATACCCTCAAATTTTAGGAGTAAAATCTAAATTCTGAAATGTCAGGGTGTAAAATCCAAACTTCATGGGGGTAAAATCCAAATTCTAAAACTTGAAGGTATAAAATCCAATCACTCCCAAACTTTAGGAATGTAATATGCAATTTACCCACCAAAAAAAAATTGTCTTTCAAAATTGCTAACCCGATGCTTGCCGATACATATATAGGATGTCCAAGATCTATTGCCATTCCTCTCGGCTAAAGAGTAGATTGTCATCTGCAAAAAAACAAGTGGGACATGTGCAAACCTTGCCTTGCAAATATGATGTCGTGGATTGTCTTCTCGCCTTGTGCTTTCTTTAACAACTAGTCGCAGGTCCATGTAATACATGAGAATATATAATTATTTTGAAATGGGAGTATAATCTATAAATTATTCTTTAAATTTCATTGTAAATAATTTGTTCTCCTTAAAAATTATACAATATTTAAAAGTAATTTCTATCTCTCTATTTTTACAAATATATAATTTTATCATTTTTTTGTATTTTTTATTGATATTTTTTTTTTGAAGGGGTCCATATTCTTCTAACTATTGTTATTATGCATTATATTTTCCTAATTTCTTTTGGTACAACTAAAATTTTTAAGTTCAAATTTATTATTCTCTTAAGGAGATTATCATGATAATAAAAACTTATCATATAATTACAATTGATAATACTCAAATAATTGATAGTACTCTCAACCAAAATCTGTCTTTTCCAATTCTTAAGTAGTATATCGATGTGGACTAAAATGTACCAAAATGAACCAAAGTGGACCGAAATGGACTAAATGACCGAAATGGATTAAATTGAATTAAACTAGACCGAATGCCGAACCCTAATTAGTAAACATAACTCCAAAATAAATATTAAAGTGATGTGATCAACCCCATTAAAACTCAACTCTCACCATTCCCATTCACTTGCAATTATAAAGTAAATGTTTTTGAGATTTTTTTTTTTTTTTAGAGTAATGCTAGAGATACAAACTTTTTTACAAAAATTTTTACAAACTATTGATGTGATAAATGGTTATTGGTAAATGAAAAAGTAATGTTAATGGTGGGTCTAGATGAAAACCAATAAGAAGCTAGTCACATCAACCGTTTGTAAAAATATTGTAAAATAATTTGTGGTTGTAGCATTACTTTTTTTTTAAAGTAAATTTTGGAATATCTATCTAATTATGTTTGGACAAGTGCTCTGATACCACTTGTTAGGAAATTTAGACCCCGGTTGAAAGAATTAACAAGTTTTAAACCCAAGTTGTTAATTAGATTAATTATGAATAAATCTTGTTAAAACAAACAAACATCAATATCATGTCAAAATCATATGCAGCGGAAAAGTAAATAAGACAAAATATGATGACCTAGGAAAACCAATGAAACCAACTAGTTTCACAGTAAAAAACCTGGGGGGAAACCTTCCCGAAAAGCAATCCACTACAATGAAAAGAAGTTTCAGATCTAGTACAAAACCTTTGTCCCTAGACTCTACAATCCCCGTAGATGAACTCACAACAGAAACTTTCTACCTCTTCAGAACCTCTGAACTCTTCAATATATAAACGCCACCCTTTGATGATGCACGAATCCCAGTACGTGACTAACCAATTGCGTGGATCCCAGTACGCGACTTCAATCACCAACTAAAAGAAGATTGTTGGCTGCAAAGTTCTTCACTTCATCAACAATGAAGATCAAGAAGCACTTGGTTACAAAACCCTAAGGCGCAAAGACGCAGTAGCTTCTTTTAGAAAGAATAAGGCATCAGTCACCTTTTGCATATGTTCTCCTTGTATTCTCTTTTGTGACGGCCTCTAAAATAAGTCTTATATAGGTCTAGGGTTGTGAGAAAAAAAACCCTACACAAATACATAAGCCTGGCCCAAAAATCAGATCTGGAAATTTGAATTCCCGTAACCACGATCGATTGGGAGGTGTCGAGGAGGTATTGAGGAGGTGTCGAGCTTTAAAACATCAAACACAAGAGATGAAGCTCGATCAATCCACCAGGTGTCGAGAAGCTATTGAGGGAACAGGAGCTTTCTCGATCGATCCACCAGCTATCGAGAAGGTGTCGAGATTGTGATAAGAAACACCTTAAGAGGCTCGATAGATAGCTAGTTGTCGAGAGGTGTCGAGAAGCTGTCGAGCTATCTGTCCGCAGGTGTCGAGCTACCTGTCTAGCTTTAATGAACAGCTTTTCTTCACTTGTTTCTTGGTCCAATCTTCATGGCTTTAATACTAGACTTGAACAACATGTTTCTTAAAGTATTAAACACATCCTAGATCTACTCAAATACAAGTAAAGTGCATTTTGTCAAAGGATTAACCAATTACACAAAATATGTCCTTAACAATCTCCCCCTTTGGCAATCCGTGACAAAACCACAACAAACAAATGAACATACAAGAGAAGTCATAAATCACTCAACTCATATTCACTTGTTGAATACAATAAAATCTATCCTAATACAAACTCTTGAAAAACTTTGCAAGAAGAGAGTTCATGGCAAATAGACTTTGACAACCTGTATTTCTAAAACACTTTAAACAAAACTCATCAAGGCATCTTAGTGTGAAATAGAAATAATAAATTGCATACAAGATATAAGAAACATGTGTATAAAAAAAGAAAAGAAACAACATATGTAAAGGTAGGTGAAAGAAACATGCATTATCAAAGATAAGCACAATGTATGTAAACATGGTCACAAGACCGGTGTACAAGAAGAAGGAAGTAAGCACTCCCCCTAACAAGATGAAACACATCTCCCCCTTACAAAGGCATGTATTTCTCCCCCTAACATGTAGAATCTTAGAAAGAAACCATATATTCTCTACAATCTCTCCCCATTTTTGTCATGATTGACAAAGGGTACAAGAAGCTAGAAAGCTTCACCCGAGAAACATAAAGATGATCAAGGATAATCAAGGGGGTACAAAGAAATCCATATAAATGCATGAATGTAATGAAACAAAATGCTATGGATGACAAGATAATAGAAGGATGCAAAACATATGAAAAACAAATCTCTCAACAAGAAAAATGTTAAGCACATAGATCCCAAAACACACACACACACACTAAACAAGTCTAACCAATATTATTTCAAAAACAAGTCAAGACAGTTTAGTGAGCATACATTAACACATGTAAAACCTTGTGATGGCTAAATCACATTATACCTGCACATGTATCAAGAGTAGCAAAGAATATTGCGTGTTGTGTGTGAAAAACATCGCAAGATTGCATAAATGTATACATGTTATGACGATTTGAGACATGAGTAAATCACTTTAACTTACACACAATCATAACTGTTTGATGGGGACTATCACCTTCGAGGTACATCCTATAACTCCCACATCTCCTAGAAAACACGCTTGCAATCATATTTAAAGCATTTTTTTTTTATCTTTTTGCTTATTATTTTTCTTTGCATATTTTATTTAAGCAAATCATGCATGGACATATAATAGAGAGAGAAAAGAAATACACAATTATGTTAAGCATTTGACATTCCAATTTTGCTATGCTAAAGCATACAAATGTCATTAACACTGCACTTTTGCTATACTAAAGCATACAGGTGTCATATTATGATTGGCGAGCAACAGTGGTGAGATGATTATTTATGCCTTTCTCTTAGAATTTTCTAATCATTTCCATCAAAAAGAGTGATATGAGTGTTAAGTACAAGAGACAACTTAATCTTACTCATCACAAACAAGAGCCACAAAGCTCACTTGCTTAGTTGTGCATAGAGATGCTCATCTAAGTTACAAGAGATACAAAGTTTAGAAAACTTTGTTTCAATGGCCATCCAAGGTACACAAGTACCAATGTACACAAACACACACTGTTTTTGTATTTTTCTGATTTTTCCTTTTTATTTTTATTTTGAAAACAAAACAAAATAAAAACTAAACAACCAAACAAAAACAGACAAGCAATATGAAAGCAGAAAGAAAGATGCATATGCATGAAGCATGATAGAAAAATACAGATGCATGAAAGCATGATTCCAAAAGCAGATAAGAAATCAAGTAAAGAGAGTCCAACTTTAGATAGAAAGAATTAAAGCAGAGAACAAACAGAAAAGACAATTAAGTCTTAGGCTCCTTTTTCACCCACACAGCATGAGTCTTTGGCCGTGAAAATGAAAAGGCACGTGTCCTAGTATGTCTACTAAAGGACATAGAAGAATTAGAATTCTCCTGAAATTGAGTTACTTTTAATAACTCTCCAAACAAATGTGTAGGTCCTTGAAAGGAAACCTGTGACCGTTTGGACAATTGTTTATGAGGATACAACTTAAAACAATTAGGACGAATGTGTCCAGAAACACCACAATGGTGACAAACATGAATAGTTTTAGAGCTACTTGGCTTCCTTGAAGAAGGTCTAGCCTTAGAAGTTGACAGAGATCTCAACTTAGGACAATTTGGTCTAATATGACCAACAATATGACAATGATGACAAATGAGGACAAATTCAGATTTTTCATTCAACCTAGGAGCAGTTTTAGACATAGGTTTAGAAACTTCAGCGTTAACATCAGATATTTTACCTTTGTCTATCCTAGCAGAATTATCCTTCAACTCTTCATTATTCCTTTTAAATGGAGGAATATAAACACCTTTTTCCTTTAAGTTAGGCTCAACAAGAAGTTTGGCACTAGTTAAATTTTCAACTTCAGTTTTAGATTCAACTAGTTGCTCTTCCAAACTCTTAATTTTGTCCTCTTGAGATGAAATTTGATTTTTAAATTTCTCATTCAAATTATTGGCTACATCCAATTTTGCAATCAAATCATCCTTTTCAAGCTTGACATTTTTAAATTTAACTTTTAATTTTGTAGAACATTCAAGAGATTTCATACAAAAATTATAAAGCTTGCAATAGGCATCTTGAACATCATCATCATCATCATCCAACACAAGATCATGCAAATCAAAACAATCAAGAGATTCCAGGACAGCAGGGGTCAAGGATCACACTCAGGAAATTAATCCAATCAGAGTGTACCCGCTCTGATACCACTTGTCGGACCGTGTGCTTTACCAATCCATCCAACCACCAATTGGTGAAGGATGAAGGGGCACAAATCTTTTATAGCATTCGATCGCAGGCCAAGCCCATTGGTATTGGAGCAAATTGTGAAATCCCTCGCAATCCCTCCCTCACAATGCGGCTCCAACGACTCGAACCTATGACCTTGGCTCTGATACCACTTGTTTGGACAAGTGCTCTAATACCACTTATTGGGAAATTTAGACCCCGGTTGAAAGAATTAACAAGTTTTAAACCCAAGTTGTTAATTAGATTAATTATGAATAAATCTTTTTAAAATAAACAAACATCAATATCATGTCAAAATCATATGCAGCGGAAAAGTAAATAAGACAAGATATAATGACCTAGAAAAACCAATGAAACCAACCAGTTTCACAGTAAAAAACCTGGGGGAAAACCTTCCCGAAAAGCAATCCATTATAATGAAAAGAAGTTTCAGATCTAGTACAAAACCTTTATTTCTAGACTCTACAATCCCCGTAAATGAACTCACAGCAGAAACCTTCTACTGCTTCAGAACCTCTGAACTCTTCAATATATGAACGCCACCCTTTGATGATGCACGAATCCTAGTACGTGACTAACCAATTGCGTGGATTCCAGTATGCGACTTCAATCACCAACTAGAAGAAGATTGTTGGCTGTAAAGTTCTTCACTTCATCAACAATGAAGATCAAGAAGCACTTGATTACAAAACCCTAAGGCGCAAAGACGCAGTAACTTCTTTCAGAGAGAATAAGGCATCAGTCACCTTTTTCATATGTTCTCCTTGTATTCTCTTTTGTGACGGCCTCTAAAATAAGCCTTATATAGGTCTAGGGTTGTGAGAAAAGAAACCCTACATAAATACATAAGCCTGGCCCAAAAATCAGATCTGGAAATCTGAATTCCCGTAACCTCGATCGATCGAGAGGTGTCGAGGAGGTGTCGAGCTTTAAAACATCAGACACAAGAGATGAGGCTCGATCGATCCACCAGGTGTCGAGAAGCTATCGAGGGAACATGAGCTTTCTCAATCAATCCACCAGCTATCGAGAAAGTGTAGAGATTGCGATAAGAAACACCTTAAGAGGCTCGATAGATAGCTAGCTGTCGAGAGGTGTCGAGAATCTGTCGAGCTATCTGTCCGCAGGTGTCGAGCTATCTGTCCAGCTTTAATGAACAGCTTTTCTTCACTTGTTTCTTGGTCCAATCTTCATGTCTTTAATACTAGACTTGAACAACATGTTTCTTAAAGTATTAAACACATCCCAGATCTACCCAAATACAAGTAAAATGCGTTTTATCAAAGGATTAGCCAATTACACAAAATATGTCTTTAACAAATTATATGAAGCGGTCATCGGATTAATGTAATGATAATGAAATATTATTGGAAATTTGTTTTCTACATTGTTTTTTAGGAGTAATTTAATGAGATTAAAAAAAAAAGCTTCAACATTTAATAGCTATTTTGTTGTGGTTGAAATAGTGTAGTTTCTAAGCATTAAGTTATAAACCAATTAAGGTAACTAGTAAATTACCGTACGATGCACGGATAATGTTGTAACGTTTTATATATGCAAGATTGTTTTGGAGAATGTTGTATATGTATTATAGCATAATTATTATAGAACTTTATTAGTAATGAGTTCATAATAAAAAGCAACAATTATAAATTGTATACATATATCCATTATAATTATCCACTTGAAGGAATGAGAAAAAAAAAATTGAAGGAATATTATAGAATTAAATTTGATATAGAATGTCTTTCTCTTTCTCCTTAATTCCAAAACAAAATACATATCCCAGACACCCATAGTCAATTACATCATTTACAGAACTCAAAAATTCACAAAGTCCGACCTTAATATCAAAATCGTAATTGCCGTTGTCACTAAATATAAAATGCAAGACCTCCTTCCTTAGTTGTAGTCAATTCATACGAGTTAGGATTAGATGAAATAACAATGTTAGAGCTAGGTAGGTGTCATCGAATGATTGAATGTAAGTGACATCGTTTTTTATCTGTGTATATTTGACATGAAATGGCATAAAGAGCTATGAGTAGGTATATATAAAGGGTAGAAGTGCAAGAGGTGAAAATGGTGAATTAAAACACAAAGAGTTTTGTGTGTATGTGTGAAGGATAAAAAGTCTTGAAACATTGAACCAAAATATACAAAAAAATATTTACTTTTCAATTAGAAAAATCTTGAAGCATTAAACCAAATGAAACAAAAAGTCAATATTTAATTTATTCTTATCTCTGATATGACACTTGAGAATATTTCAATTCTCTTTGCATAGAATGCACCACTTAGCAGAATCTCATGCTTTCTTATATAAGGTCTCTACTTATATATATAAATATATATATATATATATATTGATTGGTTGATTTGTTTTTTTAACCTACAAACCTGTTGGTTCCTAGGTGTCTTTCTTGCATTATTTATGTTTTATATATCAATTAGCTATAAAAATTTCTAGAATTTCATAATACAACAACAGAAAAAATAATGCCATAGTGATGCAATAATATCACAATTTAACCTCCAAATTTTAGTTGAACTAAAAGTTACCAAAAATAGATCCTTACCAAGTATACACATCATACCGAAAACCAAAAATATAAATTGGCACATAATATGAAAAAATAAGCTTAAATAAATTACAATGCTACATAAGTAAAAAGGTATACATAAAATCTAAACAAAATATTTGAGACGAACATAATATTTTGAAAATTAACATACCTCTCAAAAAGAAAAACAAAGATATTGTGAGAAAATTATGGAAGTTTAATTTTTAAGTCCAATGGAAATGGAGATTTATATTGGACAAATGTGGAGACAAATAGTATTTACCCAATTCATTGAATCCGACTCTTGCAATTCTACATTGAAGTTAGTCTTATGCAAAAAATTGAAAAGTTTTTTTTTTATTCCTACATTTTCCATGACTTTTTAGATCCACTTGTATCAATTCAAAGCATGTAAAGTTATAAATGTACACAAATTATTTGAATTTTATTAATACATTGAAATAAATGCATTTGCCATTACTTAATAGTTTGACATAAATGCTAAATTTAGATGAGGTAGAAGCCTAAATGAAAAGAATGTCATACAATGTGCCACTTGGCAGAACCTCATGCTTTCCCACATGAGGTCTCTGCTTTTATATATAAATAAATATTGATTAAAAATGAGAGGTGTTTTTTAGGAGTAATTTAAGGAGACTTATTTACTCTTACAATTATTTAAGCAATAAACTTTAGGGTAAATTGCAAATTACACCCCAAAAGTTTGAGAATGTTTAGATTTTACACCTTTAAGTTTCAGAATTTGATTTTACACCTTAAAATTTGGGAGTGTTTAGATTTTACACCATAATATTTCAGAATTTGGATTTTACCCCCCTAAAGGTTGGGAGTGTTTGGATTTTACACCTCAAAAATTCTGAAACTTTAGAATGTAAAATCCAAGCACTCCTAAACTTTAGAAGAATAAAATCCAAACACCCCTAAAATTTAAGGGGTAAAATCTAAATTCTGAAATGTTATGATGTAAAATCTAAACACCCCTAAACTTCAGGGTAAAACCCAAATTTTGAAATTTTAGGGTGTAAAATCCAAACACCCCCAAACTTTAGGTGTGTAATTTGCTGTTTATCCTAAACTTTACAAATGTCAAAAATGTTTTTCAAGGAGATTGCCATCATTTCAATATTAAATGAAGTTTTTCATTTCTATAATTCCACCAACTTCGTAAACATTTGACTTGTTTTGTCTATAGCTTAATTAGATTGCCATCATTTTTAATAGTAAAAGAAGTACATATCTATGACATCGTTTAGAGTCATAGATGTCTAATTGTAAAAGAAGTACATTCTCCACCCCCCCCAAAAAAAAAAAACAAAAAAAATTGTTAAAGAAGTATTCGTAACAGAAAGAAGTAAAAAAAAGTACCCTTAAATTAAAATAAAAAAGCTTTAGGTGTAGACCGGGTATTTCATGAGTACCCTCACCTTCTAAAATGTTTTTCCAAAATTTTCTACTTCATGAATTTCCTCACCTTTAGAAAGTCTTTTGATAATTCAAATAAAAAAAAAAAAAAAGGGTTCTCCCATATTATTGTGATCAGAAATGTTATTTTAAGTTTTTTTATTCTTCACTTTTTATTTATATTCATAGAAGAATATACGTTACCAATTAAAACCCTTAAAATACGCGTTGATAATCCCAATGAAATACCAATACCAAACCCTCAAAAAAACAAGTAGCTACCATAGACTTTATAAAAGAAAAAAAAAAAAAAAAAACTTGCAATAAAATCAATGTCTTACAAAGAATAAGAAAGTTAAATATACAAAAAATGTTAATTCAAGAACCTCAGGAACATGGGTTCAAATCCTATTACGAAAAAAAGATATTAGAGCTATGCAATTTTGCACTTAGAGAAAAAAGAGATTGAAAGATTAAAAAGTAACGTAAATGAAGTATCGAAAAGAAGGAAATATAAATTAACACATAAACTCAAAGTTAGGCATGGGCGTCCATGACCCGACCCAATCAGTTTTATTGTTTTATCAAATCGATTGGATAATAAAGTTCTGCAAGGCGCTAAGGAAATTTACAACAAATCAACAATTACTAATTGTAGTTTAAGATTTGATAAACCCCGAAAAATTCTGACACCTACAGAGTGAGTACCACGATATCTATAGTTTGCTAAAAAAAATGCTAAACTCATGAAGGGTTCAGCTAGATTGTAATGCCCGAGTGAAATAAAAGTAGCCTGATCCATAGCCAGTGCAACCGGAAATATATAAAAAAAAGTTGATGAGAATAATTATTATTCTATGTCTATCTAAAATACTACTATAATTTAGTGAAGTCACTTAACGTAACCACGGCTTTTAAGTCCAACTTTTATTTTATATATACACACACTAGTATGATGCACGGCTTAATTAAAAAGATATATGTAAAAAGTCAAAACTATATTAATAATTAGTAAGCCACATGATAAAGACTATTAATATTATTATTACGACATATAATATATATATATATATATTAACACTTTGTATAAACATGGTGTGTAATATATAAATTTTAAATATTAATTAAAACATAAAATAATGATATATAATTAAAACAATCAAAATAAATATTTTATTTATTTATTTTATATTACTTGAAATTCTTGCTAATCTAATTTTAGATGAAGTAGAAATTTAAATTTCTTATAATTTAGGAAATGTATATTTATTTATAGTAAATTCTTGGCAAAAGAGTTTGATTTATTGTAACTATTTTAATAATTAATGAGAGTGTAAACTATTTTTATGCATATAGTAGTATGACCTAATATTATAATTGTATTCTAGGAATATTGAATAATTACTTAAAATGAACTATACCAATGACTCCTAGACCAAAATACTTTATTTTGAAGCAAAAAAATTGAAAAATAAATAAGCATTTTTAGGAGATAAAACACGTCATTTGAGGCTTATAAGCACTATTTAACGTTCTTGGCCCATTATGTACGCAAAAAAGGAATAAGAGATAATCTTATGTGTGACATGAAGTTGCTTGAGATGATTAAGTGAACGTTTGGATCCCACGTCCACGTCCACGTTTTGTGTTTTCCCTTCTTTTTTTTTTCTTTTTTTTTTTTTTTGACTGGCGCCTATTGCACTGTTCATGAGACATGAATAGTGCATTAAGGCAAATGAACAGTAATTTTAAAAGTGAACAGTAACTGGAAATTATTTTTTTTATTATTTTTAGCAAAATAAGCAGTATCCAAACGCACCCTAAATATGAGATTTTCACATGCCTTAGTAAAAAAATCCACCTGCATTTTACAAAAATTACTATAAAATATTAAGGGTGTGTGTGTATAAGCTATTGTATAAGCTATGAGGAGTTGTGGTTGCAAAATAAAGTTTTGAGTTTTAATAAAAATGCATAAATGCACTTTTAGTCCCTACATTTTGCATTATTTCCATTTTGGTCCATACATTTTATTTTTACCACTTTTAGTCCCTAAACCAATTAACGCGTGACATTTAAGTCCTTACCGTCAACCAACTAACAGAAAAAGTTGACGTAGCTGACGTGGGCATTAAAATATTATTAAAAAAATTATTTGGCATTTTTTAAATGCCAAAATTTAAAAAAAAAATTAATTACTCAATTTTAATTAAAAAAATGAAAAAACAAACAAAAAAATTTATTTTCTTTCAAACAAAAATTTTACTTTCTTTTAATTAAAATGAATTTTTTTTATTCCAATCTTTTTTTTTTTTCAGAAGAACATGAATATGTTCTTTATGTTCTTCCCTCTATATGATACATATTCTTACCAAATTAATCCTTATTTTCTTATCATTTTCTTTTCCTTTCTTGTACTTTCTTTATAACCAAACACATCAAAACAAAATAAATTAATTAAATGTCTTTCTTGTCTTTTTTTTTTTTTTTTTCTTTTCATTATTTTTTTCAGAAGAACATGTTAATGTTCTTTGTGTTCTTCCCTATAATCAATCTCTAGCAAACAACAAACCCTAAACCCAAATCCTAACCAAACCCCAAACCCATATCCCCAGTAAAGCAAACCTTAGCCTTCAAACCCATAAATTTTCTTGGCAAACGAACACAAAAAAACCCACTGGAGGAAAAAACCCCGAATCACCACCACCGAATCAAAGAACATGAAGATCAAACCCAAGCAAAAGAATAGAAACCCAGCAACCAGCAAAGCACCACCACTGAATCAAATCATCCACTACCACATCAACGAAACCACTCACAAACCAAACCAAACCCAGCAAAGCACCCAACTCATCCACTCCCAAACCAAACCATAATCAAAGAAACTTCCAATACCATAACAAGTTAACAACTTAAAAAACAGAAAAAAATTTCAAAATGCGAAATGTCCAGCAAACACTGAACCCAAATCTCCAGCAAACCCCAAACCCCAAATGTCTAGAAATGTCAACTTCTTTCTCCTCAGCGAATTTGGCTTCCCCAAAGGTTGTCTCCACCGGCTCCTCAAAGCCCATCAAAAACCGTTCATCACTTCATATCTCTGCCGCTTGCACATCAACGGCGGAGAGGCCGACTACTAGGTCCCACACTACCACGATAGCGGTGGCGTGTGGTGGAGAAGAAGGCCAAGCTTGTGAGCTCCGGCCATGGAGCTACGGTGAACAGAGAGAGAGACTTTGAGATTAGAGAGACTTTCCATCCATGGAGGGTGAGGAGAAAGAGAGTTTGAGAATAGAGAGAGAAAAGGGTTTTGTTTGTTAAATGTTCTTCTGAAAAAAAAAAGAAAAAAAAAAAGATTGGAATAAAAAAAAAATTCATTTTAATTAAAAGAAAGTAAAATTTTTATTTGAAAGAAAATAATTTTTTTTGTTTGTTTTTTATTTTTTTAATTAAAATTGAGTAATTAATTAATTTTTTTAAAATTTTGGCATTTAAAAAATGCCAAATAATTTTTTTAATAATATTTTAATGCCCATGTCAGCCACGTCAGCTTTTTCTGTTAATTGGTTGACAATAAGGACTTAAATGTCACGCGTTAATTGGTTTAGGGACTAAAAGTGGTAAAAATAAAATGTAGGGACCAAAATGGAAAAAGTGCAAAATGTAGGGACTAAAAGTGCATTTACGCCTAATAAAAAAGCTCTTTTAAACTCACAAAACTCTTAACCAAATGGACCTTAAATACTATTAATACCAATACATCATCTAGAGTCCTAATAATTAAATTATTTTTTTGCCATTCTAACAAAATTTTAATGTTCATATAGAAGTTATATCTATATAATTCTTCATCTTAAATTCTATCTTCCTCTCTCTACAATCCTACAAACATTTTATAATTCTAAGAAATTGTTGCCACGCCGAATGGGTCTTGGCAACATTTTTTACTCCATAAAAATGGGGGAAAAACATGCAATATCATGTTTGGTTTTGTATAATCCTTTCATAAATAATTTTAAAAAATAAAATATTTAGAAATCTCAATAAAACAAATGATGAACTAAATAAATGAAAAAAATAACTGAAAACTTGTGGCATAAATTGACATCCACATATAAAAATATAAGAGTAGCATTCAGACTTGAAGTATGTTAGGACATATGTGTTTCACTTGTTAGGAACATATATCATGATTTTATGTAATTGGCTAATCCTTTGACAAAACGCACTTTACTTGTATTTGGGTAGATCTAGGATATGTTTAATACTTCAAGAAACCATGTTTCAAGATCAAGTGTTGAATCCTTCAAGTCTGTCCAAGAAAACAAGATGAAAATGCAAAGTTATTAAAGCTCGACAGCTAGCATGTGTCGAGGTTTAATAAGCTATTTTAGCCCCATGGCTCAACAGCTAGCTCGACAGATTCTCGACAGATTCTCGACAGCTTCTATCTGTCGAGGTTTATGAAAACAGAATTTCTGATCTGTTTTTCTTGAGATCCGTGGATGTGTCTTTGGGCCTTCTTTTCTCCTAACCCTAGACATATAAAAGGATTGTTTTAAGGGCCATTAAACAGTTCACAAGTTGCACAAGCATTGAGCAAACTCTGTTCAAGCAATTTGTAACCGGAGACGAAGTTCTTGCCCTAATTCATTTCTTTCTCTTGAAAAAGTTGTTGTGTATGTGCACCGTAGGGTTTTGTAACCAAGCATCTTCTTGATCTTCATCGCGTGGATGAACTGAAGAACTTTGCAGCCAATAACCTTCTTAGTTGGTGATTGAAGTCGCGTACTGGGATCCGCGCATTGGTTAGTCACGTACTTGGGAGCCGTGCATCAAAAGGGGGAACTGTCACTACAGAATAAGTTCAATTGGGTATTGGGGTAAGGGTTCAACTATAGGTTAGTAAGGTACTTGGGATTCCTTTACTTGTAACCACTTGTTGTGATAATAGTGGAGTTTCGGGAGTGGTGACCTGAAAATCACCCGGTGGGGTTTTTGCCGTTAGGTTTTCTCCATTCGTAAACAAATCACCGTGTTATTTATTTTCCGCTGCGTATTTAGTTGTTTAGTGATTTGTTTGTGCTACCACACGCTTTGCATGTTAATTTGATTAATTAATAAACTTGGTTAATTAATTAATTAATTTATCACAAGGGGTCAATACATTTGTGGCCAATCAAAGTACTCCACTCTCTTGAAGCTTCAATGGAATAGATATAATTATATAATAGCATCATAATAGCATCTGTGTGGACTTTGCACTCAAGATAACAAGTTGAAGGGTAAGTTTCAAGATCATGAAACTTCATAGCTTGGGCTTCAAAGCTTCAGGATAATCTCTGTAACATAAAAAGGGTGTTTTATACACATTTTGAACATTTGGAAATATTACTTTAATGAGTAGAACAGTAAAATAAAAGTTGGGATGCTGAGAGTATTGTAAAATTGTATTGTTAAAGTTCGACTTTCTACATCAATACAAAATAGACTCTCAAACGAATAGTTGATATCAACTTGAATCTTTATCTTACCCTGAATCAATTTGAATCACACCCACTTCTTTTTTGATAAGCATCCACCACTTTCTTATACCCAACAAAAATATAAAAATATAAACAAAAGAAACACAAACCAAATTTAAGTTGATGGACTACTACATAGTATTTTTCCTTGTACTTCGCTTTGTGTGGGCATCCATTCATGTCTTCACCTCCAACCTAGCAAGCCGGAAGTATGGCTTGCCCACACTCCCCCAACCTTTTGCAATCATTGGAAACACCTTCGAGCTGGGCAAATTACCCCCATCAATCAATTACCAAGCTCTATAAAACATATAGAACTTTTAAGACTCTCAAGCTTGGGAGCATAACAACCATAGTCATTACTCATTTCCTCTCAAAACATTGCTAAAGAAGCACTTCAAAACTATGACCAAGCTCTCTCTAGCCGAACTATCCCAAAGATGGCCCAAATTTTTTACCACCACAAAGTTTCAATGGGGGTGGATGCCCACAAATTCTAGGGAGACCACGGGGTTCTGTCACATGACACTTTGCTACATTAATTTTTTGCACTCTTTACCAAAATATATTTATAAAAAAAATGTTAAGATCATGTTATTCTTATTAAAATTATCTTTGGTGAAAGATCGTCCCTCTTAAAAGTCCAAACCCATTAAAATTTATAAATAAAAAAAATTTGATTTATATTTCAAGTTGCCTTTTAAAATGTTGAATGTGTTCAACATACTTCACAATACAACCCCAAGTTGAGAACTAAATTTTTTTTAATAAGAATATTTTAATATTTCAAAATATACATGAACCAAAAAAATGTATATTTCATGGAAATATATGTAAATATCATACTAAAATTTTATTAGAATGATATTTCATTTAAGCTACCACTATAATACTCTAATAACATAAACATGATATCATAAAAATTCTATGATATTTCCATAGACAACTAAACATTAATATGATATCATATATATCTTATGCTAACTCAAATGTATTAAAGAAACAAAAACCTATGATTAAGCAAACACGTAACTTATTAGACAACATATATAATAAAATCAATATATGGAATAGATTAAAATGCTTTTTATCATTATTAAACTACAATATTTCTACATTGTTCCTTTATACTTTAAATATTTGCCTTCCAATGATGAATTCGTTACTTCAACTAATTTCTATGACTATTATGCAAAAGTCTAAATTCTTTGTCCTCTTGAGACTAAACTAAACTAAAATAAAATATTCTTTGTGTCCTTAACTTCATATTACTTTAATTCTATAAAAACTGCACATTACTTCATGTTATTATTTTAATATATTTTGAACATTCTATATAATCTTTTCGTATGACAGTTTAAAACATTATTGGTGTGCATCATGCGGGTGCTACGCTAGTTTCACTAAAATATGGACAACGGACTACATCTTATACATTCTTACTGTGATTACCAATTATCGTTTCGCATGGTACAAATAGAGAACAGAGTCGGCTCAATGCATGATGCAATTGAGGCAACTGCCTAAGGCCCCCAAATTCTTAAGACCCCAAATTTAAGCAATAGAAATATCTCTTTGCCATTGTGAGATTAATTAGGCCTCGAATATTAACCAATAAAAGTAAAAGAAAGCCCTCAAATTTAAGTAATAGAGATATTTCTTTACCATTGAGAGTATTAATTAAGCCCCAAACATTAACGAATAAATCGAAAGTATTATTAAATTTTATAAAAAAAATTAGAAAAAAACATTGAATGTGCAACTAAAGTGTTCGATTCTCTATGTGAGTCATTAATCTCCCATGCCTAGAATCTGAAAAATCATACTCTCTCTTAAGAAACAAAACATAAATCAAAAGACAAAAAAATAAAAATAAAAATCAATCTCAAACCTCAAACCTCAAATATTTTTAATCAATTGTCGGAAAGTGACTTTTTCATACATTTCTTAGCAACGCATTGGACCCTCCTCTCCGTTTAGCGTTGCCCTCCTTCAGGTTTTGCACTACTCTAAAATGTCTTATTCTTGCTCACTTTTGTCATTGTTTGGTTCTTGCTACTTTGTTTTACTTTCTCAGAGTGTTTACTTGGTTGTTTGATACTTGCTTCACTGTGAAGCTTTAACCTGCGGACATGTGGTAGCATAGTAATCTCCAACCACTCAGCACTACGTACTTATCTCTTAGGCTTTTTTATTTTTTTTTTTATTTTAGTAAAAAAAAAATTTATTTTTTAAATAAAATTTTACGTTCAATTTCTTCTTTGTTTCTATGTGTGTGTATATATATATATAATTTTTTTTTTTCGGTTTCTTATTATAATATTCTAATTGTTAACTAAAAAAATTAATTCTGTGAATAAAAAAAAAATGTATAACTAATCAATTATGCCACAAAAAAATAAGTGGATTAGTTATATTGAAGAAAATATTAAGGAAACTTGAATACATACAAAAAATTTTTCAATAACTTTGTATCTTAAAAAGTAGGAAAAATATATTTAAATAAAAATTGACATAAAAAGTTAAATAAAAATTTATTAATTAAATATTATAATATGAGATAAGGCCCCACATAACATTTTTGCCTTAGGCACGCAATGTATTGAGCTGGCCCTGATAGAGACTATAGAAATAGGGTTTGCCCTGCCCAAGATAAATTTTACAATATAATTGGAGCACTGGGACCATTAGACATACGAACATATCTTTTATAGGACAATTTGGATTCCATATAAAGTTACAACTTCACCAGTTAGTCCAAATTTCATTTTAAAAAAAAAAAAGCTTGTCCAAATTCCTATTGAAAACAAAATAGACTCTTAAACCAATGGTTGATTTTATATTCGATAACCTGAGATGACTATTGCATCAAAATCTTGTTCAAATCCTCAATCAATTTCAGCCACACCTTACCCCTAACATTCCTATTCTGGATGAACACTCACCATTTTCTTCTATCCAACACAAGAAATACAAACCAATTTTGAGTGAATGGACTACTACCTAGTATTTTTGCTGCTACTTCCACTTGTGTGGTTATCAATTCGTGTGCTCACCTCCAAACTAGCAAGCCAGACTCTCCCCCCAGGCCCCAAGCCTTTTCCAATCATCGGAAACTTCTTGGAACTTAGCAACTTACCACACCGAGATCTTGCAAAGCTCTCAAAAACTTATGGACCCTTAATGACTCTCAAGCTTGGGAGCATAACAACAATAGTCATTTCCTCTCCAAACTTAGCTAAAGAAGCACTTCAAAAAAATGACCAAGCTTTCTCTAGCCGAACCATCCCAGATATGGCACGTGTATTTGACCACCACGAATTTTCAGTCGGGTGGTTGCCCACAAATTCGAAATGGAAGAACCTTAGGAAAGCTTGTGCTACCCAAATATTTGCTACACAACGTCTTGATGCCACACAAGCCCTTCGACAAACAAAGGTACAAGAGCTAATTGACCATGTTAACCAAAGTTACCAAAGTGGTTCACCCATTGATATTGGTCGAGTAGTGTTCACAACAGTTCTTAATTTAATATCAAGCACTTTTTTCTCTATGGACTTGGCCCAATATGACTCTAATTTGTCCCAAGAGTTCCGGGACATAGTGTTTGGTGTTGCCGAAGAAGCTGGAAGGCCAATATTGCAGATTATTTTCCAGCACTTCGTTTGATTGATCCCCAAGGTGTACGCAAAAGGACAAGGATTTATTACACAAAAACATTTGGGATTCTTGATGGTATCATCAAGCAACGATCAAGGTTTTCAGACCCGGACCGTTCATTGAACCGTAAAAGGGAGAGGTTCAAGGTTTTTGAGGTCGAACCGAGGTCGAACCGGGGTCGAACCGTGATGACGTCATAATTAATTTAATATTAATTAAAGCTTAAATATAGATATTAAATTTATAAAACTAGCAAAATTGACAATATATCTATATATGTGAGGGAAATTTAATGATTTTCAAGCATATATATAATAATATAATAAGAAAGTTAATAAAATAAAATAATAATCATGAAAACATTAAAATTTATGATTAATTTTTGAAGTAAAGTTGAATATCTTTGAAGGATTTTAATTATAATTTTTTTTTATTCCTTGTAAGAGATGGATAATTTAATTAAGTAAAATAAAATTGTGTTAAGTTCTTTTTAAAAAAAAAAAAAAAAAATTGCTAAGGGGTTGGACCGCACGGTTCTCACCGGTTCGTGCGGTCCAACCCCGGTTTTAGCGGTTCACGGAATTAACAAAAAATTCGGTTCTTTAGGCTTAAAAAACCGGTTTTCATCCCGGTTTCCGGTTTTCACGGTCCGACCTCCCGGTCCCGTCCGGTTCTGAGAACTATGGCAACGACTACAATTAAGAGCTTCATCAAATGGTTCTAAAGCAGGCAACGATGCACTAGATTCACTCCTCAATCTCATTGAAGAAGCTAATTCAGAGATAAGCTTCCTTGATATCAAACATTTGCTTATGGTAATTGACTACCTCTTTAAAACTTTGGTTCTAAGAAAATATCTGAAAAACAATTATACCCAATACTATTATTTAATACTTGCATGTGATGTATTTCGCTCAACAAGAAGAAAAAAAAAAACTTTCTGATGTATCATGTATTTTATTCCAATCTCATCTCTTCCTCCCTCATTATTTATCTATAACAAAAATAATAATATTTAATACTAGCTGAATAATTTTGAATTTTTTGAATATAAACTTGTTATGAGTAGTAGAATATTATTTAAATTCATTATAATGGATCAAGAACTTCTACTCCTACAGGAGATATATAATTTTTGATTTTGAGACAAGGATTCACTTTTTAAAAAAAAAAGTTTTTGATAAGACGAATTAATTTCATGAGACCTGTATCAACTTTTTATTTTTGTTTTTCCTTATTTTTTTTAAATTTATATATGAATTTTTTTACTTTCAGGAAATGAGTAAATATTTTCTTGGTTTCTTTGTATTTGTGATTGTGACAATGTGGGGTCTGTTTATGATTCGCTTATTTTGTTAAAACTGAAGACTTTTTGCTAAAAATACGATAAATAAAGGTAAAAGTTAGCTGAAATAATACTAAAAACTGAATAGTAAAATAAGTTGACTTTTTAATCTGGAGCCAAAGGCACACATACTTGCTCCTCACGGTTATCGATAGTTTGAAGTCAACATATTCATCATCATTACTCATTTTGACAATTAAGGAAAGTCTTTATGAATTAGATGACCCCCATTTTGCCAATCAAGCCATATGTTGATTTCCAATGCACATTTATATGGGTACCATTTTAGACTGTTAATTGGTGCAATTCAGAAATTTGTGAATTTCACATAATATTTAGAGCAGGAATGAATGCTAATCAATCTGTCTGACAAGTTTTCATCCTCAAATAGCTTCAACAAACTTGATGGCTAGTACTCCTTGGGATCTTTGTTAGTTTGTGGGCCTCAACCTTTAGCACCATTGGTAACCCTATGGACTGACGGTAACGCTGTGGACTAACAATTACTAATATGAATTGTTGTGATTTGATTGACATTCTTTTTATGGGGTTCACTACTCATACTATTAATTTGTATTATGCACCGACCACAAGAGGCCATAAACTTAGGCAATCAATTCTCATACTCCTTTATTGTAGGACTTGTTTCTAGCAGGGATCAGCACAACATCAAGCACTGTGGAATGGGCAATGACAGTGTTATTACAAAACCCGGAAAAAATGGCAAAAGCTCGAGATGAGCTTAAAAAATTCCTAGGCAAGGATGGGCACATTCAAGAATCAGACATCTCAAAGTTCCATTATCTTCAAGCTATAGTGAAAGAAACTTTTCGATTGCACAATCCTGTGCCTTTTCTAGTACCCCATAAGGCTGAAACAAATGTAGAAATGTGTGGCTTCCTTGTGCCCAAAAATGCACAAATACTAATAAATGTGTGGGCAAGACATTGACTTTAAAGGCCGAAATTTTGAGCTCATTCCATTTGGAGCTGGAAGAAGGATATGCCCTGGATTGCCATTAGCTAACAGAATGGTGCACTTGATGTTAGCTTCTCTTCTTCACTACTTTGCTTGGAAGCTCCCAGATGAGATGAGGCCAGAAGACATGGACATTGGTGAGACGTTTGGGCTTGCCTTACAAAGGGCAGTACCCCTCCGAGCTATTCCCATAAAATCCTTATAACTTTGATTGTCTATTCTTAGCCAAATATAAATGTGAATTTTTCTGTGTTTAAACTAAGTTCTTCAATTTTAGGATTTTGCATAAGCATAATAAAGGAAAACAATTATACATAACGCACCATTAGTTTTCAGTTTTATTATGGATTCAAGTTAGCTTAATTAGTAAACTCATTTGTTGTAGGATAAGGTTTGAATTTCACCTAGTGCCCGGTAATCTTGCTTTCAAAATGGAGATAATCATTGGCGTTTATCTTGGCCTTCGTATTTGTCTTTTGATGTCTGTCCGAACTTTTGGACGAGAGACTGCCTCATATGGAATTGGACGTGATGAAATCAAAGATGGCAAATAAAATTGAAGAAAAATTAAAAGAGAGGGAGAGAACACAGAGAGATTATGTAATTCAACTTGAAAGCTTGCATCCACTGAATAAAGTCTTAAGTGGTTACATCTTTTATATTCTTAATCATATTTACAATAAGGGTTGGATTCAAGTTACACATAGTGTAACTCTAAGCAATGTTACACTACCCAATAATTTGTTATAAAATTCATATTTGAAAATCTCACCGTTGAATTACATGTTTTATATTTTCTTAACAATCATGCCAATTGGATGTTATTTACCATTTGATCCATAAACTCATCTTTTCTGCATTATTTTAAACTACAAAAACTTGAATTTAAAAAATTGATTGATGACATAACTATTAATCTTTAATCACCTTGAAATTTTACAAGCATGGAGAATATACGGAGATAATGTAATCTAACGGTAGATTTGTCAAAATTTGCACCCAATTAAAAAATATTGAGTAGTGTAGCATTGCTTAGAGTTACACCACCTAATAATTTGTTATAAAATTCATATTTTGAAAATCTCACCATTGAATTATATGTTTTATATTTTCTTAACAATCATGTTAATTTTCATGTCAATTGGATGTTATTTACCATTTGATCTATAAATTCATCGTTTATGCATTATTTTAAACTACAAAAATTTGAATTTAAAAAATTGATTGATGACATGACTATTAATCTTCGATCACCTTGAAATTTTACAAGCATTGAGAATATACGAAGATAATGTAATCTACCGGTAGATTTGTCAAAATTTGCACCCAATTAAAAAATATTGAGTGATTGACCCTAGATGGATTTTACAAATATATAATTGGACCACTTGAAGCATTAGATGTACTAAATCAATAAAGCGAATGCAAAAATGATTTTTCAATATATAATTGGACCACTGGAAGCATTAAACATACTAAATCACATAAAGCGAATACGAAACCACTTTTACAGGACAATTTGGATCCCTTCAATAGCAAAATCTTCTAATTAATGAATCACTTAAATTTTTCATCTGAATTATGTTCTAAACAAATAGTATAGATACATGTACAATATTATTGCATTTAAGTCCATATATATATATATATTTTTTTTTCTTCCTAACTTCGTACAAAGTAGATACTAGACACTAGACAGGTCTTATAAATCTTCAAGAATTATGGTACTTTAGGACACCGAAGCATGTTCCGTGTTGATCATTTTAGACTGTATTATTTAATATCTCAACGAAAATATAAACACAAGAAACATAAACCAACATCAAGAATTAATGGACTACTACCTAGTATTGTTGCTCATACTTCCCTTTGCATGTGTGGGCATCAATTCGTGTGCTCAGATCCAACCTAGCTAGCAACCCGCAAGCACTTTGTTGTAACTTTGATCGTTTGTTCTTAGCCCAATATGGATGTGAATTTATCTTGTTTAATCTAATGTCTTCAATATTATGATTTTGCATAATCATAATAGAGGAAAATAATTATATATTGTGCATCATTAGTTTGTAGTTCTATAGTAAGTTCTAGTTAACTCAGTTTGTAAAATTTTTTTTGTTGTCAAATAATATCCAATTATTTGACATTTATCTTGGTCTTCATATTTGTTTTTCTTGCGATCTTTAGCACCATTGGTAATGTTGAGGACTGACAATTACTGACAATTGCATCCACGTGATAAAGTCTTAGGTGGCTACATCTTTTCTATTCTCAATTGTATTTACAATAAACTCTAACCAGGTATAAACAGAGACTATAGCAATAAGGCTAACCATAAATAGGCTTTACAGTATTATTGGAAAGGTCAGAGCATTAGACATACTTCTCTTTTTTTTTTTTTTGAGAAGAAAGAGCATTAGACATACTTTATCAATAAAGCGAATATGAAAATGATTTTACAATATTATAATTGGACTACTCGAAGCAATAGACAAACCTTTTTTCTTTTCTTCTTTGAGAAAGCAATAGACATGTCTAATCAATACAAAATATGACTCTTAAACGAATGGTTGATATTATCTTCGGCCGCCTCGCTTGACTTTTGCATCCGAATCATGTCCTAAACTTGTAATCCTCAATGACAGGGACACCTCCAGCTGCCTTATATAGATAGATACATGTACCATTATCAGGGCATTTAAGTCCATATATCCTTATTTTGTTTTCTTCCTAACTTCGTACAAAGTAGATAATAGATAAGTCTTCAAGAATTTTCCTAGTTTAGGACACCGAAGCATGTTCCATGTTTTTCCTTTTAAGATTGTCTTCTTTAGATTCCATTCTTGTATCCATCGAAAATATAAACACAAGAAACATAAACCAACTTCAAGAATTAATGGACTACTACCTAGTATTGTTGCTTATACTATGTGTTACTTGATGTGTGGGCATCAACTTCAACAAACAATCAATTTTTGTAACTTTGATTCTTTGTTCTTAGCCCAATATACATGTGAATGTATCTGTATGTTTAATCTAATGTCTTTAATATTAGAATTTTACATAATCATAATAGAGAGGGAAATAATTATATATGGTACATCATTAGTTTGTAATTCTATAATGAGTTCTAGTTAGCTCAATTAATAAAATATTTTATTGTCAAATAAAGTTTGAAATCTGCCTGCACTTGCCCAATAATATTGCTTGCAAAATGTAGATAATTGTTTGGCATTTAACTTGTCCAAACTTTTAGACGAGAGACTACCTCATATGGACAACTCCTATTGTACATGTTGAAAACTTGAAATTATGGGCTCATTTGGATACAGAGATAGAAAAGTGGAGGTGAGAAAATGAGAGAGAATGGAAGAGTGGGGGTAGAAGAAATTTTAATTTTCTTTCATGTTCTTTGGTTGGGAGGGATAAAAAATCATTTGTTTGGTTGACAAAAAAAGTAAGAGGATAGAAAATGTAATATGTGTAAATTTGCTCCTTTGTTCTTATTTCATTATATATAAGAAATAATTTTTTTTAGTAAAATATTACTTATTTATCAACTAAAATTAATAAAATAACATTTTATAAAAGTTAAAACATTATACATATTATTATTTTTTTTCTCTTTGTTATTATATTTAAGCACAGAGATTGATACCGAACAAAAAGAAAAGGAAAGAAAAATAATAATAAAAAATAAACGACGTTTTGTTTGTATAGTTCAGGCTTTGGTTCTGTTCAAGTTAAGAACAATGTGGTAATGTTTTGCTGTGTCTTGTTGTTGTAAAGTTTTCTAGGACTGTTTGTTGTATCTTGTTGATGTAAAGTGCTCTAGATCTTGTTGTTGGATCTGTCAGTCTGCTTTAGTTTCTGTTTTCCATATCTGTGGTCTGTATTATACTTTCATTCAATAAAATTCAACCTTTTATTCAGAGAGAGAGAGCGAGAGAGAGCGAGAGAGAACCAACAAAAAAAGAAAAGGAGGAAAAAACAATAAAAGAATCAAAGAAAGAGAGATTTTCAACGTTAAAGATGTGTTAGAGGGGCAGAAAAATAAGTTATTTGGCTGCATCAAAATCACCGAATTTTCTCTCCAAATCTTCGATATAAGGTAAAGATGAAATTATTTTTTGTGTGTGACTTTGATGCATGCTGTCAGGTAAAGATGAGGTGGAAAGAACAAATCTTTCCCCAATCAGGTATTGTTCGCTTTGGGAATGGGCCGAGGAGCCAATGCCACTCTCACGAATTTGTTCAATCTCAAATCGGGGAGAGACGCCTCCTACCATTGCCTTATAAGCACTTGGCCTAAGGAAGGGCGTACCATAGTATGTGTGATCCTCCCACAGATGAAATTATTTTGTTTTAAATTTTGTAAAGGTTTAAGTTGTTTGTTTTGGGAAAAATTGGCTAATAAGACTTAATTTTTTTTATCTTTATTATTGGTAATTTTTGTTGCTGGACTAATTTTTTTGGGCTTGTATATTTAGTTTTAGATTTATAGGTTTTTTTTATGGTCTTTAAAATGAAGAAAACACTAGAACTATAAACTTTTTTACAAATTATTGATGTGGTGAGTAATTATTGGTAAGTAAAAAAGTGGTGTAAATGGTGGGCTCAAATGCAAACCAATATGAATTTGCTACCTCAATATTTTTGTAAAAATGTTCTAGAAAAATTTTGTGGCTATAACATTACTGTTAAAAAAATCAATGATATTGTTAAAAGGGCAAAGTATAATTTTATAGAACAAAATTACTAAAATTAATACCCAGCATATATACTAATATTAAAAAAAAAAAGTAAGGGGGAGGGGGAGGGGGAGGGGGTGGCCGTCCATGACTACCTAGTAGGTTAGTATTGCCTTTTTATATATATATATATTCTCCATTCTTCTACCAAACGAAAATATAAACACAAGAACCACAAACCATCTTTGAGTTAACAATGGATTACTACCTAGTATTGTTGCTGATACTACCCTTTGTGTGGGCATTCATTCGTGTTGTCTCCCCCATTCTATCAAGCCAGACTCTCCCCCCTGGACCACACCCTTTTCCAATCATTGGTAACATCTTGGAGCTTGGCAAATTACCCCACCAAGCAATTGCCAAGCTCTCCAAAACTTATGGTCCCTTAATGACTCTCAAGCTTGGGAGCATAACCACCATAGTCATTTCCTCTCCAAACATGGCTAAAGAAGCACTTCAAAAAAATGACCAAGCTTTCTCTAGCCGAACCATCCCAAATATGGCCCATGTATTCGACCATCACAAAGTTTCAATTGGTTGGATTCCCATAAATTCTCAATGGAGGAACCTTAGGAAAGCTTGTGCTACCCAAATATTTGCTCCACAACGTCTTGATGCCACAGAGGCCCTTCGATTAGCAAAGTTACAAGAACTACTTGACCATGTTAACCAAAGTTGCAAAAGTGGTGCACCCATTGATATTGGACGAGTAGTGTTCACAACATCCCTTAATGCCATATCAAACACACTTTTCTCTATTGACTTGGTCCAATATGACTCAAATTTATCCCAAGAGTTCAGGGACCTTGTGTGTGGTGTAGCCAAAGAAGCTGGAAGGCCAAATATTGCTGATTATTTCCCAGCACTTCGTTTGATTGACCCCCAAGGTGTACGCAAAAGGACAAGGATTTATTTCTCAAAAGTATTTGGGATTTTTGATGGAATCATCAATCAACGACTCCAATTAAGAGCTTCATCAAAGGGTTTTAAAGAAAGCAACGATGTTCTAGATTCACTCCTCAGTCTCACTGAAGAAGATAATTCAGAGATAAACCTCCTCGATATCAAACATTTGCTTCTGGTAATTGACTACCTCTTTAAAACTTTGGTTCGAAGTAAATATTTAAATAACAAGTATTCTTAAAATATAATTTAGTACTCTATAATGCTTCATGTATGTGGTTCCAAGTTTAGACTTGACTATCTTCTCAAAAAAAAAGAAAAGTTTGGGCTTGACTATTAAACAAACCAAGCTCAAACATAACACTGCATTCATGAATAAGCTCGTGATCATGAGCTGTGGCAGAGCTAGGGGGCGGGGGGCATGGCCCCCCAAAATCCAGTCCATTCCCATTCATTAGCCCGTAGCCGTACTCTACTTAGCCTTCCAGCCTCCGCTCGCTGACTGGTGCCACTCTCTCTAGATCATTCATCCAATTGCTGTGTGAAGGGGCATCTCTGTGAGTTTAACTATTTATGTTTGAGATAGCTTTTTGACTTTTGAGTTTTGAGTCTCTGGCTTTCTATATATTTTGTTGTGGTCTACAGCTTGCATTATATATGTTATAATATTATATTTAGTGTTGATAATAGTGTCATTTGCTTTGGCAATAGAGACTAACCGTTGTTTTTATGTGTTGTGGACATCGTGTTTATACCTTTCACCATTGATGTTTTATTATTTCAATTTATATTTATTTTTAGTTTTGTATATTTGAGATTGATAATAGTGACATGTGTTCTTATTTATTGAAGTACTGAATTCATTTTAATTTTTTTTTATAAATAATTTTTGTACTATAAAAAAAAAGTAGGTTACAACTTTAATTAAGTTAAAATTAGTTTATGAAATAATTTTTTTATAGAATAGTATTTCAAATATATGGATTTGTTCTATAATAATTGCTTTTATTATTAGTTGGTTTTTCATGTAGATGAAAATCAAATTCCAAATCTTTTGTTCAACTACAAAAGTCTTTACTAGTTGAGCTAATAAAACCCACAAAGACATTTAATAATCATGAAAAATTTTTGTTGCTATATATAACTTGGCCCTCCCTAGAAACAAAATTCATGGCTCTGCCATCGAACATGAGAGTTCGGTTTAATTATATATAATATGTATGTTTATATGTATACATATTTAAAAACATTTTCTAAACCAATGTCCTTAGAGTATTCGTTAACTTTAATTTCCCTTAAAAATATACCTATATAGATTAGATTGTGTAAGTTTATAAATTGGTTTATATAATATCAAATTATTATTTGTAGTTTTGATAATCTAGATAGTTAGTTCGTAATAAAATTTATAGATTTATAAAAAGGTAAAACATTTTAATCATGGTTTTAATATATGTTAGAAAAGAATAAATTAATCAACTAGCTTATGAAGAAGCTTGAGCTTATTCAACAATAAAATAAACTAAACTTAAACATGTAATTTTGTTTGGTGATGAGATCAAACTCAACTCATGTTTGAAATAAAACTAAACAAGAAGTCTGAATTTTTAATACCTGACTCGACTTGACTCGTACATAAGCCCTCACAAATTTTGCTTTATAAGAGCACATATTCTGATTTTAGGATTTGAAAAAAGATATATAAATTGAAACAAGGTATCACTTTTATATATATATATATATATATATATATATATAGATATAGATATATACACACACAGAGGTTTTCATAAGGGGGATTAATTTCACGAGACCTATATCAACTTTTTGTTACTGTTTTTCTTTCTTTCTTTTTTATGTAAGTTATGAAATTTTTTTTTAAAGAATTAATAATAAATTTTCATACTTTCAGGAAATGAGTAAATATATATATATATATATATATTTTTGGCTTCCTAGTATTTTTTATTGTGACAAAGTAGTAGCACCTCATCATTATCGATAGTTTGACGTCCACATAATATCATCGTAATTTTGACAATTTGATGAAGACATTTATGACCCCCGTTTTGCCAAATATACCATATTTTGATTTGTAATGTACGTGTATATGATCACCATTTTAGAACGTCAATTGGTGCATCTAACTATCTTGAAAATAATCAAATTCTTTTATTTTTGTGTTCAAGCAATTCACATATTTGTGAATTTCATAGAACATTTAAAGCAAGAATGAAGGTCAAATCACTCTATATGGCCAGTTTCCATTCACATATAGCTTCACACATTATCTATATAATATCTAAAAGTTGAAATGTAGTATTTATTTGTTACTATACTCTTTTTTAACCCCATCAACGTAACATTTCGGTTGTATCAACAAAAAAAAAAAAAAACGTAGCATTTCGGTCCATTCGGTCAAATTCTTTTGTAAAATCTATTAGTAAATAATTAAATGAGTTCATTTAATTATTTTGTATAAAATTCATTAGTACATAAGTTATTTAAACTCAATTCTCAAAAAAGAAAAACAATAAGACATTTAAGCTTTTTTAAATAAATATTAATTAATCATTAAGATCTTTCAAATAATGCATCTTATGAATGTTTCCATTTAATTTTTTAAAAGCAAAATGAACATTTATATTGTTTATTAACAAAAAAGTTTACAAAGTGATATGATTAGTTTGTTTCACATCAACTACATAATAAACAACAAGTGGATCAAAATGGACCGAAGTGGATCAAAATAGATCGACTTGGACCGAAGTTGACTAAATTAGACCGTAATGCTATGTTGATGTGGCTCAAAAGGAGTGTAACAACAATAAATGATATGATTTAACTTTTAGATATTATATATATTTGTAAGAATCATATGTAGTGAAATTTGTACTAACTACAATATTACTAAAAAATAGTTAGGAATTTATTTATTTTGTTGTTATTCTATTCAATTCAGTCAACTTTGGTCCACTTCAGTATATTCCTTCGACTTCAGTCCATTCAGTCCACTTTGATCGGTATAGTTCAGTCCATTTGCTCCAATCCAATCCACTTTGGTCCATTCGGTCCATTTAGGACAAATTGGACCTCAAATTAATTCTTTTTGTAGGTTGTCTTTTTTAGTTTTTTGCTCAAAATTTATTTATTTTTCTTAATTTTTGGGATTAGCAGTATGAAATTATATTCTATTTGGGTCAAACTCTTTAATTTAGGGCTAAAAAATACAGACAAAATAGGCATTATAAATTAGAGATATGAACCCTAAAAAATCTATAAATATTATAAATATTCAAAATATTACCTTAAAATTCAAGTTTCAATAATATAGACAATATACTTACATTTGGAAAGGAAAAAAAATATATGCAGTTCTAAACCTATATAATAATTTAAATTTAATGCAACATGTTACATGTGTTCTATAATATAAGGGTGTACATTTTTTTTTTTCCAATATTCTTGGATATGTTTAAATTGGTCAACCAATACCAATTTGGTATATTTAAAAAAATAAGTCATTTTAATAATATCTTTTCAATTTATATATAAAGATATTATAATTATGTAATTTAAATATATTTATTTAATTACATTTTTCACACACACACATATATATCACTATGTATTATTATTGTTATTGTTGAATGTAAAATACATTATATGTAATTACATAAAATAAAATAATAAATGTATTTTTAAATATTACATTTTCTCACGCATTGTGTGTGTTTAGTTTGCGACTAGTTTTTTATAATTGTCAATATGATTTG
The DNA here is from genome assembly GCA_030021035.2 of Notholithocarpus densiflorus. Taxonomy (NCBI): domain Eukaryota; kingdom Viridiplantae; phylum Streptophyta; class Magnoliopsida; order Fagales; family Fagaceae; genus Notholithocarpus; species Notholithocarpus densiflorus. The sequence goes on from JARYZH020000123.1 coordinate 100,584, forward strand.
TTGTTATTAAAGTAACATTGGCCATAAACTTAGGCAACTTAGTTCTCAAACACCTTTATTGCAGGACTTATTTCTTGCAGGAATTGACACAACGTCAAGCACAGTGGAATGGGCAATGGCAGAGTTATTACACAACCCAGAAAAAATGACAAAAGCCCGAGATGAGCTTGAAGAAGTCCTAGGTAAGGGCGGGCATGTTCAAGAATCAGACATCTCAAAGTTCAATTATCTTCGAGCTATAGTGAAAGAAACCTTGCGATTGCACCCATCAGTGCCTTTTCTAATTCCACGCAAGGCTAAGACAAACATAGAAATATGTGGCTATATCGTGCCAAAAAATGCACAAATACTAATAAATGTGTGGGCAATGGGACAAGACTCAAGCATATGGCAAAGCCCAAATTTATTTATGCCTGAAAGGTTTTTAGAACAAGACATTGATTATAAAGGCCAAGATTTTGAGCTGATTCCCTTTGGAGCTGGAAGGAGGATATGCCCTGGATTACCATTAGCTAACCGAATGGTGCATTTGATGTTGGCTTCTCTTGTTCACTACTTTGCTTGGAAGCTCCCAAATGAGATGAGGCCAGAAGATATAGACATGGTTGAGATGTTTGGGCTTACCTTACATAGGGCAGTGCCCCTCCGAGCTATTCCAATCAAATCCTTGTAACTTTGATTGTTTATTCTTGGCCCACTATGGATTTGAATTTGTCTATGTTCAATATGATGCCTTCAATATTAGGATTTTCCATAAGTATAGTAGTGGAAAACAATTATAGATCATACATCATTATTTTGTAGTTTTATAATGGGTTCTAGTTAGCTCAATTAATAAAGTCTTTTATTGTTAAATAAGGTTCGAATTCCACCTACACTTGACCAGTAAGCTTGCTTTAAAAATGGAGATAATCATTAGGCATTTACAATATAATTGAACCACTCGAAGCATTAGACATACTAAATCTCATAAAGCTGATACGAAAATATCTGTAAATAAATGGTTGATATTATCTTCGGCCGCCCCGCTTGACTTTTGCATCTGAATCAATTTTAGGGACACCCCTAGCTGACTTTTTTGACAATCCCCCAGCTGCCTTATATAGATGGACGACACATGTACGAACCATCATAGGGGCATTTAAGTCCATATATCCTTATTTTGTGCCACACATTTGTCAACAACTTTTGAAAATATTTTATGAAAAATTAAAAAAATGGGTAATTTTTTCATTTTTTTATAAAATTTTTTTAAAATAATTTATTAATATATGTCCTAAGGACACATTAATAAGCCTTATTATAGTTTAATTAGAACACCAAAGCATGTTCAATGTAGAGCTAGTATCTCATGTGCTAGGTGCATGAGACCAGGCAAGTGAGCTCCACACATATGAAACCCACCTACTTGTGAGAGGCTGGTCTCATGCGTCTAACGTATGAGAGATTTTTCCATTCTCATGTATTCCCTTTTAAGATTTTCTTCTTTATATACTATTCTTGTTACCCAAAGAAAATATAAACAAGCTAGTATTGCCTTTTTATAATATATACTGTATTCTTGTACCAAACGAAAATAGAAACACAAGAAACATAAACCATCTTTGAGTTAACAATGGACTACTACCTGGTATTGTTGCTGATACTTCCCTTTGTGTGGGCATTCATTCGTGTTGTCTCCTCCAATCTATCAAACCAGACTCTCCCTCCAGGGCCTCACCCTTTTCCAATCATTGGTAACATCTTGGAACTTGGCAAATTACCCCACCAAGCATTTGCCAAGCTCTCCAAAACTTATGGTCCCTTAATGACTCTCAAGCTTGGGAGCATAACCACTATAGTCATTTCCTCTCCAAACATGGCTAAAGAAGTACTTCAGAAAAATGACCAAGCTTTCTCTAGCCGAACCGTCCCAAATATGGCCCATGTATTCGACCATCACAAAGTTTCAATTGGTTGGATTCCCGCAAATTCTCAATGGAGGAACCTTAGGAAAGCTTGTGCTACCCAAATATTTGCCCCACAGCGTCTTGATGCCACAGAGGCCCTTCGATTAGCAAAGGTACAAGAACTAGTTGACCATGTTAACCAAAGTTGCAAAAGTGGTGCACCCATTGATATTGGTCGAGTAGTATTCACAACAGTCCTTAATTCCATATCAAACACACTTTTCTCTATTGACTTAGCCCAATATGACTCAAATTTGTCCCAAGAGTTCAGGGATCTTGTGTGTGGTTTAGCCAAAGAAGCAGGAAGGCCAAATATTGCTGATTATTTCCCAGTACTTCGTTTGATTGACCCGCAAGGTGTACGCAAAAGGACAAGGATTTATTACTCCAAATTGTTGGGGATTTTTGATGGAATCATCAATCAACGACTCCAATTAAGAGCTTCTTCAAAGGGTTCCAAAGCAAGCAACGATACACTAGATTCACTGCTCAATCTCATTGAAGAAGATAATTCAGAGATAAGCCTCCTCGATATCAAACATTTGCTTCTGGTAATTGACTACCTCTTAAAACTTGGCTTCAAAGAAAATATCTGAAAAAAAAAATTTTACTTTAAAAAATATAATTTACTACTCTATAATTGTGGTTTGAACCCACCTCTTTTTTTTTTTTTCCCATTATTTACCTATTAAAAACAAACAAATAATAATATTTAATAGAAGGCTCAAAGTAGTTTTCTGATAAATAATTTTGAGTTTTGTGAATATAAACTTTGTTCTCGGTGGAATATTGTTTTAAGTCCTAACAACTTTTGCTTTTAAAGAGGTATATATTTTGATTTTGAGATATGTAAAAAAATATATGAATTGAGACAAGGAATCACTTAATTTCACGAGACCTGTTTCAACTTTTTGTATTTCTTTTTTCTTTTTCTTTTTTCTCTGTAAATTATGAATTTTAATTTATTTAAAGAATTAATAAAAAAAATTTCATTCATTCAGGAAATGAGTAAAATATTTCTTGACTTCTTATTATTGTGACAATGTAGTAGCTCCTCATCGTAATCGATAGTTTGAAGTCTACATATATCATCGTAATTTTGACAATTAGATAAAGACATTTATGACCCCATGAACACATTTATGACCCCTATTTTGCCAAGTATAACCATAATTTGATTTGTAATGCACATGTATATGATCACAATTTTAGAACGTTAATCGGTGCAACTTTTGCAACTATCTTCAGAATGATAAAGTATGTTATTTATGTGTTCAAACAATTCACATATTTGGGAATTTCATAGAACATTTAAAGCAAGAATGAATATTAATCACTCTATATGACCAGTTTCCATCCTCATATAGTTTCAACAACTTAATGCGTAGTTAAGATCTTTGTTAGTTTGTGGGCCTTAACCTTTAGCACCAATAGTAACGTTAAGGACACAACACTTTTTATTATTGTCGATATTATTTGTTGTGATTGAAAGAACCCAAGCCATAATCTTAAGCAACTTAGCTCTCACACTTCTTTGTTGCAGGACTTATTTCATGCAGGAATCGCCACAACGTCAGGCACAGTGGAATGGGCAATGACAATGTTATTACAAAACCCAGAAAAAATGACAAAAGCTCGAGTTGAGCTTGAAGAAGTCCTAGGCAAGGCTGGGCGTATTCAAGAATTAGACATATCAAAGTTCATATATCTTCAAGCTATAGTGAAAGAAACCTTAAGATTGCACCCATCAGCGCCATTTCTACTTCCCCATAAGGCTATGATAGACGTAGAAATATGTGGCTTCGTTGTGCCCAAAAATGCACAAATACTAATAAATGTGTGGGCAATGGGAAGAGACTTTAGCATATGGCCAAACTCAAATTTATTTATGCCTGAAAGGTTTTTAGAGCATGCAATTGAGTTTAAGGGCCAAGATTTTGAACTGATTCCCTTTGGAGCTGGAAGAAGGATATGCCCTGGATTGCCATTAGCTAATCGAATGGTGCCCTTGATCTTGGCTTCTCTTGTTCACCACTTTGCTTGGAAGTTTCCTGATGAGATGAAGCCAGAAGACATGGACTTGGGTGAGATTTTTGGGCTCACTTTACATAAGGCAGAGCCCCTCCGAGCTATCCCCGTTAGATCCTTGTAACTTCGATGTTTGTTATTAGTCCAACAATATATGTGAATTTTTCTATGTTTAATCGAAAATGATAATATACTAAAATTAATTCAATACATGTGATACTATCAAATTTTTATTAAAACCCAAAAATTATAATATATTAAAATTAATTCTAAATAAATAATAAGACTTCTTTAAAAAAAAAAATTTGTGGGGGATGAACATGAGCTTGGGCTAAGAGCCAAAGGCCCAACAGATCATTTCTTAAAAGATGGGGTCCGGCCCAAAGATATGGATATGAATGAAGAGGCCCGAGGAATAAAAATAACTCCCCGGAGTGGATCCTGTGAAGGACTGGGTGGACTTCCATCACTAAGGTCCACTACCGAGGTGATAAGTAGAGCCTTTCCTATAGCAGATACGCAAGGAACCACGAGTGACTAGTTCCCCTCTAAACTGAGACGCCACCTTCCATCAAACTCGCCTCAAGAAACGCTATGAAGAGATAAGGACCACTGGAGCAGTCACTTCCGCATTAATGAGATGTTTCACCTAATCTTTGTCACATTAAGTGCTAATTGACTAGCCTGAACAATGAAAACAGCCTCAAATGTCCTATTTCATGATGAAAGAGTGGCAGAGCAGATAGGTGATGCGACAAATATCCCCCAAATCCAGCTGGGAACAGGCCACCTGGGGAGAGAGGGAAGGGGAAAATGTTTGTAAAAGGAGGAGAGGTACAATAGGTTGAGGGGTTCAGTAAAATTAAAAAAAGAAGTTTAGAGAAGAATAAGAGAGAGAAAGTTGTAGCCAGTGAATATTTCTAAAAGTTTTTGGTCTTTTGATTTTATCCAATGCACCTCGAGAAACTTCTTTCTATATCAATAAAAGCCTTCCTTAGCCTTTCTTATCTTTCAATCTGCTGTTTAGATCTCTCATTGTTGAATACCTTCCCCTTTTTCTCTTTATAAATTAATTGTGCATGTCATCCTTCATCACCTTTTTCTTTTGGTGATTGTTTTTCACACCCACACTTTGAAATTGTTGATAATTAAGTTTCCAATGGGAATAGTATTATCATTTTACAAATTTTTGGTAATGGTGTTTCACTTAAAATAAACTAATTACTAAATTATAATCTTTGATTTATTTATAAAAACTTGATTAATTATAAAGTTATATTATATAAATATATATATATATATATATATATATAACTTACATCGAAATGGCCAACATACTAGTACCAATTAAAACATACTTTAAATTAGTCCAAAAAGATCATAATATAATCAAGATCCCCTACAATCACGGTTTAAACACCAAATTTCACTAAAATATAAACAACTCTTATTGGATGTGTTGAAATTAAAGATGGAAAGAAAATGAAAGAGAGAGAGAACACAAAGGAATTATGTGATTCGGTTTAACAATCTACGTCTACAAGATAAAGTATTAGGTTGCTACATCTTTTATATATATATATATATATATATATATATTTTTTTTTTTTTTTTGAGAAACAAACACACACACACTAGGGAGAGGGAAATGAGTTCTAACACAAAAGCACACCACAACTCCACTTAAAAGTCATGGTAACTTTTAAGTGAGAGTGAGGCAAGTTATACTACACACAATACACTCTATTAAGCAATGTGAGACAATTATCCATTCTTTTTTTTCTTTTTTTTTTAGAAACAAACACACACACACACAAGGAAGAGGAAAATGGATTCTAATACAAAGGCGCATCACAACTCCACTCAAAAGTCATGGTAACTTTTAAGGATGATTAGTTACAATAAACTTTAATCATGGCATAATTTTTTTTTTTTTTTTTTTTAGAAGATAATCATGGTATAAATTATAAATAGAGACTATAGAAATAGGATTTTCCCTAGATTGAATTATACAATATAATTGGAATACTTGGACCTAATAAATCTCATAAAAAAAATACGATTATACCTTTAATTAAACAATTTAATAGATTCCATCAACAGCCAAAACTTCACCAGCAAAGTCCAAATTTCTAATAAAAACAAGATAGGCTCTTAAACCAATGGCTGATTTTATATTCGACCGCTTTAGTTGACGTTTGTATCCGAATCTTGTTCTAATCCACAATCAATTTGAGGCACACCCCTAGCTTTCTTCTTCTGGAATCTGGATGAACATCCACCACTTTCTAGTGCCCCACACAAGAAATGCAAACCAACTTTGAGTTAACGATGGACTACTACCTAGTATTTTTGCTGATACTTCCCTTTGTGTGGGCATCAATTCGTGTGCTGACCTTCAAACTAGCAAGCCAGACTCTCCCCCCAGGCCCCAAGCCTTTTCCAATCATTGGAAACATCTTGCAACTTAGCAATTTATCCCACCAAGCTCTTGCAAAGCTCTCCAAAACTTATGGACCCTTAATGACTCTCAATCTTGGAAGCATAACAACAATAGTCATTTCCTCTCCAAACTTAGCTAAAGAAGCACTTCAAAAAAATGACCAAGCTTTCTCTAGCCGAAGCATCCCAGATATGGCACATGTATTTGACCACCATAAATTTTCAATGGGGTGGCTGCCCACAAATTCAAAATGGAAGAACCTTAGGAAAGCTTGTGCAACCCAAATATTTGCTACACAACGTCTTGATGCCACACAAGCCCTTCGACAAACAAAGGTACAAGAACTAATTGACCATGTTAACCAAAGTTGCAAAAGTGGTGCACCCATTGATATTGGTCGATTAGTGTTCACAATTGGTCGATGAAGCTGGAAGGCCAAATATTGCTGATTATTTCCCAGCACTTCGTTTGATTGACCCCCAAGGTGTACGCAAAAGGACAAGCATTTATTTCACAAAATTATTTGGGATATTTGATGGTATCTTCAATCAACGACTTAAATTAAGAGCTTCATCAGAGGGTTCTAAAGCAAGCAATGATGTACTAGATTCACTCCTCAGTCTCATTGAAGAAGATAATTCAGAAATAAACCTCCTCGATATCAAACATTTACTTCTGGTAATTGACTAGCTACCTCTTTAATATTTTGTGATATATCATGTTTGTTTGGGTTTGAACCCATCTCCTCCTCCCTCGTTATTTAATTATAAAAAAAATATTATGTTTAATATTAGGTGGAAAATGTTGACTTTTGTGAATATGTATAAACCATGTTCTAAGTCGAATACTGTTTTAATTCATGGTAATTGATCAATAACTTCTGCTTTAATAGATGATATATATATATATATATATATATATATATAAATATTTTTTTTTGATTTTGAGATATACAAAAAGATGTATAAATTGAGACAAGGAATCACTTGAAAAATAGGTTTTTCTAAGGGGGACTAATTTCATTGGACCTGTATCAAAAAAAAAAAAATTCATAGGAGACTTGTATCAATTTTTATTTTTGTTTTTGTTTCTCTTTATTTTTTTTTGAGTAAGTTAGAATTTTCTTACTTTCAGGAAATGAGTAAAAATTTTCTTGGCTTCTTACAATGTACTAGCTCATTATCGTTATCGATAGTTTGAAGTCAACATATATCATCATCATTTTGGCAATTAGGGAAAGACTTTACGAACCCCATTTTGACAATCAGACCATATATTGATTTGTAATGCACATGTATCTTTTTCTTTTTTTTTTGATGGGAATGCACATGTATCTGGTTACCATTTTTGACTGTTAATTAGTGCAAGTAACTATCTTGAAAAAAAAAAAGTGTTTAAAGCAAGAAAACAAAGGTAGGGTGACCATCTTTCTCCTTTTTTGTGCTGGCCATAAAGGTATATAATGTTAATCATAGATGATAGAACATTTAAGGCAAGAATTAATGAGTCCAAATCTTCTGTCCTACTTTTCCTGCTTCACTCTATACTTCACCAATAAAAACTTGTCACGTATTCACCTAATTAATTAAATACTACCATTATTTAATAATGGTAATATTAATAAGTCAATAATGATAGTATTTAATTAATTATGTTAATACGTGGCAAGCTTTTATTGGTGGAGTATAAAGTGGAGTAGGAAACGTGGGACAAAAGATTTGGATTCAGAATTAATGGTAATCACTCTATATGACCAGTTTCCAAATCCCTCAAATAGGAGAAATTATACAGTCTTCATGGTGGATCACGTCATTTGTTCACCATTCCATTAAAAGACTCCCACCTATTTAAAATTGCTGAGTCATTATTTAGTTTTTATTTAAAACTCCACAATTTTAAACAAGTGGGAGTCATTTACTGGAATGGTGGACTACATCACTTGTCCAACATGAGGACCTTATAATTTCTCCTCAAATAGCTTCAACAACTTGATGGCTAGTACTCCTTTTTTTTGTTTTTGTTTTTGTTTTTTTTTTAAGAGTTTCACAACCTATGACATCCACTATTGATAATAACTCTTTATCATTAGACCAAGACACCAATCGGTTTATGGTTTTAAAATTTTGGCTTTTGGCACTAAATAAAAAAATCTACTTTATCTATTTTAACTCACCATTTCACAACTCCCCCTACATCAATACTTTTATTTTTCATAACAAAATTAAACACTATTCATTTATTTATTATTTCTCTCTCTTCTTCTCTGTCTCTCTCTCTTCTCCCTCTCTTCAACCCACAACCACTAAACCCATGACCCAAAATCAGTCACCACCACCATAGCACCACCACCACAACCCAAAATCAACCACCACCACCACAACACAGCCACCAAACCCACAACCCACCACCATAGCACCATCAGCCACCACAACCAGCAAACTCGACCCACTACCACAACACCACCTTACCCCAAGATCCACCACCATAGCACCACCTTAGAGAGGCGAAGCTAAAAGGCTGCTTTTAGGGGGCGGGGGGGTGGTGGTTTTTTCCCACCCCGTTCTAGTGGATACCATGGGTATCCATCCCACCACGCTTAGATATTTTATATATTTAATTTATTTTAATTTTATTTTAATGCAGTAAATTAAATCTACATAAAAAATTTAAAAAAAAAAAAAAAAAAAAAAAACAAGTTCTAACTTTACAATACATTTTCAAAGCATAAAAAAACAACAATTCAAGAAATAAGAAATACAAAAACAATTCAAACATAGCAAAAAAACAATAATAAAAAATTATAAACAATGTAAATATTAAAACATAAAAGTATAATTCAATAATACAATATATGAAAACATCATAAATTTAAAGTTAAAAGACTAAAACACATATGTATTTCTTATAAAAAACCTAAAAAGAAAAAAATTTAATTGTTAAAATATAAACAGAGAGGGTGCGAGAGAAAATATTGACCCTCATCCGTGCCCCATTTGTAATGTGGGCCAAGTAAAACCCGACCATTAAGGGAGGCTGAGGCGACAACCTGCAGGTGCGGGTATAAATGGTCATCCACTCATCCTAGCTTTTTATAAGGGCGAAAACCACATTTTCGTCCCTACATTTTCAAGCGATTCTCACTTTGATCTCTAACTTTTTTTTCCACCGCTTTTAGTCCCTATCCTGGAAAACGTGTCTCATTTTTGTCCCTGCCGTTACATCAGAGACGAAAATTGCACATGTGGCAAATGGCATAAGTTAAAAATATTAAAATAACGTCCACATAAACCACGTGGCTTTCCACATCAGCATCTAAATAAAAAAAATTAAAAATTAAAAACAGAAATAAAAACCAAAAATTACATTAATTGAGATCTAAGTGTGTCTTAAACAAGAACAACAAGAACACAAACCCAAATCTAAGAACACAAAATTAAAATCCAAAAATCACAAACCCAGAAACACAAACACAAACCCAGCAACAGATCTTCCTTGTCAACCAAACACAAAAGCAACAAACACAAACCCAAACATAAGTAAGAATACAAACACAAACCCAACAATCCATCTTCAGAAAACCTGCAATCCATTTTCAGAAAACCCAAAAAACCCAAATCCAAACACAAACCCAAATCCAAACCTGACTACTACTACTCAATCGCCTACAGTTATTGGAATCGGAATCGGAATCAGAGCCGGCGGCGGCGGCTACGAAGAGCTTGTCTGCGCCGTGAGTAATGATCTCCGCCATTGATTTCCATACGGAGGAGCCGATATCGTCAATGGCTTGACCAACCAACTCAAGCGATTCCTAAGGGACGGAAGCACTGGCGTCGAGCGAAGCCGGGAAATCCATGACGGCGTGTGACGCGACTTCTCAGATCACCAACGTTTCTTTCTTCAACCCGGACCCGAATTCTCTATATCGCGCCGGTAGGTCTGGATCACCGACTTCAATTTCGACGCGATCGTTTTGATCAATCCGTCGAAACTCCAAATCGCGGTGATGTCCGAGTCCGAATCCGGGTTTGGATTTGGGTCCGGGTTCGGTTCGGGAGCGTCATCGTTTTGGGGTTGGTCCGAGTCTTCGAAGAAGATGGATTTGAAGAAATCCATTATAGTCAGCTCTTCGTACCCATTTCTTACTGATTTTGGGTTTATGTTTGTTGCTTTTGTGTTTGGTTGACAAGGAAGATCTATTGTTGGGTTTGTGTTTGTGTTTCTGAGTTTGTGATTTTTGGATTTTAATTTTGTGTTCTTAGATCTGGGTTTGTGTTCTTATTGTTCTTGTTCAAGACACTTAGATCTCAATTAATGTAATTTTTGGTTTTTATTTCTGTTTTTAATTTTTTTTTAATTTAGATGCTGACGTGGAAAGCCACGTGGTTTATGTGGACATTATTTTAATATTTTTAACTTATGCCATTTGCCACATATGCAATTTCCGTCTTTGATGTAACGGCAGGGACAAAAACGAGACGCGTTTTCCAAGATAGGGACTAAAAGTGATGGAAAAAAAAAAGTTAAGGACCAAAGTGCAATCGTGTGAAAATGTAGGGACAAAAATGTTGTTTTCGCCTTTTATAAATTCTACTTACAGTGCTACTAAATTTGAAAACTATCTTAAATTTGCAAATACACCCACTGGCACCCCTGGCATATGAGGGAAAAAAAATAGCACTGGTTTAGAATCTTCTCAGGAAATTGATTTAGGCCTCCATAGAATTTTAAAATTGGTTTTAAAAATAAAAAAAAAACTAAAGAAAAAATTATATAGGAAACCCAAACCAAAAAAAAAAAAAGAATCGGGCCCATTCATTGGCCCAGTCATCCCTCCAAATAAATACAAACAACAAAATAACTTTAACAATACCCAAATTAGCAGCATTATCAAACAAAACCTTTGTAAATAAGGACTCCTATAAATTCAAAAAAAAAATTATAAATCTACGGTTTAGTAAAAAACCCAAATCTGAATAGAATAAAACCCAACTTTAGTTGCCACCGGAGCCATAGCCAGACTTCACTCCAGCCCTACTCGAAGACCTGTGCTGGATTCCTGCAGACCTTTTCATCAGTCTACTGTATGCATTGGTATCACTCTCTCTGTTTATGTTTGAGATATAATAACTGAGACTAAACTTTGTTTTTTTTGAGAAAGGAGACTAAACTTTGTTGGTTTCTAAAAAAAAAGACTAAACTTTATTTGTTGGTGATGCTAGGCAATAATTAATCATTCTACAAATATAAGTTCTTGTGGAGACTAAACTTTGTTGGTGTTATAGGATAATAAATAATCACCCCACAGGAATAAGTTTTTGTGAAGTGAAGGGGAAGGGTCGATTAGATTAAACAAAAAAAGTTTTTATCTCGTATAAAAAAAAATAGAGTCTATATCAATAGACTTTTGACAGTTGAGTAATATTTTTTTGTGGTTTACAGGTTGAACATATAGTATTATTTTATTATTTTATATTTAGGTTACATAATAGAGTCTATAAGTCTAGTTGATGCGGGAGATGCAAGAAAATTATTATTTAATATTATTTATGTTTGCAAGTCAATTATATTTTTATGTTTTAGGTCCTAGTAGTTTATTGGGTTATTAGTATTTTAATTTGGGAAACAAGGTTATTTTTGTAATAAGGTAATTAGGGTTTCCTAGCCAATTAGAATTGGGTTTAGCAATCATTTATAAGCAACCTATTGTACTCCTTGAGAAGATAGTTGATATTTTGATGAATGAATAAATGGCCGGGTCTTTCTTTGGTCTGGTGCTGACTCCAGATCTACCCTAGGTGCTGACTCCTAGTGATTTCCCCGCTTGGTGCTGACTCCAAGCAAGGCCTAGGTGCTGACTCCTAGGTCATATCTCTTTATTTTATTGTTGTTTCAATTTTGTTCTAGTTGTCCTGCGTCACTAGTGCTACAAACTTTTCCACAATTTTGCCACAACTTTACTACATGGCGAGTTGTAAGTGGTGGAAATAAAACAGTAGATCCATATGGGTCCATAATTTCACCATTCATAAGTCGCCACATAGCAAAGTTGTGGAAAAATTTGTGGCACTAGACTTACTCTACGGTGCTACCTATCTATTTTGTGGACAAAACCGTGTAAATGTTTGTAACGGGGTAAATGTATGTGGTCTACAACTACAACTTCTTCTTTCTTTCTTTCTTGTTTTTTTTAGTAATACACTTTTAATGTTTTTCTAAATTTTATATTATATTTAGTTTTGATAACAGTGCATTGTTATTTTTATTTTTATTTTTTGATAAATATTGGTATACTTATATATGTTTGTTTATTTTATATGTGTAATTATTATAATGAAGCATTGAGATAACTACAGATTCACTTCCTTAGGATCTTTGTTACTTTGTGGGTGTTAACCTTTAGCACCAGCAGTAATGTTAGGGACTGGACTAACAATTACCAACATGATTTGTTGTGATACACTATTTTTTATTATTCACCGATTATAATAGGCCATAAATTTAGGCAATCAGTTCTCATCTCCTTTATTGTAGGACTTATTTCTTGCAGGTATCGACACAACATCAAGCACAGTAGAATGGGCAATGGCAGTGTTATTACACAACCCGATAAAAATGGCAAAAGCCCAAGATGAGCTTGAAGAAGTCCTAGGCAAGGGTGGGCATGTTCAAGAATCAGACATCTCAAAGTTCCATTATCTTCAAGCTATAGTGAAAGAAACTTTTCGATTGCACCCTCCAGTGCCTTTTCTAATTCCCCATAAGGCTGAAACAAACATAGAAATATGTAGCTTCATCATGCCCAAAAATGCACAAATACTAATAAATGTGTGGGCAATGGGACGAGACTCAAGCATATGGCAAAACCCCAATTTATTTATGCCCGAAAGGTTTTTAGAGCAAGACATTGACTTTAAAGGCAGAGATTTTGAGCTAATTCCCTTTGGAGCTGGAAGAAGAATATGTCCTGGATTGCCATTAGCTAACAGAATGGTGCACTTGATGTTAGCTTCTCTTGTTTACTATTATGCTTGGAAGCTCCCAGATGAGATGAGGCCAGAACACATGGACATGGGTGACACATTTGGGCTAACCTTACACAGGGAAGTGCCCCTCCGAGCTATTCCCATCAAATCCTTGTAACTTTCATTGTTTGTTCTTGGCCCAATATTGATGTGACTCTATTTGTGTTTAATATAAAATGTCTTCAATATTAGGATTCTCCATAAGCATAATAGAGGAAAACAATTATATATCATACATCATTATTTTGTAGTTCTATAATGAGTTCTAGTTACCACAATTAGTAAAGTACTTTATTGTCAAATAAGGTTTGAAATCCACCTACAGCCCAGTAATCTTTCTTTCAAAATGGAAATAATCATTTGGCATTTATCTTGGCCTTTGTATTTACCTTTCTTGTCTGTCCGAACTTATAGACGAGAGACTGCCTCATATGGTCGACTCTTATTGTAGGTGATGAAATTGAAGATTACAAGAAAACATTAAAAAAAGTAAAAGAGGAAGAGAGAACACATAAGGATTACGTGATTAAGCTAAAACAGCCTGAGTCCACAGAATAAAATCCTAGGTGGCAACATCTTTTATATTCTTAATTGTGTTTACAATGAACTTAAGCAAAATATAAACAGAGGTGGATATTACGATATAGGATTTTACAATATAATTGGACACCTCGGAGCATTAGACATACAGAGTCACATGAAGCGAATTCGAAAAAATCTTTAACAGGACAATTTGGATCCCATCAACAGCAAAAACTTCTAACCAGCACAAAATAGGATCTTAAATGAATGGTTGATAATAGCTTCGGCTAACCCACTTGAATTTTGCATTTGAACCATGTTCTAGACATCGTACATAGTAGACAATATCTTCGGCTGTCCGTATCCTCACTTTGTTTTCATCCTAACATCGTAGAAAATAGACAGGACACCGAAGCATTTTCCATTTGTTTCCTTTTTGATTGTCTTCTCTATAATCTGTTCTTCTACCAAACGAAAATATGACTCACAAGAAACATCAACCAACTTCAAGAATTAATGGACTGCTATCTAGTATTGTCGCTGATACTTCCCTATTGTGTGGGCATCAATGCATATATCTCTATCTCTACTCTTGTGGCTAAATTTCCGTCCCTCATAAATAGGGTGGTCATCGACAAGCCACCCGCATGAAAATGAATAGGTATATAAAACAAAGTTGATAAGTTTAATAAGTCTTAGGGCACCTAAGCATGTTCCACGTGGACATAAACCAGCTCTTTTGAGTTATTGGACGACTACCTAGTATTGCATTCTTTTATATATATATATACACACTCAATCCTTTTACCAAACGAAAATATAAACATAAGAAACATAAACCGTCTTTGAGTTAACAATGGACTACTACCTAGTATTGTTGCTTATACTTCCCTTTGTGTGGGCATTCATTCGTGTTTTCTCCTCCAATCTATCAAGCCAGACTCTCCCCCCTGGACCTCACCCTCTTCCAATCATTGGTAACATCTTGGAGCTTGGCAAATTACCCCACCAAGCAATTGCCAAGCTCTCCAAAACTTATGGACCTTTAATGACTCTTAAGCTTGGGAGCATAACCACCATAGTCATTTCCTCTCCAAACTTAGCTAAAGAAGCACTTCAAAAAAATGACCAAGCTTTCTCTAGCCGAACCATTCCAAATGTGCTCCATGTATTCAACCACCACAAAGTTTCAATGGCTTGGATTCCCACAAATTCTAAATGGAAGAACCTTAGGAAAGCTTCCGCCACTCAAATATTTGCTACAAAATCTCTTGATGCCAGTCAAGCCCATCGACAAACTAAGGTACAAGAACTACTTGACCATATTAGCCAAAGTTGCAAGAGTGGTGCATCCATTGATATTGGTCTAGCAGTGCTCACAACAGTCCTCAATGCCATATCAAACACTTTTTTCTCTATTGACTTGGCCCAATATGACTCAAATCTCTCCCATGAGTTCCAGGACCTTGTGCGTGGTGTAACCGAAGAAGCTGGAAGGCCAAATATCTCAGACTATTTTCCAGCACTTCGTTTGATTGACCCCCAAGGTGTACGCAAAAGGACAAGGATTTTTTTCTCGAAAGTATTTGAGATTTTTGATGGTATCATCAATCAACGACTACAATTAAGAGCTTCATCAAAGGGTTCTAATAAAGAAAGCAACGATGTTCTAGATTCACTCCTCAGTCTCATTGAAGAAGATAATTCAGAGATGAGCTTCATTGATATCAAACATTTGCTTCTGGTAATTGACTACCTCTTTAAAACTTTTGTTCAAAGTAAGTGCTCTATAATGACTCATGGCTGTTGTTCTAAGCCCACCTCCCCTTCTCTCTTCCCTATTATTTACCTATTAAAAAACGAATAAAAGATTTAATAGTAGGCTCAAAAATTAGTTTTCTGAAAAGTAATTTTGGGTTTTGTGAATAAAAACTTCGTTCTCAGTTGAATATTATTTTAACTCATGGTAATAGATCAACAACTTCTACAGTTGTAAATAAATCAAGTTGTTTATGAACAACTCGAACTCGACTCGAGAAAGAACTTATTTATGTGTTTGTTTTACAAACAAGCCAAACTCAAACTCAAGTTTAGGCTCATGAACAAACTTGTGAATATGAGGACTCAATTTAATTATATATGATATTATATATTTATATGTATTCATGTTTTAAAATATACCTATATAAACTTGAGATTGGATTGTATATTTGTAAATAGGTTCATATAATATCAAATTATTATTTGTAATTTTGATAATATGAACAGCCTATTCGTAATAAAAATCCATAAATTTGTGAATAGGTAAAAAATTTTACTCGTGGTTCTAATATATGTGAGAAAATAATAAGCCATAAACATAGGTAACATAGTTCTCACACTCCTTTATTGCAGGACTTATTTATTGCCGGAATTGACACAACGTCAAGCACAGTGGAATGGGCAATGACATTGTTATTACACAACCCAGAAAAAATGACAAAAGCCCGAGATGAGCTTGAAGAAGTCCTAGGCAAGGGTGGGCACGTTCAAGAATCAGACATCTCAAAGTTTCATTATCTTCGAGCTATAGTGAAAGAAACCTTACGTTTGCACCCACCACTGCCTTTTCTAATTCCGCGTAAGGCTGAGACAAACATAAAAATATGTGGCTTCCTCGTGCCCAAAAATGCACAAATACTAATAAATGTGTGGGCAATGGGACGAGACTCAAGCATATGGCAAAATCCAAATTTATTTATGCCTGAAAGGTTTTTAGAACAAGACATTGATTTTAAAGGCCGAGATTTTGAGTTGATTCCCTTTGGAGCTGGAAGAAGGATATGTCCAGGATTGCCATTAGCTAACAGAATGGTGCACTTGATGTTGGCTTCTCTTATTCATTACTTTGCTTGGAAGCTCCCTGATGTGATGAGGCCAGAAGACATGGATATGGGTGAGTTTTTTGGGCTTACCTTACATAGGGCAAAGTCCCTCCAAGCTATTCCCATAAAATCATTCTAACTTTGATGGTATGTTTTCAGCCCAATATATATGTGAATTTGTATGTGTGTTTAATCTAATGTCATCAATATTAGGATCTTGCCGAATGTAGATCTATGGTAAAGTCCTTTGTTGTCAAATAAGGTTCAAATTCCATCTACACCAAAAACTAATTGGCGGCTAGCACTAACATTGATTTCTAATTATATTTCAAATAGTATTATGCACTATTTAGACAATAATCATATCTTAATTTAAAGAAAATATTTCAATAATATAATTTAGAGTAAATCATAAAAATATAATTACAAAACTAGTTTGAAACTCGTGCTTACGCACGGAAAAATTGAACAATAGTGAAAAAAATAATGTTAATATTTTTATGTTAAATGTGACTTCATTTTTTGTGAAGAATGACATATACAACCACATATGTGACGCAATCTCACATTTGTTGTATTTGATTCTACAAAGGGAACCTTGTACATTCTAAAAACATAAAACAAAACATTGTTTTATTTAAGCATTTTTATTGAAGAGTTAACAATTTCGGGATCACTGCCATTTTCTTAATCACATGAAACTATAGACACCCCATTTTGCGTCTCTCGTTTAACTTTACTGGCATTGCATTGCATATCATCACCATCTCATGTCTCCAAGGCAAGACTGTGATTTTGACCGTTCAATCTCCAAACACTTTTCATAAAACAAATCTTGAGATCATAACAATCAAAACGAGAGTTCTTAAGCATTAATCAAACATTGGATTAAAAGATATCAAAGAAACAAGTTTTAATAGTAAAGTGCACTTGCATGACACCTGTCTCGACCATAGGTGATTATGATCTTTTGATTCTAATTGGTCCTTTTTTACTCCAATTTGAATTAATGATGTAACATATTCTATTGGCTGAATATGATTTATGGTAAGGCTACACGTATCCAATTTAATCCAATGGGTCTTTTCAAAAAAATAATAATAATAATCCAATGTCAAAACATTTATTGATTCTTGACAAAATAGGCAGAAATTAATTAATTAGACAAACAATTAATTAATGGTGAAAACACCATTTTGATCCATACATTTTGGTGTCACATTCAATTTGATTCCTACATTTTGGTAGCAATCAATTTGGTACCTGTTATTTTCAACTTGCGGTCAATTTGGTCTCTATCGTTAATTCACTAATGAAAAATGTCTATGAGACAAATGACTTAGACAGCGGGCAAAATTGATGTTGACATAGCTACTAAAATAATAATTAAAATGCCACATTAGCATCTAAATTAAAACAAAAAACAAAAAATTGATTTCTCAAAATATTTTTGGACTCAAATTGATTCTTTTTGTAGTTGTCATTTTCAGTTTTTGGCTCAAAATTTATTTATTTTTCTTAATTTTTGGGATTAGCAGTATAAAACTTTATTCTATTTGGGTCATACTCTTTAGTTTAAGGCTAAAAAATACAAACAAAATAGGCATTATAAATTAGAGATATGAGCCTTTAAAAAGCAATAAATATTATAAATATTCAAAATATTACCTTAAAATTCAAGTTTCAATAATATAGGCAATATAATTATATTTGAAAAGTAAAAAAAAAAATATGTTGTTCTAAACCTATATAATAATTTAAAGTTAATGTAACATTTACATGTGTTCTATAGAATAAGGGTGTACATTTTTTTTTTTCAATATTATTGAATATGGTTAAATTAGTCAACCAATACCGAATAGGTATTTTTTTTTTTTAAGTCATTTTAATAATATCTTTTCAATTTATATAAAAAATATTATAATTATGTAATTTAAATATTTTTATTTAATTACATTTTTCACACACACACACACATATATATATATTTATATATATCACTATATATTATTATTATTGTTGAATGTAAAATACATTTTTTTTATACAATATATAAATTCTACTCTAGCCTAATTTAAGTGTATATGTATGCAAAACTCCCTCCTGGAGACTTGAACCCCAGCCCTTGCCCCCAACACCCACAATCATTTATATTTGTGGAGTAATCATCGCACCAAGGGTGTGCGGTGAATGTAAAATACATTATATGTTCTATTACATAAAAATACTTTCAAATATTACATTTTCTCATGCATTGTGTGTGTTTGGTTTGCGACTAGTTTTTTATAATTGTCAATATGATTTGTTGTTATTAAAGTAACATTGGACGTAAACTTAAGCAACTTAGTTCTCAAACACCTTTATTGCTGGACTTATTTCTTGCAGGAACTGACACAACGTTAAGCACGGTGGAATGGGCAATGGCAGAGTTATTACACAACCCAGAAAAAATGACAAAAGCCTAAGATGAGCTTGAAGAAGTCCTAGGTAAGGGCAGGCACATTCAAGAATCAAACTTCTCAGAGTTCAATTATCTTCGAGCTATAGTGAAAGAAACCTTGCGATTGCACCCATCAGTGCCTTTTCTAATTCCATGCAAGGCTGAGACAAATATAGAAATATGTGGTTATATCGTGCCAAAAAATGCACAAATACTAATAAATGTGTGGGCAATAGGACAAGACTCAAGCATATGGAAAAGCCCAAATTTATTTATCCTTGAAAGGTTTTTAGTACGAGACATTGATTACAAAGGCCAAGATTTTCAGCTCATTCCATTTGGAGCTGGAAGAAGGATATGCCCTGGATTACCATTAGCTAACCGAATGGTGCACTTGATGTTGGCTTCTCTTATACACTACTTTGCTTGGAAGCTCCCAAATGAGATAAGGCCATAAGGCATATCACTACAAAAAACGTGGCTATAGCTGATCTAGAAACGCAGCTAAAGTCTCAAACTATAGCCAAGTTTTTAAAAAACGCAGCTATAGGTCCAGTTGAGTAAATATTTTTAAGGGTGACCTATAGCTGCGTTTTAAAAAAACGCGGCTATAGGTCCAGTCGAATAATTTTATTTAAGGGGGACCTATAGCTGCGTTTATAAAAACGCGGCTATAGGTCCAACCGAACAAAATTTTATACGACTGGACCTATAGCTGCGTTTTTGAAAAACGCGGCTATAGCTAACCTTTAGCTATGTTTTTAAAACGCGGCTATAGTACAATGGAAACTAGATGGCAAAGTCATATAGACCTTAAATATCTCTATAGAGAAAAACATTATTTACATCCATTTGATGCAAATACCACCCTTTCACAGCAGCAATGGCCAAGACAACTCTAACAAAAATATACTTAGTCACGGGTGAGAAAGTTTCATACTAGTCAAGTCCCTCTCTTTAGGTGTACCCCTTGGCAACAAGTTATGCCTTAAACCTCTCAATAGTTCCAACTGAAATAAACTAGATTTTATAGACCCACTTACAGCCTATTGGACATTTTCTAGGAGGCAAAGGGGTCAAGGACCAAGTATGATTGAGTTCCGAAGCTGCAATTCCCTTATCCATAGCAGCTCTCCACTCAGAATGCTTCACAACTTGATGAAAGAAAGTAGGTTTTGATGGGTGGAAGCAATGGACATTGCAAATGAATGGTAGGAAGGACTATATTTGGAATAGAGAGTGAGTGAGCTATGTCGTAAGGCTAACCTGATGGAGTTTTGATGGGAAGAAGAGATAACAAACTTGTAGGAATAGTCCTGAAGATGAGGAGGGTTATAGGGCCTTGAAGATTTTCTATTTGTAAGAAGAGGGATATTGGAATTAGATGGAACAAAAGTATCAATGTGATCAAAAGAAGGTGGTTCTGCAAATGCAAGTGGTGGTTCTGCAGAATAACTATGATCTGTGTGAGCTATAGGTTTGTCTGTATGAGGTAAGACAGTTGAACTGGGAAGGTGATAGCAGAGGGGTGTATAAGGAATAGAAGTAGGAAAGGCAATAGGAGTTTGGTCAACATTGGTTGAAGGAGATGTAACATAAGGAAAATTGGATTCATGGAAAACTACATCTCTATTGACAAAGACAGTATTGGTGTGAAAGCCAAGGACTTTATATCATTTGTCACCAACTGGATAACCTATGAAGACACATTTAGAAGCTCTAGCTGCAAATTTGTGCCTATGTTGAGTTAATGTGGAAGCAAAACTAAAAGGCAGCCAAAACTTCTAAGATGTGCATAAGTGGTCAGATGGCCAAATAACGTCTCATAAGGACTTTTATTGTGCAGAAGAGATGATGGGAGTCTATTAATGAGATATGCTGCTGATAAAATGCAATATCCCCAGAAATGCAATGCAGAGTAGATTGAAATTTGAGGGCTCGAGAAACAAAAGACTTGTGTTTTAAGTAGAATTGGACTCTGATTTTTTTTGCTTACACAAAGAAGACTTTTGTTTAAGTCTTGCAAGGGGGTAAAAATCCCAATATGGGTAAAGTTTATGTGGTAAGACTTGTTTTTCCTATCTATGTACACAACTTTTGTACCACAATATTTACTATAATTTTGTTGTAATTGACTATGGTGGTGGAAAAGAAATGGTGGGATTATGTGAAAGTAATAGACAATTATTTATAGTTGGTTCCATTAGTGTTGTGACAAAAGTTGTGGCAAAAAAATTGTGTTTATTGAAGAAATCTAATTTTAGTGGCTTGAAAAAGCTAATCTTCATAGTAAATAGAAATTTGACATGAGTTCAGAAATAATGAGTCTCAGAGCAACAACATTGACCAAATAATGCCTTATACATAATTTTTGTATCGAAGGCAGAGTTAAGCAGACATGCTTGACCAAATTTCACTCTACGACCCTTCAATATTTAAGTTTGACAAGTCTTGGCCATGATTAGCTACCATGACATAGGAAAAGGATCGGTGGCTTCGTGCCTAATTAATCCTAAGAAAATGAAATCTTTTCAATTTTGCAAAGAATTTTGCAGAGCACAGACTTTCTATTCTTTGAGCATAACACCAACTGTATATTGACTACCCCAAAGTAGTTCACCATCCTCCATAAAGCTTCTGTGCATTAATCTATCCATGTTCGTAACACATGGCACTGAGTTGTTCAAGACTACTTGCCTTCCTGTATGTGGCGGAGGCGCGGAGTGGGGGGGCCATGGCCCCCCTTAGCTTTTTGAAATCTCCATTAGTTGTTAGTATAAAAGCCGCGTTAGTATTTCTAAAAACTTTTGTCTATTTTACTAAAAAGAACTTACTTTTCTGTCAAAAAATAAAAATAAAAAGAACTTACTTTTTCTTTGCTTTGTATTATTATTTTTACAAAATATTTACATCAATTTATTTATTCTACGTCATCTTTTATTTAAATAATATTTTTATCACATTTTTATTATTATTTCACACATACCTATATGACCTCCACCAACTTTTAACCCACACCACTCACTCTCTCTTTTTCCCTCTCTGAACACTATCTTTCTTTTTCACATTCTCCTTTCTTTTCTTTCTTCCTTCGTCTTTTTCTTCTTCTCCTCCTCTTTCTTCTTTCTCTTCTTCTCATTCTTCTTCTTCTTTTTCAATTTGGGTTTCATTATGGGTGGTGATTTTGGATTTGCAATTTGGGTTTTATTTTGGGTGATGGTTTCGGGCGGATTTTACCGCTACTGTGAGCGGTGATTTTGGGCAAATTTCAGGCGGATTTCTTCACTGCTGCTGTTGCTTCTTCTTTTACATCTTCTTCTTCCTCTTCGGCATTTTCTTCTTCACTTCTGCATTTTGGGTTTGATTAGTTATATAGGTTTGATGGGATTTTTTTTTTTTTTCGAAGAGAGGGTTTGATGAATTTGAGATCTAGATTTAGCATTAATTCAAAGAATTTGATGATTTGTATAAATTTGTTGTTGGATTCAAGAAGATAGAGGAGAGAGAGTAGAGGGAGAGAGAGAATTAGATGAGAGAGGAAAGAGAATCGGATGAGAGAGAAAAAACAATTAAAAAATCAAATAGAATCACAAATACTGTAGCACTTTTATATATGCATAAATATGGGTGTTTTCTTTGTTAAAATGCGTAGAATTAACAACTTTTTATATTTTAAACAATTTTGTAACCTCTGCGGTTGCTCTAATCGATAATAAACTTAGAAATTAAAGAAAAATTTCTTCATTGCCCCCCGCCCCCCTCAAATTAAAGAATCTGCTCCTCCTTTAAGTTCAAAATTTTGAACTAACCCAGTAAGAGTAAAACCCCTTTAAAAAATAACAATAAAATGAATGGGTACAAAAAAGCCCAAAAAATATATTTGGTAAAAAAAAAAAAACATCCTCCCTTCTGGCCCAATCTTTTGCCCATGATCCTCCAAAGTCCAAATACTAACAAAACCCCAGATCTCGTCTAACAAATCCCAAATCACCAATTTATTTAAAATAAATTGAAGAAGAAGAAAAAAATGTCTACCCAATTGCAGCGCCTCCTTGCCTTGACATGCAGTCTGCGATCATCAGCGCAACGCCACTCCTAAATCAGTCCAACCAGTGGCACATCTCTGTCACTCTATCTTTGTTTTCTCTCTCGCTCTAGTGTTCTGTCTGCTAACACTGCTGTAAAGCAGTTCACAAATCACAAATGACATTTACGGTTTACCTGTGATGGTGAACTAGCTGTACAGCTGAAAAGCATTTCACACATTATATAAAAGTATATAATAGTTTTTTTTTTGTTTAATATAATAATAATAAATAATAGTTTGTTGAATTTATGATAGGTAACACTTTTTATATACTATCAAAGAGCATAATTTAACCCAAAAATTAATAATAATAAAAACAGTGTAACGTTATCTATACATGTTTGGTAGGAAAAATTATATAGAACTTAAGATTAATCATTGTGCTGATGCTCTAACAAAGAATGGATGTAATCTTGATATAGAATTCTGTGTTTTTTATGCTTCCCCTTTCTTTGTTATTGATCTAATCTGCTCTGATGTAAATGAGACGAACTATTGTAGGTTTACAACCACGAACCTAACTATTTTGACTTTTTAGTTTATATATATTATCCCTTTAACCAAAAAAAAAAAAAAAGATTATTTAAGAAATAAAATATTTGGTTTGGGTTATGGATTTTTTTTTTTCTACTTAAGAATTTTGTTATATTAAACTTTGGCCTTGGAAAATTTTTCTTGCTCCGCCACTATAATCTCATATTGTTCATACTCATTTCCCTATGCAACAACACATTTCAACTTTCTCAACAAAAAAAAAAACACATTTCAATATAATATAACAATTATTGCTACAATTTCATATTGATGTTATAACATACAGATGCAATAGTATATATACTACTTCTATTTTTTTTTTTTTTTTGTAATAATACTTGTTGTATTATGTCTTTTTTTTGGTAGCGTTCGTATACTATTCCTGTTTAGACAAGGATAACTACGCCACTAACAGTACCTACGAGGCAAACCTCAAGGATGTTCTCTCCACCATCTCCTCCAACAAGGAAATTGAAAATGGGTTTTACAGTTTCTCTGAGGGCACAGAACCTGACAAAGTCTATGCAATTGGTCTTTGTAGAGGAGATGTTAAGCCAGACATTTGTCGTAGTTGCCTCAATGCCTCTAG
This sequence comes from Notholithocarpus densiflorus, assembly GCA_030021035.2. NCBI lineage: Eukaryota > Viridiplantae > Streptophyta > Magnoliopsida > Fagales > Fagaceae > Notholithocarpus > Notholithocarpus densiflorus. The sequence goes on from JARYZH020000123.1 coordinate 125,065, forward strand.
ATATCGTCTCACACAGCTCTGCCCAAATCAGAAGGAGGCAATAGGATGGTATGACAATTGCACGTTACGCTTCTCAAACCGCTCCATATTTGGCATCATGGAAATTGAGCCATATTTCGCATTAATTAGCAATAAGAGCGTATCAGACTTAGATGGGTACAAGCTACTCCAGCCGCTTTTTGATAGCATGAAAAGTGAAGCCGCGTCAGGTGGTACGCTGATCAAGTTTGCAACGAGAATCTCAGTCGCCCCAGACTTGAGAACGATATATGTGCTTGCACAGTGCACTCCAGATTTGTCCGAACCAGCCTGCAGTGACTGTTTAGGTCATATTTATCAAAACATTCCACTATGTTGTGTTGGAACGGAAGGTGGGAGATTTTATACACCCAGCTGTAATTATAGGCTCGAGTCCTACCCTTTTTTTGACGTTACAGCTCATGCATCATCGCCACCACCACCACTCCCTGCGTCTTCTCTTACGAAAGGCGCGGCTATAGCTAACCTTTAGCTATGTTTTTAAAACGCGGCTATAGGTCCAGGTATATGAAATTCTTTAAGGGTGACCTATAGCCGCATTTTCAAAAAACGCAGCTATATGTAACACCCAAAAAAAAATTTTCTACAGCTTCCCACGTATGCTCCCTTTCCCACCTACATCCCCACTTTCCCCACCTACCCCCACTTTCTTCTTTTCTTTGTTTTTTCTTTCTTCATTCTTCACTCCTCCAGCGTAACTCTTCAGGTTCTTCACTCCTCCACGTACGCTCCCTTTCCCACCTATAGCCCGCGTGTTTTGAATTTTCTGGTTGTGTTTGTATTGTGAGTATGTTGTGTTTGATTTTTAATTTTCTGGGTTTGTGTTTGATTTTGAATTTTTTGGGTGTGTTTGTATTATGAGTATGTTGTGTTTGATTTTGAATTTTTTGGATTTGTGTTTAATTTTGAATTTTTTTTTGAATTTTGAATTTTGAATTTTCTGGGTTGAAAAAAAAAACCCCAAAATTTTTTTTTTTTTTTAAACTATAGCCGCGTTTTTAAAAACGTGGCTATAGGTCCGAAGCTATACCCATGGTTATAAATGCAGCTATAGGTCTGACCTTTAGCCACGGTTACAAAAACACGCTTATAGGCCTATTGCTACGCTGTTTAGGCCAGGTTTGTAAACGCAGCTATATCCTATAGACCCCTTTTTTTGTAGTGCATGGACATGGCTGAAACGTTTGGGCTTACCTTACATAGGGCAGTGCTCTTCCGAGCTATTCTGATCAAATCCTAGTAACTTTGATTGTTTATTTTTCGCCCACTATGGATGTGAATTTGTCTATGTTTAATATAATGCCTTTAATATTAGGATTTTCCATAAGTATAGTAGTGGAAAACAATTATATATCATACATCATTATTTTGTAGTTTTATAGCGGGTTCTAATTAGCTCAATTAATAAAGTCCGTTGTTGTTAGATGAGGTTCAAATCCCACCTACACTTGACCAGTAAAAGAGAGAAAGAACACAGAAATTATGTGATTTTGCATGACAGTATGCATCCACAGATAATGTCCTAAGTAACTACATCGTTTAAATTCCCAATTGTATTTACAATGATCTCTAAGCAGGTTTATAGAGAGACCTGTAGCAATAAGTTTAACCACAGATAGATTTTACAATATAATTGTACCGCTCGAAGCATTATACATACTAAATCAGTAAAGAGAATATGAAAACAATTTTACAATATAACTGAACCGATGCATTAGACATACTAAATCAATGAAGCGAATACGAAAATGATTTTACAATATAATTGAACCACTCGAAGCATTAAACATACTAAATCTCATAAACCTGATACGAAAATATCTTAAACGAATGGTTGATATTATCTTCGGCCGCCCCGCTTGACTTTTGCTTCTGAATCAATTTCAGGGACACCCCCAGATGCCTTATATAGATAGACGACACATGTACGTACCATTATCGAGGCATTGAAGTCCATATATCCTTATTTTGCTTTCTTCCAAACTTCATACAAAGTAGATACTAGATAGCTCTGATAAGTCTTCAAGAATTATCATAGTTTAATTAGGACACCGAAGCATGTTCCATGTTTTTCCTTTTAGGATTTTCTTCTTTATATACTATTCTTGTTACCCAACGAAAATATAAACAGGCTAGTATTGACTTCTTATAGTCTATATCTATATAAATTTCAAAGCTGAAGTGTAACATTTATTGTTGTTACGCTCTTGTTGAGCCACATCAGCGACCACATCATCTACTTATTTCTAACATTTTTTCTTTCCTTTTCAATTATCTTTCTCCTTATTAATTTATCACCTTACAATTACTCTTCCACCAACATTTCCCCCACTTTTATGGTCTGTTTGGAAGTTAAAAAAAATGAGGGGGAGTAGAGTAAAGGGAGGGAGAGTAATTCAATTATCTTGTTTGGAAGTTTTTTAAGGAAGGAGGGAGAGGGGTTTGGAGGGGTTTCAACTACCTCTAACTCCTCATTTTTAATTCCCCCAAATTGGAGAGATTTGGAGGGAGAGTAAAGTAGATAAATTATTGACCAAATGAATTCCCCAATTTACCCTTTTTAAATTAACAAAATTACAAACCGATTATATAAATAATCTTTGTTTGTTTCCTAAGAAAATTTAAGATGAATGAAAAAAAAATTTTGAACCCAAATGTTTTAACACTACAAATGACAAATCTTCCTAGTGCTTTCTTACAAACCCAACACAATTTCTACTAAATTTAGTATCTTTACCTTTCTATCCAATATTTTCTCAGCAACCAAACAGAAAAGAGAAACCCAAAACCGAATACTACACAAAGTCTCTAATTGCATAGATCCAAAGATCCAATACCCAAAATCGAATATTTTCTTCATTTCTTTTTTCCTGAGCTCCGTGAGAGTTCTAGGGTTTGGAGAGAGAAAATGAGTTTGTAGTGAATATATAATTTCATCGGTGAGGATGGTTGACACGTGTCACGAGGAAGAAGAATCGTCGTCGTTTTCTTTGTCATGGTGATTGGGGCGGTGAGAACGAAAACGACGTGGGTTTTTTTGGGAGGTGGAGATCATGGATTGCAAAGTGTGCGTGCTTACAGGGGATTGGTGGCCGATGAAAGGTGGAGGTGGAGGTCAGATCGGAGGAGGAGGGTTGAGCCTAAGCCAAGAGAGCGAGCCGATTTGGCTCTAATGGTTAACGATTTCTTGGAGAATGGAAGCGGTGGAACCGAGTCTTGGTGTAGCAGTGACAGAGATTCCAATCTCTTCGATCTCTCTCTCCTCGCCAATAAAATTCCAGTATCTCTCTCTCTCTCTCTCTCTCTCTCTCTCTCTTGGTCTTTGTTTGGTTGCTCAGAAAATTTTGAGTTCTAATTTTACTTTTTGGATGTCATATGATAGACTAAGGTGGAGCTAGCTTTTTGTTTGGTTGGTGAGAAATGCGAAGAAACTGTAGAAATTTATGAAGGATTTTTATTTTTATTATAATTTTTTTTGAGGTAATAAAAATTATTTTATAATAGTTAATAGTAGTTTTATACTTTTATTAGTGGTATTTGAAGGAATGAGAATGTTGATTAAATAATTATTTAATCTAACAAATAAATCATAGACCAATGTTACAAGTCCATTTTCAAATAGAGGTAAATTTGTCTATTTAAATCATTTCCTCTCCTTTCCACCCTAATTTTTAAAACATCCAAACAAGAGGAATGGCTAATTACTCCCTTCCCCCTTACTAATTTTAAAAACATCCAAACAAGGTGGAGGATAACCATTTCCCTCTACTCTCCTCCCCACTACTGATCTCCTCCCCTCTACTCCCCTCTACTCTCCTCCCTCTCTAAACTTCCAGACAGGCCATTACCTTTTTATCTCCTAACTACTCTATACCTTAACATTTCAATTCCTCCATCTCTTCATATTCTTTTTATTTTGACTCTTCTTCTTCCCATATTTTTTTTTACTATAAATATTTTTTTTTCTCTCTTCCATACTATCTATATTTTGCCGACACAAACAAGTGAATACTCTCTCTCTCTCTCTCTCTCTCTTCTTCTTTTTTTTCTTCTTTCTCTTGGTGAATTTTTAATTCTTTGTTACACATCTAATTTAGGTTGATGAATTTTTTTTATTGAACTCTACCTTGGATTGATGCATTTGATTATATTTTAATTTGCTATCTTTTTTATTTTATTTTATTTGATTGTTAAATGTTATCCAATGATTATATATATTGACATAATGTTATTCTATTGTGTAGCATAGCTTGGATAATTTGTTGTTTACAATTATACATTTTCTTTTGAATATTCTTCTACTCTCCTTATTTTATATAATTTTGCTATTTCTCTCGCATTCTCTCCTAGAATATGTGATTATTCTCTCTCTCTCTCTCTCTCTCTCTCTCTCTCTCTCTCTCTCTAAATATATATATATATATATATATTCTTTCTTACAACTCTACTTTAGGGCGATGCATTTGGTGGTGTGTTTTGTGAGTTTCTCATCACATATACTTTCTCTCCCTCTTATAGTTTTAGTTAGTGTTAATTCTTAAATATTTTGGAAGTGAGAATTTGCCAATTTTATTTACTTGAATTTAAGTAAAATATTATATGTTTGATTTTAAGATGTTGTGAGACTTTGTTTAGACCCCTTACACAGATTGTTTAACCTAATTAATTAGCCAAGTGATTACTTAAATTAATTTCCAGATCTAGGTTAAACACACATAAATCATATCATGCAAAGTTGCGGAAAAGTAAATAATACCACGATATGATTGCCTAGGAAAACCAATGAAACTAACCGTTTCAAGGTAAAACCTTGGAGAGGATTTGACCTAGCAATCCTCGAGGTAAACCAAATCTACTATAAGAGAATTGGAGTTTTTACAAAATATTTAACCCTAAATCTAATGCTACCTCATGTAGTAACTTACTGACACGACCACGTGCAAGCTCCAAATCCACGGACTCCTTCTCTTCTTGGATTCACAGCAACACAAGCACACTCTTGCTTGTGACTTTGAGACTCTACTCAAAGGTTTCAAATCACCATCAGTAGTTGATCTTGAATGCAGCAACTAGTTCTACCAATCCTTGATTGTAGTTTAAGCTCCGATAGAATCTTGTGTAGTTAGAAAGTACAAAACCTCTCAAATCTCACAAAGAGTAATACACAAGTCTTCCAAAAGTCTTCGAAATGTAGCTAGGGTTTTCTTTTTATATGTGGAGAAATTAAAGTGAAACCCTAAAAGTTTTTGTTGTGATTGGACTGAAATAACCTTTTGCAGAAAACCCTATCTGTGATTTTCGATCGGTCGAGAAAGCCATTACTTGACTTCTCTTTTCTGCAATCAGCTGGACTTGAAATCTTGAAACACACTTATTTAAGCACACTCTAAACACTTAGACTAGACATGTTTTACTCTCGGTTTGGATAAAGATTGTTGCTTTTTCTTACTTACATGTCCTATCAAAGTTAGGGAAGTATGCTCCTGATAAGATAAGTTGTTCTTCTTGCCACTTACAATCTCCAACAATATGACACCAAAACTAAAGACATCTAATTTTGTTGAAAATTTTCCAAATACTGCATACTCTAATAACATATATCCACTACATGTGAACAATATCAAAGAACATCTTAAAGTTTGCATAGGCCTTTATTTTCTGTATGTGTGGCAAGTGTGCAAGTTTACATGAGCGAGCAAATGTGTTTGCGAGTTGCTTACTATGTTCCAACAACTCTGTTTGTCTTGTCTTGAATTTGGTCCCCTTTGAATATACAGGCTATGCCAAAATCAGAAATTTTGGGGTTCATCTCACCATCTAGTAGAACATTGCTGGTTAAGATCCCTATGAATAATTCTTAATCTTGAGTCTTGATGAAGATACAGAATCCCACAGGCAATCCCAATGATGATTTCAAAGCGTTTCCTCCAATTCAGCAATGAACTTCTTGTAGGATCTACAACAACATTTTGCACCAATGTGCTCAAAATGTGATTTAAATAGTGTTGAAATATGTAGCTTTATGTACTTTAAATAAATTATTTGAACATATATGATAAAAGAAAATAAAACAAATGAAGGAAATAGATTTTTAGAAAAATATACCAAAAATGAAGGAGTCCAAGCTCTTGTTGGGCATGTACTCATAAATCAACTTCTTTTCTTCCTCCTGAATACAACAGCCAAAATTTTTGACAAGATTCCTATGTTGAAGTTTCGCAATCAAAGTAACTTCATTTTTGAATTCTTCTATTCCTTGTCCTGAACTCTTGTATAGCCTTTTTACAGCTATTTGTTGTCCATTAGGTAATTGACCCTAAATTCATGATCCAAAATAAGCTTACTCATAACTATTAGTTTTAAGCAATTGAGTTCAATGCTTATATTTGCTACTTCAATAAGTTATTTCTTAGCTTTTGAAACTCACTTTCCACCTGCATTCACACCCTCACATAATTGGAATGTGAAATAGAAAGAAAAATAGGCAAGATATCAACAATGTCATTATGAATTGTAACTGTACCTTAAAAACAGAGCCAAAACCACCTTGCCCAAGTCTGTTGGACGGAGAGAAATTGTCAGTGGCAGAAACTATGCGACTTAGATCAAAAATCGATAAATCAGGATGTCTACTATTGTCCTCAAGCTCATTCCCCTCCAAAGAGTCTTTGGTACCGATAAAAAATAATGATTGATTTTGCAAATTTCTCTTCACTGTCCTACAACATATTGATAGAAATTGCTCACTATAATTTTGCAATTAAGCAATTATATACCTCACATGGTGGACTAATCAAACTACTCCTCTCTGTGTGTGAAGAATACAAAGCGATTTGTTACCTTTTGTTTTCCTCTTCATTAGCCACATGTAGGCTATCAAGGATACCAGAAACAGTGGCAAAGAAACAGATAATATTATAACAGCCATCCGCCTCTTGGGGCCAAGAAAACCTTTGGACTTCCTAGCGTAAGTAGCTGGGAAAAAGAAAACCAATGAATCCACAATCCAAAAGGTGAAAATAGGCAGAAATGAGAATTTATGAAAAATTCAAGCAAGAATAGAAGGCTACCTAACTCCATGGCATCCACACATACATGTAGATCCCACCGTTCATGTGTATTCTCCAAAATGTCTATCAATTCACCATACCATGCCAAACAGCGGGTCCCCTTCCCATCAATATTCATGCTGGTAAAAGCTGTGCAGGAACAATTACTCAAGCATGCCTGCTCGCACTCTGAGCTACTCATACTCATATCCATCCACACTGCATTGAATGAATCTGGACCCTTCAAACGTGTCACCTTCACAAACCCTTCTCCATTTCCACACATAGAAAACCCCAACTGCTTCTTTACACAACCCCCAGAACCATCTCTGTGATACCAATCCTTTGGTGACTTGGGTTCATACCCTGGCAAACACGTACACTCAAACTTATTAAAATTGTCATCCAAATCAGGAACACATTTACCATTTGAACCGCAGTGTCCATAGTTGTCACACCGGTATTTAGGTGCTGACCAGGACTCCTTCCATTGAAGATCACCATCATTCCACATAAGGTTCTGGAGCAATCCAGAGTTGTCAACCACTAGTCTAGAAATGATGGAGGGGTCATCCAAAAAGTATGCGTAAGATACCTCATCTTTGTTGTTAACAAAATCGTAATAAAAAAGCAATGAGACTGATGCTACTGCTGATGATGATGTTTTCCATGGCCATGGATCTGACCGCCAATAAAGGGTCGAACCCTTATACAAGGAGACCTGTGGGGAGCCAGTAGGATTCATCTTATAGAAGTAGTCCCCAGTTCCAGGGTCATCTTCTGACTTCCAAGATGTCAGGAACCTATCTAGCCCATTTATCCGATTCAACCCAAGCCTCATGTTTGGAAGCAAAGTGTCTGTAGGATGGTCAAAGCTTTGCCATAATACCTTTTTGTTATTGCTCTGGACCACTACCAGATTTCCTGTATCTAGAAGCTGAGCAATAGAGGAGGTTGTCCCTTGGACAGAAACATTTGTAGACCAAAGAAGACGGTTAGAGCTGTCATGGAGGACAAGGTTTCCAATCTGGTTAATGGAGAGAACTCCAGAGGAATCTTTGATAGGATCATTCCTGTTCGCAACCCAAACAACAGTTTGTTTTGTCACTTTAACATACCAGATACCAAGATACCGATAGCTGGAGTTGCTGGGGCTGAAGAAGCCTAAGGCAAAATTATTTTCTTCAGAAATCAAAGATTGGCCGTCCTTGATGGATTGGTCTGGTGTGAAGGTGTTAAGGGAAGTGCAAAATGGAAACAAAAGAATGATCAGAATCAAAGACAAGACTATTTTTTCAGCATCCATGCTTCAATTAGTGCTTCATCCTACCAAAAATTAGCATGACAAAAAGGATAGGATTGTGAAGTCTTCCTACAGAGAGAGAGAGAGAGAGAGAATTATGAAGTCTTTTCTCTCTGATCCCTGTCTCTGACTATTTGGTTTGATTGAGAATTGTGACATCTTTTTTTCAACAAAAAAGTAGCGTATCAAAATGGATATTGCATCAAGTCAATAAGCCAGCTTACCTTTCACTAACCATCACAAGTCAACCAGAATTGAGTCTTAGGGACTGGAGGCATTCTAGGCATCAATTTTTCAGTGAAGGCTTCTTGACTAGCAAATTAAATATCACAATACCTAATCTTAAATATCTTTCTGTTTATTTAATGGCTGGCTAGAGCTACATGTTAAAATATCATTAACTTTTTAGCACATATTCCCTACTTAAGTGAGTAGTTGATAGTATGATGATGTCCAGAAAATTGGCTGAGATTAGCGTATTGGGATCTAAAGAGTTATCAAGGCAGGGGGCCAACTATACTGCAGCCTCAGCTGGTAATTGGTAATTTAGCATCATGACTAATCTTTGTCTAGCATCAGCTAACTCGGCCAAGCTTGATGCCCAGAGCTTTTTGCTGTTCTTTGGCTAACCTCATTTCGGCAAATCTCAATGGCTTTTATGAATCAACCTATTACTAGTTGATTACAGCCTTTACAATCTAGTACAGACTATGCAATCTACTAAATGATTTGATTGTATCTAAAAAGAAAAGGAAGAAAAGCATGTCCTAAAAGGAAATAAGAATGGGACAAATACGGAAAAATAATACAGCTAATTGGAAGCACAATTTTTTAAATTTTAAAAGACTGTTTAGATTCCTAACCAAGCATATGAGATCAAAGTATATTCTATCTGGCATGTAAGCCTTAAGTACAACGTAGTGGACAAGGTAAACTGTATTGCATAACTAAAACACATGGATTTTATAATTTATTCTATTGACCCATCAAAAGTGTAGCATAATAGTTACCTCATTTATCCTACTATATCTCCCATCCATTGCAAAATTTACTATATGAAGATAGCAGATGTAGAGAATTTCAATAAATGACTGATTTTTGGGCCTCAAGTTAGTAGAAAGACCAAAGCTAATCAAACTTATTATTGAGATATGAGTTGCATTGCACAGATAGCAAGAGTTAGAACTATGAATTTAATTTCTTTGAACACAAAGTTTCTTCTCCAACTCAATCTACTGCCAATCTAAATCGCACACACACAAAAAAACACAACACACAGAGAGGGGGTCAATAAAAACATTAACTAACACAGATAATCATAGAAGTTTCACAGTTTAGGGAAACACAACCACTGATTCTCTCACCTGCTGCTGGGTGCTTCTCCCTGCGACCCACCTTTCTCTTTCAGTTTCAACATACCACAAGGCAGGCACAAACTCTCTCTTTGAGCTCGCATTTTCCTTCAAGAATTGATTTGGGTTTGCCACAAAGGACACAAGCTGGTGAGTGTCCCAGCTTATCTTGACTCCAAAAACCTTCATTTTATTTTGTCTTTATGGCCTTTGTGTTGTGTCTCTTGCGCTTCTGTATGGGCTTTTATGATTTTGATTTTGATTCTGATAATTTTGATACTGTCAACTTGTTGATACCGTGGATTAGGAATCAAACACTTATTTTATTAAAACCTTGGAAAACAAAGGGGGTGTTTGGTGAGTGTTTCCAAACAATAATTTTCAGTTTTTAAACAACATTTTACGTATTTTTACACACTTTTTCACCCACACGTATTTTCACAAAAATTTTTAAACAACAATTTTCAGTTTTTAAACATATGTACCAAACGGGCCCAAAACCGTGGAAAACATATTATTTTCTAAAAAATATTTTTAATTGAAAAAAATTTTCGGTGAAACAAACATCACCTAAATTTGCTAATCTAGAGCTGCATTCACTATCACATTATTTAAAAACTAGTACGTAACCCGTGCTACCGCACGAGAATGGTTAATTGTAGTGATGCTATTGGTATTTTTTTTTTTTTTTGGGTTATCATATGGAGGATAGAATTAGATAAAACAATGGAAAATGGTATTGCATTTTATTATTTACGTGATGCTATTGGTTTTTTTTTTTTTTTTGGTTTATCACTCGGAGGATGGCATTAGATAAAATAATGAATAAAAAAACAAAATATTGCATTTTATTATTTGAGTCGTGCTACAATGAAAAAAAAAGAGAATTAAAAAAACCTATTAACCAACTTAAACATTTTAAGGTCAATTGAGCATCTGCTTACGCACAGGAATGGTCAATAGTAGTGGTATTATTAATATTAGCTTGGGTTATTAAACATACGAGAGAGAGAGAGAGAGAAAGAGAGAGAGAGAGAGAGAGAGAGAGTATTAATGTCCATGTTACTTATTAAATTATAGCAATCCAACTACCCTTCTTAGCAACCAAACATTAAGCTGAATTAGATACCTTAAACCTTTAATTCATTCTTTTGATGAATTAGTTGATTTATCACTCAAGAATCATATACAGTCAGTTCAAAACAATATAAAACACCGAAAAGAGAAAATACAAAATTGACCACCAAGTAGGGATGGCAATTTTGCCCCGCCCCACCTCGCCCCGCTTAACCCACCCCTCCCCGCTTCACCCCATGCAGGTTTTCCCCGCCCCGCAAAGGTGGTGGGGCGGGGATGGGGCAAGATTTTAGCCCCGCACCACGGGGCGGGGCGGGGATGGGTTTAGACTTTTTAGACCCACCTCACCCCGCCCCTCCCCATCTCCACCCCGCCCTGCGTTGCTAAGGGTTATAATTGTAAATTTTTCATACCCTAAAACCCTACTATTTAAACAAACATATCAATATTAGCTTATTTTATTCTACCCAATGTGGTTCTTTGCCTTTATTTTGTTATGTGTTATACTATGAGTTTTTTTTTTTTTTTTGGTGATTGTCTTGTTAAACACTTGGATATATTATTCAATTTTTTTCTAAAAAATTATTTGATTTGATAGGATAAATTTAGTTGTAATTTCAAGTATATTTTTATTAATGAAATAGGTTTCATTAAAAAAATTGTACTAGTTGCAGAGCAAATTAACAAAAAGTGGAGTTTTACGAGTTGGGGGGGGGGGGGGGCTTCGCGGGGCCCCAAGGGGCAAGAATGGGGTGAGAAAGTTTTCCCCGTCATGCGGGGCGGGACGGGGATAGAGCAAGACAAAACCATATGGGACGGGAACGAAGACCCTATCCTTTGGCCCCGCCCCGCCCCGTTGCCATCCCTACCCCCAAGGTGTATGCAAAAGGACAAGCATTTATTTCACAAAATTATTTGGGATTTTTGATGGTATCTTCAATCAACGACTTCAATTAAGAGCTTCATCAGAGGGTTCTAAAGTAAGCAATGATGTACTAGATTCACTCCTCAATCTCATTGAAGAAGATAATTCAGAGATAAGCCTCATCGATATCAAACACTTACTTCTGGTAATTGACTACCTCTTTAAAACTGTGGTTCAAAGTAAGTACTCCAAAATGACTCATGGTTGTGGTTCTAACCTCTACTCCCCTTCTCCTTCCCTATTATTTACCTAAAAAAAATAATATATTTAATAGTAAGCTCAAAAACTAGTTTTCTGAAAAATAATTTTGGGTTTTGTGAATAAAAACTTTGTTCTCAGTTAAATATTATTTTAATTCATCATAATAGATAAACAACTTCTAGAGCTGTAAATGAATTAAGTTGTTTATGAATAGTTCAAACTAGACTCAGGATAAAGCTTATTTATGTGTTTGTTTCACAAATAAGCCAAACTCAAACTCAAGTTTAGGCTCAACTAATAAACAAGTCAAGATCAACTATAACACTAATTGCGTTCATGAATAAGCTTGTGAACATGATGACTCGATTTAATTATATATAATAGTATATATTTATATGTATACATGTTTAAAAATATACCTATATAAACTTGAGATAAACTTGAGATTGGATTGTATATTTGTAAATAGGTTCAAATAATATCAAATTATTATTTGCAGTTTTGATAATATAAACAGTCCATTCGTAGTAAAAATATATAGATTTGTGAATAGGTAAAACATTTTAGTTGTGGTTATAATAAATTTGAGAAAAGAATAAGCTAATCAAGTAGCTCGTGTACAAGCTTGAGCTTGTTCGACAAGAAAATGAACTAAGCTTGAATATGTAATTTTATTTAGTGATGAGATCAATCTCAGCTCGTGTTCTAAATTAAAATAAATGAACAAGTCTAAACTTTTGATACTCGGTTGGACTCGTTTATAACGCTAATAACTTTTGCTTTTATAGGGGTATATATCTTGATTTTGATATATATAGAGAGAGACCAGGAATCAATTAAATATATATATATATATATATAGATTTTCTTAAGGGGGATTAATTTCACGGGACCTGAATCAACTTTTTGTTATTATTTTTCTTTTATTTTTTTTTATGTAAGTTATGATATTTTTTTTAAAAAAAATATTGAATTAACAACAAATTTTCATACTTTTAGGAAATGAGTATTAATTTTCTTGGCCTCTTAGTATTTTTTATTGAGACTATGTAGTAGTTCCTCATCGTTATCGATAGTTTCATGTCAACTTATATCATCGTAATTTTGACGAGGAAAAAATTGACAAATGGTTTGAAGGCATCGGTTTAGAAAATATTTTTTTAAATTTTTATGAAAAAAGAAAAAGAAAAAACTGATTTTTTTTAATAATTTTTTATATTTCTTATAAAAGTGATAATAAAATCTTCCTAAAATAGCTCATTAATAAATGCCCTAAGGCACCTATTAACTAAACCCTTTTGTCAATTGCATTTATGACCCATGAAGACATTTATGACCTCCATTTTGCCAAATATACAATATTTTTATTTGTAATGCACAATGTATATGATCACCTTTTTAGAACGTTAATTAGTGCAAGCAACTATCTTGAAAATGATCAAAGTCTGTTATTTATGTCTTCAAACAATTCACATATTTGTGGATTTCAAAGAACATTTAAAGCAAGAATGAATGTCAATCACTCTATATGATCAGTTCCCATCCTCATATAGCTTCAACAACTTAATGCCTAGATGGGATCTTGTTAGTTTGTAGGCCTTAACCTTTAGCACCTATAGTAACCGTTAGGACACCGCATTTTTTATAATTGATTATATTGTTTGTTGTTATTAGAGTAATATATAGACATGCGGGTCAGAATTTTTTGACCCGACCTGACCCAAACCAAACTTGATTTTTTTCACCCAAAGTAAAAACAGATTGACCCATGACCTAACCCGTGTTTTTTTGCGGGTTAAGCCGACCCATGACCTAACTTGTGACCTGAACCATTTTTTAAAACTTTTTTTTGGTAAAAAAAATAATAAAATTAAGACAATATTGGTTTAATTGTTTTTTGTGAGGTTTAAGGAAACAATTGAGACATTTACATAACTGCAAGCAAATGAATTGAAAGATAAATAGTTGAGCATTCTGTAATGAGTAAAGATTTTTAGATATCAAATAGCAAAATACATGCCAAAATAATCTAGTTACAATAGAGTTAAAAACATAGATTTAAAATTGTAGACATGTGTAAGAAACATTCATAAGTGTGAAAATAGTGAAGCCAAATTGTCAAATTAGCATAAATTATAAATGCTTAGACCTATTTTTTAACAATTTATGTCCAAAATAAACAACTTTTCAAAATAAATTAGATATTTCCTAGAGTGTGTGTTGCTTAACAATGATATGATATTCATAAAAGAGATCATGTATAAATAAGTAAACAATCAAACTTTAATGTATATTTTCAAATTGAAATAGAGTGCCAACCACAATTGATAAAAAATTATAAAATTAATTTTTCAAGATTGTAAATTTCTTATATGTTTTTATTCTTTGTCAAATGAGTTATCCAATAAGTCATTTGTAATTTTGTTTTATATTTTGAGATGTTAATATTGTGTATAAATAAAACTTGTGTATTTGTTTTACTTATCTTTGTGTTATTTTGTTTAGTTAGCAATTTTGGGATTTGTATAATTTTAAAATTATTGAATAAGTATTAATACGTTTAACTGAGTTTATTCTTGATAGAAATGATGAATTCAAAGTAATGCATTTTACATTAAGTAATTTGTTGCATGACTTTCCAAATAGCAAATACATGTTGTTTTCTTTATAAACAAAAAAAAAATCATATGAAAAATACGGGTCAACCCGACCCGACCCGACCCGACCCGACTCAACCCGCAACCTGATTAACTCGAACCTGTTTTTAACTCGCTTAAAATAACTCGTTTTTGACCCGCAACCCGTTTGACCTACAACCCAATTGACCTGACCCGACCGTTGCCATGTCTAAGAATCAGACATCTCAAAGTTCCATTACCTTCAAGCTATAGTGAAAGAAACCTTACGGTTGCACCCACCACTACCTTTTCTAGTTCCACGTAAGGCTGAGACAAACATAGAAATGTGTGGCTTCCTAGTGCCCAAAAATTCACAAATACTAATAAATGTGTGGGCAATGGGACGAGACTCAAGCATATGGCCAAATCCAAATTTATTTATGCCTGAAAGGTTTTTAGAACAAGGCATTAATTTTAAAGGCCAAGATTTTGAGTTGATTCCCTTTGGAGCTGGAAGAAGAATATGCCTTGGATTGCCATTGGGTAACAGAATGGTGCATTTGATGTTAGCTTCTCTTGTTCACTACTTTGCTTGGGAGCTCCCAGATGAGATTACACCAGAAGACATGAACATGGGTGAGCTTTTTGGGCTTACCTTACATAGAGCAAAGCCCCTCAAAGCTATTCCTATCAAATCATTGTAACTTTGATGGTATATTTTCAGTCCAATAATATGTGAATTTGTATGTGTGTTTAATCTAATGCCTTCAATATTAGAATCTTGCAATATGCAGATATATGGTAAATTCCTTTGTTGTCGAATAAGGTTCGAATTCCATCTACACCAAAAACTAGTTAGTATTTTGGACTGATGGTAAAAGGCAATCATGTAATCGGTACTATAAGTTTAAATCCTATCATATCTATCGAAATACATGGCGGTGCATGGTCCAACCCACACTTTATTGTAGTATAATTAATGATTTTGTGACTTGGTGTCTAGCACTAACAATGATTTCTAATTCTATTTCAAATAGTATTGTGCACTATTTAGACAATAATCCTATCTAAATTAAAGAAAATATTTCAATAATATAATTTAAAGTGAATTATAACAATATAATTACAAAACTAGTTTGTAACTCATGCTTACACAAAGAAAAATTGAACAATAGTGAAAAAATAATGTTATTATTTTTATGTTACATGTGACTTCATTATTTGTGAAGAATGACAAATACGACCACTGATGTGACGCAATCTCACATTTGTTGCATTGGATTCTATAAAGGGATCCTTCTCCATTCTAAAAACGTAAACCAAGACATTGTTTCTGTTAAGCAATTCAAAACTAGTATTCATGTATATTTCTTTCTTTAAATGTTATATAAAATTCACAAATTTCTGATTTTTTTTAGAAGAAATTTCAGAATTGCATGAACACAAACTATATAGATTTCAATCTTTTTAAAGATAGTTACTTGCACCCATTATCGGTCTAAAGGTTAGCGTATACTTGTGCAATGCAAATCAAAATATGGTCCAATGAAACTTTCATCGGAACTCAAGTTTGACAAACTCGAGTTCCAACAAACATTTTACATAACTAAATAAGTTTGACCCGGTGCTTTTTCCTAATCTATATATATATATATATATATATATATATATATATATATATCATAAAAGTTGAGCTTAGAAGCCATGGTTGCGCCAAGTAGCTTCACCAAATTGCAGAAATTTTTAAAAATTTTTAGATTTAAATTTTTTTTTTTTCCTTCTCCTATAATTTCTAAGTTAATAAAAATCTTAATTTGATTACAATCTAAATTCTTCATCAAATCCTTTTATTAATATTGTGGGGTACAAGAATTTAAATAAGGCACCTGTGCCACGTGTCATATCCATGGCCGAGGAGTCCATTGCCAAGCCGAGGAGGCCACACGCTCGGACAGTAAGGCCACATCAGTGGCACATTGCCAGAGGAGATCCTACTGCTGAGAAAAAGTTTCGAAGAGGGGTTGGCCCTGACATGACTGAAGGGATGGTAGCTGCCTCCACATTTAATGCATCCCACCAAACCCCCTAGCTGCATTTATGTAGAGAAGACCCCTAAACAGTGCTGCCTTGGCTACCGCAACTCATAAGGGGCTTGGGAAGGTGTTTGTGGGACAAGCACTCAAGTGGTGTACTAATGGAGGGCTAAGATCATCTGAAGGGAGCTATATAATGTAAGAGACCCTCCAAAGGCCGGAGGACACAAAATCTGTAGTAAAAACACTGCAGTATTAAGAAAAGTGATTGTAACCAAAGCTAAGAGAAATATATTTAAGAACTACTCTCCTCAAACATTGCCGAGGAAGAATCTCTGTGTGTCACGTTTGTCTATTTATTGCTTTTCCTAGTTCTCTTACCATCCTTAGCCCATTAAGGGTGTCGTCCACTAAATTGAAACCTAGCTTTTCAGCCCACTCTCTACAAATTTATTGTACTGGGCTCTTTAGGCCTTAGTCCATTCGTCTTTTGGACCTAAAAGCTAAAGCCCGCCCCTACAAATATAATTTAGAAGTTGATAAAAAATCTTAATTAATAAAAAAACTAGGTAATTATCAATTTGCCATATGTACTACTTTAATTCTTCTTATCTTTTTTGATAAAAATTCTTCTTATCAATTAATTCACTTGTTTTTCCATCCACCAAGGCACCAACACTAACTGCCTTGGTGTTAGCATGTGAGTGTATTCCCTGATCTCATCTCTCTTCCCCTATATATGTGTGTGTGTGTTAGTTAGTATTGTTTATCAAATAAAAAAGATACTCAGTATTGTCAAGTCATCTCACATTGATAAGGTGTGAAGGGTTTATCACTTCTTCCGCGACACTAACTGCCTTGGTGTTGGCGTGTGAGTGTATTCCTTTATCTCATCCCCCTTCCCCTATATGTGTTTGTGTTAAATAGTATTGTTTATCAAATAAAAAAAGTAAGTTTATATATTATTATATACACGGTTTTTCATTTATTTATTATCAATAAGTTTATATATTACTCCTATTATATACACGGCTTTTCATTTATTTATTATCAATAATTTTTTATTTTGTTTTCTAATTAGTACACTATACACACCTATGTTTTTACTCCATTAGTATTTTACTAGCCTTAGGTTTCTCTTCACTTCCAAATTCTTTATTTACATACATTCTCTTTATCTTATTATTTTAAAATTAATTAAAAATCTTAATCTCATTATAATTTAAAATCCTACATTAGTTAGACCTCTTTTAAGTTGATATATCATCTTTGGAGTATTTTTTTTTTTTTTGGAGATTAGAAACTCACGCCAATATATAAATCCTTGAATCCCCAGGACATAGCCGGTATGCATATCTCTTCTCTCAAGCTTCTTGCGATTTTTAATTATAAAATTCAAACCGTTTGAAAACATGGTTGATTGAAGTTTGATTTTTTTGGCTTACCATTATGTTTTGATTTGGACGATTTGCACAATTACATTCTATCTTCGTGGTTTCTTTAAAAGCTTTTTGTTGCTTGCTTTTGTAAATGTTGTATTTTGATCAAAGTTTTTGCTAAATATGCAGTTGCAGGTTAGATGAAATATTGTATTAATGCTACAGGTATGTCTTATCAATAGAAATAGATTAATTTATTAGAGTATATTCCTAAAATGAATTTCTTGATTATTTCTAAATACTTTGTTAAATGATTGTTGCAACATCACATGATTATTTTGATAATTTGTTAAATGATTGTGGTTGTTGACCTCACATGAATAACTATAGAATTATTTAAATTAAACTCTTCACGATTTACATATTTATTGCTAATATATCCGTACATCTCACGTTTAATTAAAAATTCTTCTACACTTCTACTTCTATCATATGAGAACATTTTACTTTTTAAAATTTTTGGTATGCATCAAGTGATTAGGTCTTTCTTTCGTATATTATTTTTTGCCAATATCATGAAAACATGCAAGTCTATAAGGACTTTCCCATTATATTTCGAATCTTAAATTTTAATGTCTTGCAAATTTAGTATATGTTAGCTATGATTTATGTTGATTCATATTGGTGGGTATGGATGCCCTAATATATGGTTTATACTCTATAACCTTTTCCTAGCAGGTTAGAGACTCAACTACTTTTCTATATAAATATTTATATATATATATATATATATATATTTATAAATTTGGGCATGCATAACCTTACCAAAAGGTATCACTTCTTAATTTTCATCACATATAAATGCTAATGAAGTTATTTTCAATTTGGCGTCTCCTTTTATATTAGTTATATAATTATCTACTATCTTCCATTCAATTAATTTTGGATTTATATATGTTTTTTTTTAATAGAAAAACTTTACTTTAGTTTTATCATCTATTTTAATTTAATTTTTATTAAATTAATAAAATATTTTCTTTAATATACACATGATTCTTGATTAAGCCATGCATCACACGGGCATAATACTAGTATATATATAAACCGAAACCTCTGACTTTTGGTTGACCTCTCTACATTTTACACGTCAGCATTTTAAAAAAAAAAAATTTTAATTTGATTTAAAAATTAAAATTTTGACTTAGGTTTTTACTTCTCTCCCGAGAAACTTCCTCCCTCATCCCGATAAACTCTTCCTTCTTAGTTCTTACATCCCTGAAACTATTTCTCTTCTCCCCCAAACTATTTCTCCCCTAAAACCCGATACTTCCTACCCATGGATGTCTCCACTCAATCTTTGTCTCTCTAAAGGTCTCATGGTTGAAGCCTTCTTCCTCTATCACTCTTTCTCAATTTCTCCTCAATGCAAACCTAGTTTGATACTTTGAAATTGCTCACTCCAATCGCAGATACAGTCCCATCCATGGTGGGTTAATTGTGATAAACCACTGCCACGAAATTTTGATATTGAGATCTTGATTTTCCACACCATGATATTACACCACCATGGACCATTCAGGGGAGAGAGAGAGAGAGAGGGCTGCTTCTGCGAAAGTGGAGAAATTATAAGATCCACACAGTGGATAAGTGATGTGGTCCACCAGAGGACTCTATAATTTCTCGCTAAAATGGGGAAGGAGTTTTGCCTTTTTTTGTCTTTTATTATTAAGAGCATACAACCACACATTTGTATGAATCTTACAATATATATTTTTGGGCAAGACCTAAGTACAGTACTTAAGTGCTGTTACTTAGGTTTCCCTCTTAAGGAACAGCACTTAAGGTACTGTACCTAAGTTTTGTCCTATATTTTTTTATCTCACACGGTCAAGGGCCATTAGTAAATTGCTTTTTGCCTTTTTTTTTATAACTAACTGTCAAATTGATAAGAAAAAGATAATTGAATGAATTTTTTTTTTAGAGAATAAGGAATATTTTTAATTTAATTATTTATTATGACGTCATCACGATTCGACCACAAACTAACCTCAAAAATCTTGAACCTCTCCGTTTTTCAGTTCTGTGAATAGTCTAGGTTTCAAAACTGTGAACTAGGGTGAGTTCTTGTATTAAAGTTTTTGAGATTATTCAAAAGTTCTATGGAAAATGGTTTAATTGTTTATACTCATGTAAAATATCTCGATTTAATTGTTTAATGAACTTTCTTATAATGATCGAAATAAACGACATGGGCTTAGGTTGCAATAAGGTTATTCTGATGTCTATTTATTTTGTTGTATAGGTTTCTAATTTCTAAATTACATTATTCTTAAAGTTTTTAAGCTAAGTATTTGTTACAGTTTAACATCTTGGGTAGTGTTGGGTAGTGTTGGTATGGTAATCTAATGCTTTCTCTTATCTTCAATTGTTAGTGTTATAGTTGAATTTTCAATTGACTTTAAAATAACCTTGATTAAATTATATATGTACTCGATACATTTTCCGTGCATCGCACGAGTTAGCGAATAATTTTTTCTTAAAATTATACTTTTTTGCCAAAAAAAAGGCCTAGCATTGCTCATGGTTTCATTATAACATTCCTCCCACACGTGCGACCTTATCTCAAAAAACCAACTCGGCCGAGGAGTGGACCGACCGAGTCAACTTGGACCCATATTATTCTTCGCTTTCAAAAGACAAAAAGTCAGTCTCTCCCTCTCTCTCTCTCCAAAAATACGAGTCCCGACTCAGAAGCAATTCTCCATTCTATTCTTTTGCTCTCTCTCTCTCAGGTACACAAACACAACCTAATATTTTTTTTCTTCTGAAAATATCGTGGTTTTTTTTTTAATTTTATTATTATATTCAATTTGTTCTCGTTTGTCTCCCGGGAAAAACTGAAACAAAAAGAAGATAATTAATTTCCTTTTTCTCGGCAACCAAACGACACTATTAGGGTTTGTGATCTCTTTCAATTTTTATTCCGAATTCATCGTGTCATGAATTTTGGGTCTTTTATTGTTTAATCAGAATTGCTCATCTGTATCAACTACTACTTATACTCATGAGCTCAATTAACATTGGAAAATTGATGATTATTGTTGTTGTTATCTTATTGTTTATATAAAAAAATTTATTAACTTTGAAATAGAAACTCAATCAGGGTTTTAAATGATGATGATGATCATGGTGATGATGATTGTTATGATTTTTTTTTTTTTTTTTTTTTAATATTTGTGAACTTAGAAATAGAAATTCAATCAGGGTTTTAAATGATGATGATGATGGGGTTATTTTGTTTTTGATGAATAGGGTGTTAAAAGGAATCTGGTGGGGTTGTTTGATTGTGAAAAGATAAGATAAGAAGATGTGGGCAGCATCTTGCCTCGCGTCGTGCTGTGCGGCTTGCGCGTGTGACGCGTGCCGGACTGTGGTGTCTGGGATTAGCCGCCGCTCTGCTAGAATTGCGTACTGTGGCCTCTTTGCGCTTTCTCTCATGGTTTCATGGATTTTCCGTGAGGTTGCTGCGCCTCTAATGGAAAAGCTCCCTTGTAAGCTGCCTTCTCAAATTTTTTCAATGTTGTTTGCTTTTGTCCCTTTTTTGGTATTTTGGTGGTTATGAATATATTGTATTCTTTATATGATCTGGAAAATGTGTTTTCTTTGGGGCATTCTGTTGTAAGTGATGTTAAATTTGTAACAAATACAAACATTTCCTTTGTTGTGGTCACACTATGGAAGTTTCATGTATTCCAGCAGCTAGCAGATAAACCATATGACAACTTGGCATTGGCCGGTTCTGTCATACGTAAGGAGACTGTAAATGGTTTAGTGCCAATGGTCTTTGCGTTTTTTTGCCTAAAATTGTTTTAGGTTTGAATTGTATAAAAGATGTTGTTTATTATACTCTGTTGCGTGTGTAAACTTGTTAAGGGGTAATGGATAAATGGAAAAGGGCTGGCTTTGTCTGCAGCAAATACAAATAGCTGTAGATGCAATGTACTGAAAACAGCTGAGAGAAGATACAAAAAAAATTGAAAGAAACCATGGAAATGTATGAAAATGTTGGGAAACATAATATAAGATCTCATTAAAATACAAAAGTCAGTGCAGGAGTAATTGCAATTGATCACTATTTGACTGTGGAGCTAATGCTGCTGCGACGCGAATCATCGTGTGTTGCTGCTAAACCCTGCGACTGTAGAAGGGGTTTCTGAGGAGTAAAAATATAGAAAACAATATAATATTGTTTTCTGTGTTTTGGTTTTGTCTTCAGGGAATGTGGTCACTCACTGGAAAAATCTGGATTTAAAATTAAACAAAACAAAAATAAGTTCATTCATGTTCATGTTCCCAAAGAAAATTTACAAATTAATATTATTTTAATAGTAATTATTTGAATTAGTATTATTTTGAAACTATTTTGGAATTTTTTATTTTCCTGAAAATACGACTTTATGTGTTAAATTTGTGTTTTTAAATTTTCAATTAAATTTCAACAAAGGCAACTTAAAGTCTTAAATCATATTATAAAATCACGATTTTTAATGTCTAAATGTAAAAAATTGACAATTTTAACCAAAATGTCTGGTCCTCAAATAACTCCAAAATGGTATCAATTTATATAAGTAATATTAAAAATATATTACTTTGTAAAATTTGCCGAAGTCTGTGAGTATGAGATTTGATGGTTGATAAGTATATATGATATTATATATTTATTTATATATGTATAAAAAAATATTTATGTTGACTTGAGGTTGAAATGTGTAAGTTTATAAATAAGTTCATAAGATATCATATTATTATTTGTAGCTTATTTATAATATAAATATTTTATTTTTTTTAGAAGAATATAAATAGTCTATTTGTAGTTCACAAACAAAAACTATTTATTTTTGTATTTAGAGCATTAAACTTATTGTATTATACTTGTACTGCATTCCTTTTAATTGTACGACACTCATACATCAACCTTGTATACTTTTATAACATCAATATACTAAGAAATTCTTCTCGATTTTAAGAAATTCAAATAATATAATTTCAACTATAATTCAGTTATTAATATATTAGCATGGAATTGTGAAATAGCAAAAATAAATAAAATAAATAAACTATATTGTTTATGAAAAATAATAAGTTTGTCAAGTAGCTAGTAAACAAAATCAAGTTTATTTGACAAAAAAAGAACCAAACTTTAATATATAATTTAGCTTGGTGATAAGCTACTTCTCAAAAAAAAAAAAAAAGCTTGGTGATAAGCTCTTGCTCGCCTCGTGTTCAAAATAAACTTTAAATGAACACTTCTAAACTTTTAATATTTGGTTCTACTCAACTCATTTACAACCCTATTTATGAGACAACCGGAGGTAATTCTTAGGATTTTTTCTTTTCTTTTAACAGGAGGGTAAAAATTTCATTTTTGTTTGTTAATTAATAATTATGTCCTTTTACACTGAATTGGGAAAGATTAGAGAGGATTGAAGGCAGGGATGTAATTGTTCCTTGTTTGGATATGGGCATATGGATTATACAACAAAAGGTAATTCTCTCTCTCTCTCAAATCTCAATAGACCAACAGTGGAGCCATTATGTGCTTAAGGAATTCCTCTAAAATGAATTATCTGGATTTTTTATATTAATTACCGTTAATCATGGTGTTAATTACTAAGATGCACAGATACGGACATGGGTATAAGTACAAGGATACAACACGAGTATGGCACTTCAAATGAAGTGTCCGTGCATCCTAAGTTAATCATAGTGCTTATTGCTTAAACTGCACAATTATTTACGACTGCAACCCTTGTGTACCTCACGTTTAAGCAATAACACATCGATCACACTCTTGCCAGTTGCCACTTCCCTTCTGCTGTTCTGCATGTGGATTCCATTGAGTTCCTTTCAATTCGTTGAGTCTTCCAAAACAACAGGGCGGCTGATAAGTTTGGCTAAACTGACATGCAATAATTTTTGCAATCTGACTGAGAGAATATGTGTACATGAAGTTTTATTCTCTTATCTTTCTTTTTTTTTTTTCTTTTTTTTTTTTGAGAAAACGATTGGCTCTTAAATATTTGGCACTTTTGACTTTGAGTGGCATATCCTCATTATCAGTTTTTGTCTAATCTAATTTTGTCTCTGACAAGCTTCATCTCAGCAAAATGAACTCCCAGTATAACTTTCTGTTTATTTGCACTACTTCGAGGGGAGAGAAAGAGAGAGTAATGCTTATGCCACAAGGATGAGAAAGTAAGAAGTATTATTCTGATCCGTGAATTAAGTCTTGCTTTTTCCTATTTTATACTAGCAAAAGCGCAATCTACTCTGTTTTCCATTCTGGGTCTATTATAACAAAAAAAAGAAAAACGTAACAATCGCTTTTTTAAGGTTCTTAAGTCTTTTTATAAAGTGCCATTTGGATTGTCAGAAATTGCTTACACTACCAAGTGCAATAGTTACTTTATAAGTACAAAGTTCTTGTGAGTTGTGGTGAGTAAGTGCCAAGGGTCAAGTTTCCAAGAGAGTTTTACATTCATATATACTTAAGTTAGTGTATAATTTTTATTTTGTATAAAAAATTTAAAAAAATAAAAAATAAAAATAAAAACTTACACTTACTTCCAATTGTGAAGATAAGAAGAAAATTGACATGGTATCGGTAGAGTTATGATAATTGGAGAAAATATATAGCAGGGGGATAATAGTTTCCAAATTTTCTGTAGGTATATTGGCAAAATTTATTGCCAATAACACAGAGAGTATCCAAAGAATTCAACATCTGAAATCGGACTCAACCACTAGGAACATAATAATGTTAATGATGAAGTAGACATGTAGGAAGACTCAGTGATCATGTTAGAGACAGACATACATAGTATTTTACTCTTTTATTTTAAAGTAAAAGAATCATAAAGACTAAAGAGACATGATTTACACTTAGTTTCTCCTAAAGAGAGAGGACACCCTCCAATGGAAGCAATGCATATATGCCTTTTATAGTGAAAGTAAAAGTAGAAAGAGAACACTGAAAGAAAAGCTAGCAGAAGAGAGTGACACACAGTCAGCAATAGTTGATGAGGAAGTTCTCTCTCCACAAACCGTTTCACTTAAAAAGGTAACGGTTGTCCAAACCAATCCCACATTGTGATCAAATATTTGGAAGTGCCTTACGTCCCTTTCCTCTCCCTACACAATCATCACCTCCTAAATCAAATTAAGGCAAAAACGCAACAATGCCAACTTCCCAATTTCTCTTACCCCTCCTCCTCTATCTAATGGCATCTCTCTCCTCCACATGTAATTCTTCTTGTTCTTTCTTAATTTGTTTATGTTACTTTTTGTACTTTGTCCAATATTCATAGACTCGTTCATTTTGGTTAATTTTGTGATTGCAGATGGGGCACAACTCATTCTAGTCAACAATTGCAATGAGAGTGTATGGCCCGCAATACTTGGTGGTGCAGGGCAGCCCACACCTAAAGATGGAGGTTTCCATTTGGGCAGTGGCGAGGAAGTTGTCATGGATATGAATGAAAAGTGGTCAGGAAGGATTTGGGGCAGGCAAGGTTGTTCCTTCGATGATAATGGAAAAGGCTCATGTGACACTGGGGATTGTTTTGGCCAATTACAATGCAAGGGAAAAGGTGGTATTCCACCAGCAACCGTGGTTGAAATGACACTCGGGACCTCTAATTCGCCTTTACATTACTATGATGTGAGTTTGGTTGATGGCTTCAATTTGCCTGTATCAATGAAACCTGTTGGTGGTGGTGTCGGGTGTGGTGTTGCGTCATGTGAGATTGATTTGAACATTTGCTGCCCTTCAGCATTGGAGGTGAAGATAGGAGGCAAGGTGGTGGGATGTAAGAGTGCCTGCTTGGCCATGCAATCGGCTAAGTATTGCTGCACAGGGGACTATGCTAACCCAAAGACTTGCAAGCCTACTCTATTTGCACATCTCTTTAAAGCTATTTGCCCCAAGGCTTATAGTTATGCTTTTGATGACTCTACCAGCCTCAACAAATGCAGGGCTTCACGGTATGTTATCACTTTCTGCCCACCCTCGTAAGGAATGAAGAAGGAAACTAAGGGTGCTATCACACTCTACAAGGAAGTTAATGGCATCAGGAAAGAATTAATGTCCTTGTGATTTTTACTATAGTTTTTATTTGAATTATCGTTGGATATATGTCTTTAATTATATGTTTATTAGCTGATAGGATCAAGGGATCTCCTTTACAAGGATTTGTTAGAAGCAAATGGAGCATGGGTTAAGAAATATATGGATCTTGTGGCTAGGCAACTGAGTGTATGTAATAACAGGTCTAGTGCATTTCCAGTTCAATGCATTGAGTTGATTTTGGGAATATTGAGTAATGATTGTTTACTTGTTTGTACGTTTGGATAGGGTGATGAGGAGAGGAGGAGGTGTGAATATGCTAAAATTAGTGTATTTACAAGATGCTCTTCTCTTCTCCATCTATCCTATCTAAACATAGGGTAAAACTAGTAGAAATTAATTAGATACAACATGGACAGACAAGTGAGAATGGACAACTTCTGATTTCATATAACCTGCATACAATGTGTCACTTTAGTTCAGTGATTTTCGGCATGTTAAAATCTTCACCTAAATCATTCATTACCCAAAAAAAAATCTTGACATAGAAGTCTTTTCCTTCTCTGTCAAGCTGTCAAATCTTATTTTCCCCCCTTTTTGAACAAACATTGGCCGCCTTAAAATTTCCTGGAGAAAGTCCTCAACTCTCTCATATGCTCTTTATCTTACCATTCTGAAAATTTTACATAATTATTTTAGACAATATGTTACAGGCTTTTATATCTGAACCATAATAACTCACATTAAGTTACTAGCTTTTATATCTAAGCTGTAGTACCCAAATGCTACTAGTACAGTAGTACATACCACAAATGATTTACATTTTACCAAGAAATAAAAAATAAAAAAGAGAGCCTCATAAGAGAAGCCACATGTTTGTTTAAGAACTAGCTGAATGATAAACCATAGAGAACAAAATGCACAGCTATGTGTCACAATCTGTGAGTTCGTGATAGTGGAACTAAACCACCCAACTGATGTGCTGGCCAAGAAACCAAGATAAGTATTGCTAAAAAAAAGGTTGAAATCATGGTAAACCTTTCTTGTACCTGCTTCTCATAAGAATATGTGATGACAGAAACCTGTCAAACTTATTGAAGGACATTCTCAAAATAAAGTATATACGAGTGTTTTCTGAGCCAGTGGGAAGAGGAGTAATAAGGACAAAAGAACAGATTCCAGTAATGCATTCCAAATGTGACTTGTAATAAGACTACAATGCATTCCAATGTTCCATAGACTCTGCTCCAACTCGTGGATGTCACATCCATGAACAATCAATCATTTCAAAAGGCTATCAGAAACATGAAACAGACAACCCACATTAGCAATTTTGCAGCAGGATTGAAATGAAACACATCCCTCTACCTATTATCAAGGATTTATAGCAACAGTTTCTGATGAATGGCAAAATTTTCTGCAATTCAAATAAAGGGAGCTCCATAAGTCCAAACAGAATAACAGCTTCATGCATCAAATGCCACCTCGGGTAACACCATTAAAAACAAAAGAATTAACGCATTTAAGAATGGTTAAGCCTAATAATATCCTTTGGAAGACCATGATATCCAACATCCTTAACCATCTTGATTGACTGTGAGCTCCCATAATTGACCTATTCTTAGTTAAATCAACTGACTGAAACAGGACCAAAATTCTAAAGTTCAACCAATAGAAACAAAAAACTACTTGTACAGGAATCTGATTCAGCTATAAATGCTAAAAACATGGTGATTTAGGAAATTTACCACCAACATCAACCTTTAGTTTATACAAGCTAAATATCCAGCAGAGCTAACCACTTCAATCCCTAATTCCTTTGTGTTAGTGAAGGCAAAAGATTAGGAAGCAGCCGTAAATTATTAACCATGGATTTTGTGGAGGCAATTCATTAGTTGGTGGAGCAGTAAAAAACTGGCATGAGTGGTTTATAATTAACCAAAGTATATATCATTGCCGACTGCGAATTTGAAATAGGTTTGAAAGGAATCTGTTTGGACTTTGGAGCTTTACTGGGTATTTGACAGAAAGGACACCTTCAAAAATTTACAAACTTTTTAAAATATTTTAATTTATATGGAAAATGCTCATATGCATATAAAATAATATTACTTTGCATGAAAAGTATTTAACATGCCAATAACATGGCCAAAATTTCATGATTGTCATGATTATTGGGTATTAGTACAAAGAAATCAATCAATTTACATCCAAGGCTTGTTAAAAGAAAAATACAAATACCAAATTGATGGTATTGCAAAGAAGTAGTCATCACTAGCCAATTATTATTGGGATATTGGAAGAAACTAATAATACTTTCAAAAGTGTGGATAATGAACAAAAATCGTGGAGAAAAAACAAATTAGAGTTGTGAATTTCACAAGTTTGGAGTGAAATGATGGACTTACGACTAAGGTGTAATTTTCAATTTTGGTTTTAGTGTTAAAAAAGAGATAAAAATTGTTCTGTGTGGATATGTGGGAGATTATGCGGTTAATATTAATAATGTAGGATCTTGGATTCTTGATTCACAAAAATTAAACTCTCGAGGCACATTTACAATTTTTTTTCCAAAATAATCTAAAGTCCGGAAAATCTCCAAAGGTGATTTTTCAACTTTTTTTTTTCTTTCTTGTAATTTCAGTTTTCTATGATAAATTAGAATTGCAATTGCACATAATATGTTGAATTAGTCTCTCTTGAATGTCATGTGTATTTTTAGTGTTCAGAGCATTGCCTATATGGTTCGATCAACAGGAGGTCACATTGGCCACTTATTACCACAATAGAGAGTACGAAGAACTGAAATTTTGGATCAATTTCATGCGACACAACTTCGCGGATTGGAACAAAGCCAAGAAGAAATTGGTGAAAGTGAGGCTGAATTTACCTGTTGGATTGAAGGTGTCAAAGAGGTTGGTGGTGAAGAATGGACTGGATGTGACAGTTGTGATGAAAAAGTTCAGGGCAAAGAACAGAGGTTGGATCAAGAAGAAGAGGGCTCCTCTGTACAATGTGGAGAGGGGATACTTGTTGGTAGAAGAGGGACTCTTAATTGGCAGGTGGCAAGTATTTGCTTGTTTGCCATTTCACTCCATCGGTCCCTAAACATGCCAGCGACGATAGTGCCTATCGGTGATATGGATGACTTTCTATCCTTAGAGGTCATTCATGCCATCTTTCCCTTGACAGAAAGTGTTTCAATTGGGTTGAATTTTTATTGGTCTAATGTAAGACGATACTGTTGAAGACAAACAAAACAACACCATGCGTTTAAAACAAAGTGTTACTTCAGTAACTAAAAACGCACAATTTCATTAAATAAAGCTTCAAACGCACCATTTTTGTTAGCTAGAGCAACAGTCATACATGAGTTACAAACGGTGTCATATTGCTCAGTCACAATTAGTTGCAAAAGGCGGAAAATTAAGTTTCTCTAATCCAACTATTCATCCCACCTTTCACGGATCAATCCCGTATTGCCAGGGATTGTAATTATTTCTGTTAAGATGATTTTCTTGTATATATATTGATATAGTGCTCCTATTGTTAATTAAGCAAAGATTAATAAAATTCTTCTAGATTTTTCTCTCTTCCTTTTCTCTCTCTCTTTTGTTCATCTTTGCTCTGTACTCATAGGGTTCTTCAATTCTAAATTCATATGGAAGAATTATCACAGATTGTATTTCTCATCAGATACATGGTTAAGTAAAAGTGTAACCTAATTTTCAATTTTGATTTTAATATTAAGAAAAAGATAGATTTTGTTTAGTGTGTGGGTATGGGAAATTATGGGTTTAATATTTACAATTTATGGATTTTTTTTTTTTTCAAAATAATTTAGAGTCTTAATTGGGTTGAATTTTTTGGTAATATTTTGGAAACGAGGTGCAAAAAATAGTGTCATCCATTTTATAAAAAATAAAAAACCACAATTACTATCATAAGATTCAGACCTTTTTTATAACAGAGAGTGGGGGACCTTTATAAAGTGGGTGATGGTCTTTTGTAATGGGCCTGCTGAAGATGTTCCTTAGAGCAGTAGTGAATCATATCTTCAGGGGAGCTAATATGCGTGCAGATAGGTTAGCTAAAATTGGAGTTGAGCAACCCATAGATTTTATTATTTTTTATGAACCAACTTCTGTAGTGGGACCGTTGCTTGCTTTTGAAAAAGTTGGGTTGTTTTGTAAAAGACTTATTTGCGGAGTTTAACCAAAAAATAAATAGTCTTTTGTAATGGGCCTTAGGCCTAGATTTGGGCTAGTCAAACAATTGGAATGGTAACTTTAATGTATATCTACTTCTATTATTAATAGGAATATTATTAGGTTTTTTTTTTTTTGAGGGTCAGGAATATTATTAGGTTAAATGAAAAGTAAAATATAAATTATAAAGTGTACATTGTAGGTAAAAATGTGGCTAATGTTTGCTAAAAGTGGCTAACATTTGCCACATTTGTTTCCTACACTGTACACTTTATATAGTACCATTCATGTGAACTAATAATTGTCCTTATTAATATATACTACTTGTCAACTTACATTACATTTATGCCGCATTTTATACATGGAATGAAGATTACAATAGGATAGTTATTACTATCAATAAAAGATGTTGTAATAGAATAACTATTCATATTCAAAAATATTGTAAAATTAATTTCTAAAAAATGATATATATATATGTATGTGTGTGTGTGTGGGGGGGGGGACTTTGTATTTTTTGAAATATATTAATTTAAAAGTTAGGCAAAGATAACATTTTGAGGTCACTTTTAATTTGGTCTCTACAGTTTAGTAGTAGTCAATTTACTTCATGTTATTTTCAATTTGTAATCAATTTTATCCATACCGTCAACTCAATAACAGAAAATGCCTTTGTGGCACACAGCGTGCCCACCTAGCATAGCACCTAAACCACATGATCACACCTAAACCAACCAAAACCACCCACAAAATAGAGTAACCACACCGCCTTGCAAGTGGAGGTGAAAAAAAACGCACAATACAATGCTATGATGTGTGTGTTTCTATGTTAAGAAAACTGCACCATATATTATATAGTAATATTATTATAAAAGAAGAGTTATTTCACACTAAAAAACTTGTTGGAATACTCTTAATCAACCCAAAACAAAGGAAAAAATAGATTTAGGTTGGGCCAATCCAGCCAAAAATTTTTGAAAAATGTCTCAATCCAAAACCTACCAAACCACATCGTGATACATCACATTAAACCACACCACACAACATATGTGACCGCAAAATTAAGGTGCAGTGCAATGATAAAAATTGACAAAAACCACACCATGAACACACTAGGTTGAAACCCACGTGGCTTCTAAAATAATAATAAAATAACTTTTAGTTAACATTAAAAAAAATAACACATCATCATTTAATAAACAAATAAAAGGCAAAAAAAATATATATATCTTCATTCCGAAGAAAGATTTTTTTTTTTTTTTTTAATTATAACTAATCAAGGTATGATTGCAAACTAATGATTTGGTTTGGTTGCAAATTGCCTGGTTCCCATATCAGGGACAAGGAAATCAACTAATTCAATTCAATACTTTTTCCTGCTCTTGACTTATTGGTAAGACAAGGCTATTAAAGTGTTGAGTCATACGTACTCGCTTCAATGCCGAAAAAGCCGTACTCGACAACACCTCCTCGTGCTCTAATCGCTACTTAAAGAACTTGGCAGTGGCAATGGCAGTGGCAAGCTGGCAATGAAGCACAAGACCCCGGAATAACTACTTGATTCTATCCCTCCTCTTCCTCATCCTCCCTATAATATTCTTCAAAGTCACCCAATCTATGACAAGGAGGGACGGGCCCCAGGCCCCACCCCACCCCCCCGCGGCTGCTTTTGAAAAAAAATTATATTAGGTATATTTTCAGCCCAAAAAAATTATATTTAGGCCCCTCTTCTAAGTAGCTTGGCCCGTTTCCCTCCAAAATCATTAGCCCAACCCAGAGTCTAGTCCAACCCAAACTCATGTAAATCCTCGGCCCAAAACATATGGATGCTTATTTGTTAATACTTTATAGATGCTTATTTAGAGTTCTTTTTTTAGAAATGTTTTGTCCACAATATTTTCACAAAAAATTTTAAGTGTCAAATTATTACTGGTTGTTATTGGTGGATAAATAAGGAATTTCAGTAGTAAGTTCAAATTAAAAACAATGACAACCACCTAGGAATTGCTGTGAAAATGTTGTGGATATAATAGTGTCCAAATCTTCTGTACCACCTTTTGTGTACCACTCTATGTTCCACCAATCACTACTTGTCATGTGTTCATTTTACTTTCCTTAATTACTGAAGTTTAAAATGGAAAGCAATCATACACTTGGCAAGTAGTGATTGGTGGAATATAGAGTGGTACACTAAAAGTGGTACAAAAGATTTAGACTCGATATAATATGCCTTTTTTTTTACTCCCCCCTCCAAAACCCCCTAACGTGAAATCCTAAGTCCATAACCCAAAAGAGAGGTTGCAGAAATGTCAATCAAAATTTCTTTATATTTTAGGGAGTTAGAAGTAATAGAAACTTGGGTATAACTTTTTTTTTGCTAGATAGAAAACTTGGGTTTAACTGGCATAATTTTGGTTTTAACTGTAAAAATTGTACCCAAATTTTCCTTTCATATTTGAATGTTTGTATGTCTGTAATGCTAATGGAATGTCTACAAATGGGCAAAGAAATCCTCTTCGATGGAAGTTTGATAACAATTTACGTAGTGGATTAATTTGACTCAAGAATTTAAAGGAGCTAGTGAGTTATTGGTTTTTTTTGTTAGTTAGTCTTTAAAGCTGAGTCTAATGTCATCTTGGTCATCAATGCAGGGATTAATCATTTTCATCAGACACCTAACAGGGAGTGGTTCGAAACAGATGCTGTTCTGCGTGTTAGCTTGGGAAATTTTCTCTTTTTCACTATTCTAGCAGTGATAATGGTTGGTGTGAAAAATCAGAAGGATCCTCGTGATAGTTTACACCATGGTGGATGGATGATGAAAGTCATTAGTTGGTGTATTTTGGTAATCTTGATGTTTTTCCTTCCGAATGAGATTATCAGCTTCTATGGTAAGCAGTATTTTCATTAAGGATTCTATCTAAGCACATAGCAGTTTTCCTTCTTGTTTTTCCTTGTTTAGAAATTTTATTAGACTGCAAAGCAGGTCGTGAACTCTATGATTAGACAAATTTTTAATGTATTTGGGTTTAATGCTCAAATTTGATAAAATACAAATTGTTATGGAATTTCAAGTCTGTCACAATGTTAAGGACAACTTGTAGTTGTTGTTAATGGTGGAAAAGGGTATTATTGCTCTAAGCTTAAATAGTTTGAAATTTCTCAAGGTCAAGTCCCTACTACCTTCAAGTGACAAAACTTGTAGGCTTCTCAGATGGAGAGTATCAATGATTTAGTATCTGGAATAGTACATTGATGAATATGTACATGACATGCACCCCTATTGGATGTTCAAGTGACAAAACTTGTAGGCTTCTCGGATGGAGAGTATCAATGATTTAGTATTTGGAATAGTACATTGATGAATATGTACATGACATGCACCCCTCTTGGATGTTCCTAAACTTCAACAACATTATTTGTTATAAAGGACAAAAACATTATTTGTTATAAAGGACAAAATGTAATGCAATATTTAAGATAAAAATTATAGTTAAGAAAGCTTAATTTAAGGATATTGCTATATTTTTATGGAAATCAATAAAGTGTTTTTGAGAAGAAGTGTTGTACTTTCCCTTTGATCTGTTTGTATCCGCTTTTTTGCAGTGAGTTTACTATCGTAAACTCATTGTACTTTTCTTATCAATAAAGTTTTTATTACCTATCAAAAAAAAAAAAAGTGTTTCTGAGAAGAAGTTAATGCTTCTTTCCACTATACTGGAACAGGCAGTTAAATTTGATGTCACAGCTTTATGCTTAGATGATATGGACATTTCATGTTTAAATTTGATCCTATATATTATGGAAATCAATAAAGTGTTGTACTTTTCATGTTTAATTTTTGGGTACCTGTTGTTTATGTCCTGCGTACATGGGTGGCACCGTTTTCGTTTACTTATTAAAAAAGTGATGATGATAAAAAACTTCATCTTAAATTTTTGGACTCTGGCGGTATAGGTTGTGCTATTCAACATATACAGATTATTAGGATAGGATACCTATGTTAGTGTCTTTTGTCCTGTTTTGTGGAGATTCTTTTTCCCTATCTCTGTTCGTCTGGACTGCTTCAGGTGCTATATCTGACAAATAGTAGCAGTAGCAGTGATTTTGGTGATGGTATGTATGTAAGTGGTGTCTTAGACACAGCCACCGGTCATTTCAGTTGTTCCTCTCTTTTTTTACACTTAAGTAATTTGTTTTGCTAACCTTTAAGTTCTTTGATGTTACAAAAATGTTATACTTTACTCCCTTTGACCCATTTTGTTTGTCCAGTTTTAAGGGAATATCATTTAATACTTTTGTCTATTTAAGAAAAATATATAAGCTTTCAACTTTGCCCTTGTGACACCTGAATAGGAGAAGGGCAGGGTTATATTAGGAAATTGGTAAATCAATGACCATTGACTTTTAAAAGTGGCCAATTATTTTGCCCCTGCCCACTCCCCTTGGGACCAAAACTTACTGAAAAAAATAGACAAGTATCTTGGGACAACCAAAAGTGGAATATTGGACAACAAAGTGGGATGGAGGGAGTAATGATTTTTCTTTCTGAAAACATATAAAGATCATGGGAGACTAACTCTAGGGTTTAATGATCTGGTTTCATTTGATTAATCATGTCAGCTGCCACATAGATCTCTCTAGTGAACTAATCAGTAATTGCATTTTGATATGTTTTTGTGTGCATATAGTTCCTTGCTAGCCCTGTGCAACTAAATTAGTACGAGGCAAGCGTTCAAGGCATCCGTCTGGCCTTTCTTAGAGTGATCCCAGGAGAGGTTACAATATTCAGATGTTATAGCAGAAATGTTACGTAAAGAAGAGCAGATGAAGATTAAAAGAATAACTTGATTCACCAAAAAAAAAAAAAAAGAATAACATGAGTTATCTTGTCCTATGGGCTTCATTCCATGGGATTCTTTTTTTATTAGTTTGACTCAAGCTAACACAGAGATTTTACATTTTGCAGAATCAATATCAAAGTTTGGCTCTGGATTATTTCTTCTTGTCCAAGTTGTGCTTTTGTTAGATTTTGTTCATGGATGGAATGACAAATGGGTCGGATTTGATGAGCAGTTCTGGTTAGTTTTGGCTTTTGTTATTTCCTTTAGCATATCTTCTTTATTACCTCTCATAGCTTTTTGTTTACTTATTGAGTATATTTTTACACCCCTCAACCAGATTTATCTTCTTTATTTGTATAGGTACATTGCCCTATTTGTTGTTTCGCTTGTTTGTTATGTGGGGACGTTTGTCTTCTCGGGATTCCTCTTCTATTGGTTCGCACCATCTGGACAAGACTGTGGGCTCAACACCTTCTTTATTGTCATGACCCTGATCTTTGCTTTTCTCTTTGCTATAGTTTCCCTGCACCCTGCTGTAAGTATACACTTACTTTTTCTGGTATTCAGCATCAAGGCATCCTCAAATGCAAGTCTGTTTGTATACCTCATGCTTGTCTTGTTGCATATCCTCTCATATTGTGGTAGTTTTAGCTTTGATGTTTATAGTGCAGAATTTGTTATTATGATGTTCAGATAAGTGTCTCTGTAGTATGATTGTGCTAAGTTCATTTCTAATATGAGAATATTTGTGATCTTTTGCCCCTTTTTTTTGGTTTTTCAGGTGAATGGAAGCATTTTGCCATCTTCAGTTCTTTCTTTGTACTGCATATACCTCTGCTACAGTGCACTTGCTAGCGAACCAAGGGAATATGAATGCAATGGTCTTCACAAGCATTCAAAAGCTGTTTCCACTGGCACTCTTACCTTGGGTCTGATTACTACAGTTCTTTCAGTTGTCTATTCTGCTGTCCGTGCTGGATCATCTACAACTTTGCTCTCCCCACCAAGTTCACCACGTGCAGGTAAGGCTTAACATTAAATTTTTGTGGATGTGCAATACTTAATGATTTCAATGTGTTCAAAAAAGTATTTCTATGTCCATTTTGCCACAATAACTGACATTTTCTCTTGAAATATGACAATTCTGGTTTCCTTAATGAAGGTTCAGGTAAGCCTCTGCTTCCATTGGACAACAAGGCTGAAGAGAAGGAAGAAAAAGAGAAGTCCAAGCCAGTATCATATTCATATTCGTTCTTCCATCTCATTTTCTCCCTGGCCAGTATGTATTCAGCTATGCTTCTTACTGGGTGGTCCACTTCAGTCGGTGAGAGTGGGAAATTGGTCGATGTCGGTTGGCCATCTGTTTGGGTCAGGATTGTGACTGGGTGGGCAACTGCAGCTCTGTTCCTCTGGTCACTGCTTGCTCCTATTCTGTTCCCAGATAGGGAGTTCTGAGCACCTCCAAAAGAAGGGCCTGGATATTGATATATAAGTAACACCATCATATCCATTGCTACATAAACTTATTGTATGTATGTGTGCTGTTTCTGACTTAAAAGGTATTTTTCTATCCACTGTATAAAAAGAATGGTTTGTCTTGAATCCAGACATGATCAAGATACCTGTGTTTCTAATATACCATCTTAAACTGATTCTGTGTCCAATAATTTCTTAAAATTGAACTTAAAATTTGTGAATAATGGAGTCCTGTTATTGTAAAACATGTATCCATTGCTGCTTAAAATCTGGTTCCAGATAGGCTTTTTTGACCCATACCAGCCGCTAATTTGCATCTTGGGGTGTTGTATATTTCTATTGGATACTAGGTATAATTTTATTATTTTTGGGAATCAGATATTAAGTATAACTTGATGCTGCCTATATATATTATAAATCCTACAAAAATATTGAATTGCTCTAAAGTAATTTATTCATACAAACATGTAAGACTGTCTATGAATACAAGAAAATCTAAAGATGGGTTTATCAAAAAAAAGAAAAAGAAAATCTAAAGATGGGGCTACCAAATTCGGTAATTTCTAAATCGGCTTGTATCATATTTGTCATCATAATGATATAATAGCGATTACCATAGCAGTCAAACACGGAGCAAGTGAGCCAGCGTAGATGATGGCTATAGACCAGTTGGTCGAGTTCCCAACCCAAGAGCAAGAAGTACATACATGTCATCCAAAGTATGAGTAAAATTTTTATTGTTTAATGAGTTCCCAAAAAAATTATTGTCGTAGTATAATTTAAAATAGTGTGAACTTTCTAATAAAGGGTATATTTGGATACTACTTATTGCTAAAAATTGAAAATACTATAACAAAATAATTTTTAAATGTATGAATAGTGTCATGAGACCCAGTTTTAAAGTTGTTTTTATTGAAAAAAAGTACTTGTGGGTCTTATGAACAGTGCACAGAACCCACTTAAAAAAACGTAGCCGCTGAAAAACGCGCAAAAACGTGCTTCCTAAACTCACACAAAAGAAACTATTTTAAGTGGACTTATCTTACAATGAGACCAATCAGAGGACGGGAAAAACAAGTGCTTATTCAACCGTTTCATAATAAGATAAATCACTCCTTGATGTAATTGGTCGCACCATGCTCACACTTTTGCTTTCCTTTTTGGCAAAAACACATATCAAATTTTTTAAGTTATGTTTAGTAACTATTTTTGTTTTCTATTTTCAAAAACTTGTTTTTCGGAATATAAAGAAAAAATTATTTTCTTGTATTTTTAAAATCAAAAACATATTTGGTTAGTTGAAATTAAAAAAAATATATAGTTTTTAAAAAAAATAAAAAAATAAAAAAATATTTTATTACTAGGATTTGAACTCTAATGCTAATTCATTAAATGAGTCAGATTCATTAAATCAAATGTGTGTTTTCATTGACTTTTGAAAACTAGAAACTAAAAAAAGCATTTTGCATGTTTTCAGTTTCCTTCACAAATTGAGTTTTGAGAACAGTTTTTGTTTTCTGTCTATTTTGGATTGTCAAACAAGTTTTTTATTCTCAAAAAAAGAAAATTGTTTATGGAAACAGAAAATAAGGAGAAAAAGCAATTACCAAACATACCCTTACTTTTTACTTTTTGTCTCATATTTAAAAAAACCAAAAACAAAACTAGTTTTTTTTTTTTTAACAGGATAACTTTAATCTTTTTGTCTCACATTTAACAAATAAACTACCATAAACCATAGGATAGCATTGCATCCAACATATCTAGCCAATCTTTCACAACATGTGGATCTCTCACACATAGTAAGATGCCTCTCATAGCATATGAATCCCACAATTATATAAGATCCACGTGTTATCATATGCATGCTACATCTATTGAATACATGAAATAATTATTCGTCTAGTGGAGAGGTTAAGTCCTTTATGTAAAAGACCAAAAGGAGGAAGCTAATATAAGTCAACCATGTAAAACACATTACATGTTACCCTTTCTTTTTTTTCTTTTTCTTTTTTTTTTTCTTTTTTTTAAGATAGTTACAATATGCTTCAAACTATGCAGCTCAAATCCTTTCCCTCTAGGACCTCCAAGCACTTTGTGCATGAGGAGATATCCATTCAGCTACAAGGCTCTTGGCATCCCTTAGACAATGTTGATTTTATACTAACTCCCCAAGGTTTCCATTTGAATTTTTGATATATGAGACTTCATAGATTATGAAATTAATCTATCAATCTCACTTTTAGTTGGAGTAGTTAGAAAGTGATCATGTGCACCCCATGTGACCCCAAAACTTGTGTCTTTAACAAGTAATAATCAATTGGAGATCACGTTTAAAACAGAGGTCACTAGATTGAATATGACATTTTGGCATTTCCTTAATGCTAAATGATAATATGGATGACAAAATGTCTCGCCTTATCCTAACCCACCTTATGTATATTTTATCAGTGTCAAAACCACATCATTAAGGATTGCAAAATGCATCCATTCCGCCTCGCCTTAACCTGACTTGCCTTATTGACCTCTATGCAAGACTTATTACCCCTTTTCAGGCTTGGATCGAGACACCTATGATCTAGTCCTGACCTGCTATCCATCTTGTGGATTGCATCCTCTCAACTGATCTTGTGTCCGACTATCGTTACATTGGTCATTGCCTGCAAATACATGTCCCTGACATTTTCTTTTTGGATAGCGATACACTCAATAAGAGATTAATTCAAGGAAAAAGTAGATTCCTTAAAAAGTTAGGATGGAAGTTAAGTTACTAGTTATAACCATCTACTAGTTGGTATGGAAGTAGATTCCATATATATATGAAAAATATAATTTAATATAAAAATTTATATTACATAATTATAATACTGTTTTATATAAATGGAGAAAATTTTATTAAAATTATTTTAAAAAATATATATATATATATATCATAATTGGTTGACTAATTTCAACATATTCAATTTTTTTTTTTTTTAAATTACAACCTCATTTCAAGGAAAAATATGTAACATGTTAAATTTAAGTATAAATTATTATATAAGTTTAGAATTTTAGTGTTTTTTTTTTTCCAAATATGAGTGTATAAGATGTCTATATTATTGAAAGTTGAATTTTAAGGAAATCTGTTGAATATTTATCATTTTTGTTGCTTTTTTATGGCTCATATCTCTATTTCTAATATATAATTTGTTTGTATTTTTTTAACCCAAAATTAAAGAGTTTAGCCCAAATAAATAAAATTTCATATTTTTCAACCCAAAAAATAAGGAATAAAAAAAGGAATTTTGAGCACAAAATTGAAAAAGACAACCTACAAAAAGAATCTATTTAAGGCCCACTTAGTCCAAAATGGACCAAAGTGTACTGAAATTGATCAAATTGGACTTAATAGACCGAATTGGACCGTAATTGACCAAATTAGACCAAAATAAACTAAAAGGACTGAATTGACCGAAGTGGATTGAATTGGATTGGACCAAACAAACTGAAGTGGACTGAATTGGATTGAATGGATTGAAATGTACTGAAGTTGAAGGAATGAACCAAATTGGACCAAAATGCTACATTGATGTAGTTCAAAAGGAGCGTAGCTATAATAAATGTCATCTTTTAAACATTATATAGACTTGTAGGACTTATATGTAGTAAAATTTATGCTAACTATAGTATCAATAAAATAATTAGGAATTTGTTTATTATATTATGGTATTGATGTGATACTAACCAATTGTGGGGGGATGAACTTGATTCGGGGCCGAGGCCTAAATGCTCAGAAGATCTTGCTTAAGTAGATGGGCTAGGCCCATCTCTATAGACAGCAAAGGGAAACCTCCCAAGACGATTCCTGCAGAGTTCTGAGCATGCCACCAACTTTGAAACTCGTATCCAAGATCACAAGCACGGGTGATCCCTCGGTGAACAAAAGAAGAACCACGGGAAACCTCCTAAAAGGATAAGGATCACAAAGGTCGTCACTTCCGCATTAATGAGAGGTTCTCTACCTAATCTCTTCCACATTAAACACATATAGGACAACTTGAACAGTGCAAACAACCCCCAAAAGTCCTACTACATGATAAAAAGGGGAAGGAACCAAGGGTGATGTGACAAGTATCCCAAAAACTCTTACCAGTAGCACCTCGGGAAACCTCCTGAAAGGATAAGGATCATAGAGGTCATCACCTCCGCATTAATGAGAGGTTCTCTACCTAATCTCTTCCACATTAAACACATTTACGACAACCTGAACAGTGCAGACAAGCCCTAAAAGTCCTACTATATAATGAAAAGGGGAAAGAACCAAGGGGGATGTGACAAGTATCCTAAAAAAAACGGCTAGGAGCAAGCTAGCTGGAGAGATAAAGGAAGCAAGACCACTTATAAAAGGGAGGAGGTTGCAACAGAGAGGGGATTGAGAAATATTGAGAGAAAACCCTAAAGAAGAGCCAGAAAGAGAGTGATATTGTATTTCTCTTTTCTTGCTAACTCCCTGCACCTTGGGAAAGCAATTGTGTGTCACAAAGCCTCTCATTTGTAATCTTACTTTCTTAATCAGTTGTTTGAGTTTCCCATTGTAGAATTTCCACCTTGTTTTTATGATAAATAAATTGTGTCAGTCAGTTGTCTAGAAACCTTACCATGTATCTATTTAGAATCTTGAGGTTCCGACTCCCACACCAATCATGTCACTTTGTAAAAATTTAGTTAGTAAACAATATCATTTAAATGTTCTTTTTACTATTAAAAACTTAAATTAAAATATTCATAAGATGCATTATTTAAAAGATCTTATTGTTTGATTAATATTAATTATAAAAATAATAATAAATAAATAAATAACCTTAAATGACTTCATGTACTAATATTTAGATTTGGGCAAAATAATTAAATTAACTCGGTTAATTATTTACTAATTGATTACACTTGAAATGGATTTAAATGGACCAAAATGCTACTCGATATAGCTTAACATGAGCATAACAATAATAAATGCTACATTTTAGTTTTTAGATATTATTTAGATATAGATAACAGGTATTATTTAACAATTTTTTAGATCAGTTAGTTATATCTCAAGCATGGAGTTTCCTTTATTGGTGGTGATTGGATTGTTGTGCTAAATTAGGAGACACATTATAAATTGTTAGTGATTCGGTCTTCCTAACTTTTTGGAGGCAATAGTTAGTCCTTAGCATTATTGGAGGACAAACTCTGGGAGTTTGTAACCCTTGGGTGTGCCAAACCAAGATTTGTTGTTGGGGTTGCATTTCTAGGGAGAACTGTGACTCTCTATTGATTGATTTAGAGTTTTAGAATATATTTATATATTTTGTGAGGTACATAATTTATAGTTTCTAACATTTGTAAATGTTTTATAAAAATTGACTTTTTTTTTTGAGTGGATAACATGTCAAGGTAATTTAACCTTGCAATTAATCACATACTTTAATTTATACCATCAATTTAAGTGTTTAAAACATAAGGGATAAGGAAACACAATGTCCCACAATTACAAGAAAGATTAATATGAAATCATTTCAAGAAGAGTGCATTGAATATATATGTCTCTCTTAAGTGCATCTTGAAAACACTTATGCTAAACAACATTCTTAGGATGATGAACATTAACATAAACATTAACATTAATATATACATGTAAACAAACTAACAAATTAAATTTAACAATTACTGATTTATAGAAACTAACAACTACTAAATGAATAAATATATACGTTAATAACTTAAATTTAAATGTTTACGTACCACAAAGGACAAATTTAATGAGTTTTGAATAGTAATTTTGAAGTTATTTTGTATTCTATATTTCTTAAATATTTGATTTAAAATATCAAATCTTATTCACATTTTTGTTCCCACTAACTTATTAGGATAACTATTAGGGGTGTATTGATATAAAATGTTAATGTTATAGTTAGCAAAATCATATAATTGTGAAGGAAAAATTATTGAAAGAAATAATGAGAAATATTAATAGATGCCCTAAGGGCATTTTAATGAACCATTTTAGGAAATTATTTATGAAAAAATAAAAAAAAGCAATTAATGTTTTGACATCTTTTTCAATTACCCATAAAAGTTGTGTTGAAACTTTCCTAATATGGTTTATTAACAATTAACAATTTCCCTAATGGCATCTATTACCATGACCCATAAATAAATAAGCAATAAAATAAAATAAAGCAAAGTAACTAATTAATTTATTAGAATTACATATCCATTAATTGAAGAAATTTCCTAACGACTTATTCATTATATTTGCACAACTTGATATTATCAATGGTTTGTATCTCTTCTTTCTCAT
This sequence comes from Notholithocarpus densiflorus, assembly GCA_030021035.2. Lineage (NCBI taxonomy): Eukaryota > Viridiplantae > Streptophyta > Magnoliopsida > Fagales > Fagaceae > Notholithocarpus > Notholithocarpus densiflorus. The sequence goes on from JARYZH020000123.1 coordinate 168,019, forward strand.
TGAATAGGTTAGTTAATAGTATATATGATACCCGTTTAAGTTAGCATTCATTTTAGGGATCACAGTAATTTCAGTAACAATTTAACAATTTAACCAATACCTTCCAGACCGCAACGTTGAGCAGTTTTCATAATTAATATTGGGAGCCTTATTTATGGATTTTTTTTTTTTCTTATTACACTTTTAAATGGATTATTTTCTTTTGTTTTACTCATTCTTGTCTTTTTTCAAATTAAAATTATCCTATTGAGAAATTTTAATATTTAATTGATTCAATGCAAGTATGGTTTATATAGCTTTGCTTTACATATGCAATGAATCTTTTTTTTTTTTTTTTTTTTTTGAGAAGAAACATAAGCAATGACTTTGATAATTCTATAAACGAAGATGCCTCCAATGTTTGTGCTATATTCTTAGAGGATGATAATTATGTTAGTGGTATTTTTACTCCAAAGAAACGCACACACAAATGCACATACACTAACGCAACCAAACATAAACAAAACCTTTTAAAATAAATATATAAACATAACCATTAACATATGTATAAAAACAAACTAGCACACTAAATTCAATAACAAATAATTTATAAAAACAAAAAACTGAATGAATAAATATGTACATTAAAAAATTAAATTTAAATGCTCATATACAAATATTCACAAAGTAACGAATTGAATGAGTTTTGAAACATAATTTTATACTTATTTGCTCCTTTGAACTAACTTATTAGTATAACATTTAGTAGTATATCAATGTAAAAGGTAACTGTTTTAGATGACAAAAACCTAAAATTGTGAAGGGAAAAAAATGGAAAATTATAACTAAATTGGAGCAAAGGCTTGCAATGAAAGAAATATAATGTACAGGGACAAAGAAAATGGTCCTCTATTTTGGTGAGCTAACCATGAACGACTCTATAATCTACTCGGCTCATTGGATGATAAACAAAAGCCATGGCTTCAATAGAATTCTTAACACCGATAATTCGAAGATGAGAACCATCTTTAAGGCTAGTAGAAGTGATCTGCGTTTTGTTCATACCATTTTTATAAATTTTATTGAATTGTTTTCTATAGGCTTTTGTATTAGGATTTTACTATTAACGAATTTTTTTGTTAACTTAATAATGAAACCAAACAAAGAGAAAAATGGAAAATACGTGAAACATCAAAACCATTATCTCTGCTAACTCTATACCACTGTCACTATTTTGTATGTCTCACTCTTCCTATTGACTCCACGTTTGTGGTTGTGGGCCTTGTGGCCTTTCCAACTTTATATTTCTGGTTACATACATGGCGATGACCAGTATGCTTTTCCATGCAGATGAATCCAATGCCATTTCTCTCTAACTTTTCATTATCAGCAAATGGCAAAGAGCACCAAGGGTTACTATAATGTTATCACTATAACAAAGTATAGTTACCATTTTACATTGCAGTTTTAGCTGGCAAATTTACCAATTTAAATGTGTTGGATTTTCGGTTCACCATTCTATCTTCTTTCTTTCTTTCTTTTTTCCTTTTTCTTTTTGGTTATACATACATATCCCTTCAAAAGTGGAAACAACAACATCCCTTGAATATATAATCCTAAATTTGGTCCCCTACACGGCTCAAAAACTTGCCTCCTCTGTGAATGGACGCCTCAAAATGTATCTTTCTGTTGATTGATTTAGAGTTTTGGAATATATTCATATATTTTGTGAGATACACGATTTATAGTTTGTAATATCGTGTAAATGTTTTATAAAACTTCTGACTTTTTTTTTTTTTTTTTTTTGAGTGGATAATATGTCAAGGCAATTTAACCTTGCAATTAATCACATACTTTATACCATCAATTTAATTGTTTAAAACATATGGGATAAGGAAACACAATGTCCTACAATTACTAGAAAGATTATTAAGAAATCATTTCCTAGAAGAGTGCATTAAATATATATGTCTCTTAAGTGCATCTTGAAAACACCTATGCTACACAATATTCTTAGATGATGAACATAAATATAAACATTAACATTAACATATACATAAACAAACTAACAAATTAAATAATATAACAATTACTAATTTATAGAAACTAACAATCACTAAATGAATAAATATATAATGCTCATAACTTAATTTAAATATTTATGCATAAACATTACAAAGAATAAATTTAATGAGTTTTGAATAGTAATATTACGTTATTTTGGTATTCTATATTTTTAAATATTTGATTTAAAAATATCAAATCTTTTTCACCTTTTTGTTCTCACTAACTTATTAGTATAACTATTAGTGGTGTATTGATATAAAATGTCAATGTTATAGTTAGCAAAATCATATAATTGTGAAGGAAAAATTATCGAAATAAATAATGAGAAATGTTAACAAATGCCCTAAAAGCATTTGTTAATAAACCATTTTAAGAAATTTAAAAAAAAAAAAAAAAAAAACAATTAATGTTTTGACAACTTTTTACATTACCCATAAAAATTATGTTAAAACTTTCCTCTAAAATAGCCATAACAATTAACAATTACTCTAAGTAAGAACCCCACACACTCCATATATATATAAATAAATGTTAGCAAAAAGAAAATAAAGCAAAGTAACTAATTAATTTATTAGAATTACATATCCATTGAAGAAATCTTTCTAACGACTTATTCATTATATATGCACCACTTGACATTAGCGATAGTTTGTATTTCTCCTTTCTCATTGTACGGTTAGTTAAGAGTTTTAAACACCATACTCAACGGACTATTTTCCAGTTTCATAACAATTTTACTAATACTTTCAACACCGTAACGTTGAGCAATTTTTATAATTAATATTGGGAGCCTTATTTATGGATTTTTTTTTTCTTATTACACTTTAAAATGGATTATTTCCTTTTATTTTACTCATTGTCTTTTTTCAAATTAAAATTATCCTATTATGAAATTTTATTATTTAATTGATCCAGTGCTAGTATAGTTCATATAGCTTTGCTTTACATAAGTAATGACTCTCTCTTTTTTCTTTTCTTTTTTTGAGAAAAAACATAAGCAATGACTTTGGTAATTCTATAAACGAAAACGACTCCAAAGTTTGCGCAATATTCTTAGGATGATGATTATGTTAGTGGTCTTTTTACTCCAAAGTAACACATACAAATGCACATACATACACTAATACAACCAAACATGAACAAAACCTTTATAAAAATACATTAACATAACCATTAACATAGTGCATAAACACAAACCATCACATTGCGACACATTTGGCAGATTGTAATCAGACTACATGTACAGAATGGGATATTACAAAAACAGCAGATGCTATAATGCATTACTTATTACTATTAATTTGTTTAGTGACAAATAATAATAATAAAACTCAAGACAATGGAATGCATTAGATCAAATTTAAGATATATTTTAGGAAATATCTATCATATATACCATATTCACAAATTACTACAATATTTTTTTAAATTTGAAAAAGAGATTAGTTATTTTTATGATTTTTTTTATTTTCATAATTTACATATGATAGAAAGTTTGTTTATTTGGAAATATATTAATTTTTTAAATTAAAAATAAAGAATAGTTATTAGCGGTCCGAGGACCGAAGAGGACTAAAACATGAAATATTTGCACAAAACTCCGCTCGTAGAAGTGTATCAACTCCCCGAGGACTTACTAAACCGAAAGGGTGCTGATATGGAATAGCATTTCATGGAAACCCATGCGTAAGAGAAAGGACCGCTTAAGGGGGCAGAGATGGTGGAGGAAGCTCAGAATATACCTTCCCCTCTCCGTATTAAACGCCCTAACACCTTAGGACAATCAGATGAATGCAAGAAATTACTGAACAAGAATTTCACAATAAGCAAAGACTTTCCACCACCTTCAGCAGATTGTTGATGGGACAAGTATCCTTAGAAACGCCTGGAGGCATTCAAATGGAGGGTTAGGATACAAAGAATAGGGATATAAAAGGAGGGGAGTCTCCCAAAAATGAAGGACGGAGATTCTTGTTTTAAAAACAGAAAAAAGTGAAAGTGAACAGTGCTTTTTCAGGTGTAAAACTTAGACTTTATATATAAGAGACTAATCCTTGGGCTTGCCCGAGGAGAGCTATTTTTCTCATTGTCTATTTGTGTTATTCCTTTCTATCATTATAAGCTCTTCGGTCTTTGACTTGAATCTCATTAGAATTGCACTTGAATTGTTTGCTCACTTCAAAGAAATTTTATTGTTGAGCTTGAATTTGAAGGACAAGGCAACACTATTCTAAGTGGGCTTGGGTCTTTATTTTTATAGCACCTACAACTATTATAACATTTTTAGAGATAAATAGTTATTCCTCATTTTAACGAATACTATTCATAATTCCCTATAATAAAAACATAATTAAACTACTGAATGCTAAACCATATGAATAACTATTACATTACCATGCTTATTACAATCTACTAAACATACCCTAAATTCAATAACAAATAATTTATAAAAACAAAAAATGAATGAATAAATATATACATTAATAGATTAAATTTAAATGCTCGCATAAATATTCACAAAGTAACGGATTGAATGAGTTTTGAAACATAATTTTATACTTATTTACTCCTTCACACTAATTTATTAGTATAACATTCAGCAATACATCGATGTAAAATGTAAATGTTTTAGATAACAAAAACCTATAATTGTGAAGGGAAAAAAATGGAAAACTATAACTAAATTGGAGCAAAGGCATGCAATGAAAGAAAGATAATGCAGAGGGACAAAGAAAATAGTCCACTATTTTGGTGAGCCAACCATGAACGACTCTATAATCTACTCAACTCATTGGATGATAAACAAAAGCCATGGCTTCAATAGAATTCTTAACACCAATACTTCGAACGAGAAATTAATCATCTTATGTGCTGGAATTCCTCTATGGTTAACAAGGATGGCACCATGTGCGAAATTGATGAGAACCATTTTTAAGGCTAGTATGAGTGATCTGTGTTTTGTTCATACTGATGATGCCGTAAAAATCACCAGCCAGCCTACATGCCTTCACACGCCGAGAGAACTCCTACACAAAAAGAGAAGACTCCAGCAAAGAGCACTGTAGAGAATTTCACCAAATACCGGGTCAAATTAGAATTATTCTACAACTCTAGAGTGGTAAAGAGGGTAAATTATGCGTACCTTAGCGCTTCACAAGACGTGTACTTTTATAGAGAGTGTCGACTCTCCTTGTCGGGACTAGGAAGTCTTTTCCTTAGAGTCTCTGTGGTGTATTTTACTGATCCTTTCCTTATAGGAGTCTAATACCGAGCGTGATGCGTGACGATATTTCCCTATATACCCATTCGGTGGGAAGACAAGGCAGTGCTATAGCTCGAACCGCTTGCTTTGTGCAAGCCTCTTCAACTTGTAGTCACAAATTGGTACTCCCTTCAACTGAGCCGCTGCCTTTCCATCACAACGAACTGACCCCACAACTCCAAACTTGTTTTTCCGTCGTCAATTGCTAATGGAAAAAGGTGAAACCGACGAGCTTAATTCGAACGTTGCTTCATGCCATACCATCAGGGAGTGTTGCAATTTTATCCTTATCACATACCATTTTTATAAATTTTATTGAATTGTTTTCTATAGGCTTTTGTATTAGGATTTTACTATTAACGAATTTGTTTGTTAACTTTAATAATGAAACCAAACAAAGAGAAAATGGAAAATACGCAAATATCAAAACCATCATCTCTGCTAACTCTATACCACTGTCACTATTTTGTATGTCTCACTCTTCCTATGGACTCTACGTTTGTGGTTGTGGGCCTTGTGGCCTTCCCAACTTTATATTTCTGGTTCCATCCATGGTGATGACCAGTATGCTTTTCCATGTAGATGAATCCAATGCCATTTCTCTCTAACTTTTCATTATCAGCAAATGCCAAAAAGCACCAAGGGTTACTATAATGTTATCACTATAACAAAGTATAGTTACCATTTTACATTGCAGTTTTAGCTGGCAAATTTACCAATTTAAATGTGTTGGATTTTCAGTTCACCATTCTATCTTCTTTTCTTTTTTCTTTTTAATTATACATACATATCCCTTCAAAAGTGGAAACAACAACATCCCTTGAATATATAATCCTAAATTTGGTCCTCTACAAGGCTCAAAAACTTGCCTCCTCTGTGAATGGACGCCTCAAAAGTATCGCAAGCTATTAGCAAGAACCTGCAAAATTGGGTAGAGAGTAAATTATCCATCAGTAAGTACTGCAACAAAAGAGCCCCTATGACTCTCAGAGTTGTGATATCATGGACGGCTCAATCTGCTGTGAGCAAGCTCAGCGCAGCACAATTTGATATTATTTTGGGGCAGTGGATAATGAAAGGACTGTAGAATTATCATTGAGGTTTAGAAAGGAACTTGATTCTCAAAAAAATTAAAAATTTTAAAAAAATAAATTTTAAATGGAACCTAGTGACTATGATCTTTTATTCCTTTTAGACGGTGGAGTTTTGAGGATAAAAAGTTTTCATTTGACACTATAGTTTCCATCCAAATCTTATCCACTTTTAGGTGGAAGCTAAGTTGGAAGAGATGGGCGGGAAGATAGCTAGTGGGCCTGGAAGGTATATGTCATAAAGTTTACAATCATGTTTCTCATATTCATTAAGAAAATAGGTAGTGGACCTGGGACAAATCAGAAATGTTTTTTCAAGTGACACTAGTGACATGGATGTTAAGAAGGTACTTAAAATTCACTTGATATTAGAAAAATAATTCTAAGGCTTTATTGTTAACAGATCTAGCTTACCAGCTGGAGAGGCTGACAATGGGTTTTATCCCTGTAACTAATATGAAACTTTGCCTTGGCCAACAACCCCTAGCCCAAAGCAAACATACAAATAAAAATAATACCAATGTCCAATTAAAAATAATAACAAAACTTGCAGAGATGAATGAGAAACATAACCACCTCAGTGTCAAATTCTCCTGATTGAACGGCAATATAGATGTCAGTTATGATCCACCAATAACCCCGGGCGATCAGCTGTTTCCACAGAGAGCAAACTGCAAAAATAGTATTATGGAGGCGGGCAGGCCAGGGAAGGCAACAGGGAAAATATATTTTTTGCCAGCTGCTTTTGCATGGTCAATGATGTTAGCATTCATACTTAGCAGGCAACTGCTGATGTGAGGGCTTAGCCTCCAAAATTGTCATGGGGAAGATGTTGGGTTGCAGGACTTTAATTGCATGAGAAAGTAAAACTGATAAATGCATTACCTCCGGTTAGGACCATCATCATTGATTCCTATGTGGGTGGCTATATCCACATCAACATGAGGAATAACAACACAACATCTTTGAATTGGGACAAATACGTGGGACTTCATTAAATGCATTTATTTTGTATGCTCAGGAAATCTCCCATTTTTACCTCAACACAATATAGCACTAATAAGATGTGGAAACAAAGCCAATCGAAATATACAATCTTACCTCTACCAGCTGGAAAGATAAGGGAAGGAAGACTGCTTATAAAAGGGGAGGAGGCTGCAACTGGGTGGGGGTTGAGATAAGGTAGAGAAGAGCCAGAAAGAGGGTGATATTGAATTTTCTTTTCTTGCTAATTCCCTACACCTCGAAAGCAATCTGTGTCACAAAGCCTCTCATTTGTAATCCTACTTTCTTAATCAGTTGTTTGAGTTTCTATTGTGAGATTTCCATCTTATTTTTACGATAAATAAATTCAGTCAGTCAGTTGTCTAGTAACCTTCCAATGTATCTATTTAGAAGCTTGAGTTTCCAACTCCACACCAATCACATCACTTTGTAAAATTTTTTAGTTAGTAAACAATATCATTTAAATGTTCTTTTACTATTAAAAATTAAATTAAAATATTCATAAGATGCAATATTATTATTTTTCAGATACAAAGATCAATTTCTACTCTGGGCCTTAATCTATGTTTGTATATGTGATAAACTCCTACTCTGGAACTCCCATTTACTCCTACACCCACAAAGATTTATACTTGTAGAGCGACCACCGCCAAGCTTTTTGTTAGGGCAAAGGAAATTAAATGTTAAAAATAAGATAACTATTTAAAAGATCTTATTGTTTGTTTAATATTAATTATAAAAATAATAATTAAAAAAACCTTAAATGTACTAATATTTAGATTTGGACAAAATAATCAAATTAACTCGGTTAATTATTTACTAATTGATTACAATTTAAAATGGATTAAATGGACCAAATGCTACTCGATGTGTTTAAACACGAAAGATACAACAACAATAAACGTTATATTTTAGCTTTAAATATTATTTAGATATAGATAACAGTACTATTTAACTTTTCTCAGACCGCTTAGTTTTACCTCAAGTATGGGAGTTCTCGACAGGTGATTGGATTGTTAAAGCAAATTAGGGCATTGCCATTATAAATAGTCAGTGATTCGGCCCTTCCTAACTATTTGGAGTCAGTAGTTATCCTTAGTATTATTGGAGGATAGGCTCTTGGAGTTTGTAACCCTTGGGTGTGCCAAACCAAGATTTGTTGTTGGGGTTGCATTTCTAGGGAGGACTGTGACTTTCTGTTGATTGATTTAGAGTTTTGGAATATATTCATATATTTTGTGATATACACGATTTATAGTTTGTATCATTTGTAAATGTTTTATAAAACTTGACTTTTTTTTTTTTTTTTTGAGTGGATAACATGTCAAGGTAATTTAACCTTGCAATTAATCACATACTTTATACCATCAATTTAAGTGTTTAAAACATTGGGAATAAGGAAACACAATGTCCCACAATTACTAGAATGATTATTATGAAATCATTCTTTCTCAAAAAAAAAAAAAAATTATTATTATTATGAAATCATTTCCAGAAGAATGCATTGAATATATATGTCTCTCTTAATTGCATCTTGAAAACACTTATGCTACACAACATTCTTAGGATGATGAACATAAATATAAACATTAACATTAACATATACATGTAAACAAACTAACAAATTAAATTTAACAATTACTAATTTATAGAAACTAACAACTACTAAATGAATAAATCTATACGTTAATAACGTAAATTTAAATGTTTATGTACAAACATTACAAAGAATTTAATGAGTTTTTTGAATAGTTATTTTATTCTATGTTTCTTAATATTTGATTTTAAAATATCAAATCTTTTTCACCTTTTGTTCTCACTAACTTATTAGTATAACTATTAGTGGTGTATTGATATAAAATGTCAATGTTATAGTTAGCAAAATCATATAATTGTGAAGGAAAAATTATCAAAATAAATAATAGAGAAATGTTAAAAATACCTTGTGCATTTATTAATGGAACCATTTTAGGAAATGTTTTATGAAAAAAAAAAAAACAATTAATGTTTTGACTGCTTTTTCTATTACCCATAAAATCAGGTTAAAACTTTCTAAAATAATTTATTAACAATTATTAATCATTCTAAGCAAGACCAAGTAATAATAATCATAAATAAATAAGTGAAGAATAAAATTAAATAGCAAAGTAACTAATTAATTTATTAGAATTATAGGTCTACTGAAGAAATTTTCTAACGAATTATTCTTTATATGCACCACTTGACATTATCGATAGTTTGTGTATTTCTCTTTCATTGAATAAGTTAGTTAATGGGTATATATGACATTACACAATATAGTTCAGTGTAAAGGTTGTAAACACCATATTCAATCGAATATTTTTCCAGTTTTCTTAACAATTTAACTAATAACTTCCACACCAACGTTGAACAGTTCATAATTAATATTGGGAGCCTTATTTATGGATTTTTTTCTTATTACACTTTAAAATGGATTATTTCCTTTCATTTTTGTCTTTTGCTCAAATTAAAATTATCCTATTGAGAAATTTTAATATTTAATTGATCTAGTGCAAGCATATTTATATAGCTTTGCTTTACATAAGTAATGACTCTTTGTTTTTTTTTTTTTTTTTTATTTGAGTAGTGAAACATAAGCAATGACTTTGATAATTCTATAAACGAAAATGACCCAAAGTTTGCAGTAATATTCTTAGGGATGATGATTATGTTAGTGGGTCTTTTTACTCCAAAGTAACACACACAAATGCACACATACATACACTAACACAACCAAACATGAACAAAACCTTTAAAAATATTAACATAACCATTAAATATACGATAAACACAAACTAACACACTAAGAGCGTGCTTAGGGACTGTAATGGAAATTACATAAGAATAAGAATAGATATTACAAAGAATACAAGATTGTTATAACGTAATACTTATTACTATTAATTTGTTTACGACAACACAATAATAATACTCAAGACAATGCAATGAAAGCATTTTAAACCAAACTTAAGATATATTTTAGGAAATATCTACCATATAATTATATTTCCTAAAAATAATTTTTTTTTTTTTAAATTTGAAAGAGAGATTAGTTATTTTTTATGATTTTTATTTTCATAATTGTTATATGCATATGGAAAAGTTTGTTTTTTGAAATATATTAATTTTTAGAAATTAAAAAAATAAAGAATAGCTATTAAAGGGTCCGAGGACCTAAGATGACTAGAACTGAAATACGCACAAACCCGTCAGAGAAGTGTATCACCGGTGACCCCCACCGACTCGAGAAGGAGGATACGAAATAGCGTTTCATGGAAACCCGTGCGGAAGAGAAAGGACCAAGGAGGGGGCAGAGATGGTGAGTGAAGTTTCCCCGGAGAAGTATACCTTTCCTCCACATTAAATGCCCCGAAACAACCTTATCACCTGCATTTAATGATGTAAATGACCCGAACAAGAATCTCACAAATGCCTACAGCCTTTCCACCACCTTCGCAGAGTGTCATGTGGGACAAGTATCCTTTGGAAACGCTTGAGGCATACAAATGGAGGGCTAGGAAGGCTAAAGCAGAGGATATAAAGTAGGGAGTCTCCTAGAAACATGACAGATTCTTGTTTTAAAATAGAAAAGAGAAAGAATAAAGGCTTCTAGTGTAGAACTCCGGGACCTTATATATAAGAGACTATCCTCGACCCGGGCCAAGAGAGCCATATTTCATTGTCTACTGCAGTTATTCCTTTCATCATTATAGGCTCTTCGGTCTTTGACTTGAATTCATATTAGAATTACACTTGAATTGTTTGCCACTCTCTAAAGAAATCTTCTATTGTCATTTGAATTGCTGACAAGGCAACACTGCTTCTAAGTGGACTGGGCCTTTATTTTTAGAGCACCTACAATTGGCGCCGTCCTGTGGAATTCATCTCGTAGTTCATTCTTCCTAAGTTATACACCTAAAGTATGATAGAGGAATCTATTAGGTCTCGATGACTACTTCGAGTTAACCCAAGCCAATGAGGATAGAGGCAATCCACGTGTGTTAAAGAAACAGATACAAAGAGGCCAGAGGTTTTACTGTTGAACTGGTCATGCTGCATGGCAGAAAATCTGGAGACTAAAATAGACACCATTTGGTATAAAACTGAACGTGCAAAGGATACAAACATCCTGTTATCGGTGGTGATACTACTGTATAGATCAAAACTACAGCGTGAAGGTCAAGGACCCTCCTGTTGAATCTTACTTATGCATCTCACGATGATAAGCTATAGAGAAACAAAGGAGAAGGCAAGGAGAGAGATCACCCCTAGAACATGGCGACACGTGGAAAGGAGTAAGGCCTCTTCACAAATTTCAAAATCACCTTGCAAGGAGAATCGATAGAGCCAAGCTTCCCATCTTTTACACAGCCTACATTTACCATTTACAATGGGAGAACCAATCATGTGGAATATGCGAGCCACCTTAATCAGAGGATGGTTATCCACTCAAGGAACAAGGCTCTTATGTGCAAGGTTTTCCTCTAACTTCAAAGTTTGTTTCAATGAGGTGGTTTGACAAGCTGTGGGAGGAAGGCTCCATAAGATCTTTTAAGGAACTTACAAAAGCGCCGTGAGCAAGATTCATGGGACGCAAAACAGTCCTACGCCCTGGATTCCCTATTGTCCATGTGACGCAGTGGAAGGAGACTTTCAAAGACCTATTCTACAGGTAATGGAACGCTCAATGAGATAGACAGTGGTTTCAAGGATGTAGCTATAAGGACTTTAAGGTCGGGCTTCCAACTATGCATGACTGAGAAAATCTTTGACTATGAAACCAACTCGTAGTATGTCAACTTATGGACCGTGACGACGCAGCATAAGCCGGATTGAGAAGATCAAGCCCAAGTGAAAGGTACAAAGTCTTCCTAAAAAGAGAGATCCGGAAAGCGTGAGGGTATAATCACAATCAACCCAAGAGATTTCACCAATCAATCAATATACGGGCTAACGCATACCGTCAATCGTGCCAGCGCATCAAATCCTCGAAGATAAAAAGGAGCCACTTCAAATGGCCCAATAAGACGTGGGGAGATCCGACTCAAGCCGAAATCAAAGTCCTGTATTGCCATTACCACCAAGATAGTGGGACATTTGACCGAGATCAGAGAACCTCAAGGCGATCACCCAGGCTTCGACGCAGGAAGGGAAATTGAAATAGTTCCGCACCAACCCGCCGAGTCAGCTTAGGATCAGCCCACCCAGGTATTGGGTGGGATGTCGTTGCTCTACCCACCCTTGGAACAATCAATGTAATTTTTTCCACGCCTGGGACGCTATGTCGGCTCCATGTTCGAGCATTATGTCTATAGCTCGGCCGTAGTCAGGGGGAACGGTATCAAGAGTCAAAAGGATTTTAGATTGGAATCACGCCAATTTAGGCTTCTGAAGAGGATAGCAGAACTTTTCAACCTCATGACGATGTTGGGGTAATTCCTTCTGACAGGGATACGACACGTGGAAGGCGTCATGGTGGGACTACAAAGTGGAAATAGATTATGTATCTAATCTATTTAAGGGGTTAAATTTCTGCCTAAGGATCCGAAGAATTATGATTCGCCGCTAGTCGCTTCAATGGGAGAATTGTCATCCCTGAGAATGATTAGGCCCATACAAAGGGAATAAGGTGGTGCAAAAAAATTTTTATTGTACTGAGGCTTATTCATCATATACGCCTATCTTGGTTCAGACTCTGCTGTGACAAGCACCAAGCTACGTGATCATCTACCCCGCATCTAAAGTTAAGCACCCTACTAGGGGCAAGTAGGGAATTGGTTGGAAGCCAGCTGGCAAGGCACGTTTTGTGGTCAGCTGGTCAGACAACAATCATTGGCAGGAGGCTTCTACCGTGATGGAAGAAATTCCTAGCAATTAACTAACCTCGAAGATGAACTTAATGACTCCGAAAGAATTGATGTCGAGGAACTAGAAAAGTGGTAACAGAGTCGAAGGGATAAATATTTTCGTGTGGCTCAGCTAATTTCTAGCTAAAAAGAGGAACTTATAGCTTTTAAAGAGTAACGTGATGTTTTTGCATGGAAAACTTACGATGCACCTGGATTGACCACCATGTACATCATCTAAACGTAACGGAGAAGGTCAGACCGAGGAATAATCCCTCTAGACGCTCATCAAAGGAGCATGTTGATGCGTTGAAAAAAGAGGTGGTCAAACTGGTAGGCGGGGGCAATCAAGGTAGTTTTTTACCGATTGGTTGGCAAACACCGTGGTAGTAAAGAAGAACGGAAGTGGCGTGTCTGCATGATTTCTACTCTGATCAACAAGGCATGTCCGAAGGATCTTTTCCCATCCCCCGATTGATCAACCGTAAATTGCGGGCGGGACATCCTCGGATGAGTTTTTTAGATGCTCTGGCGATATCACCAAATACCTTTGGCCCTCCCTAACCAAGAGAAAACACTCTTCCTGACTAACAGGAATTTCCACTACCGAGTAATGCCTTTCAAATTAAGAACACCGGATCTTACGTATCATAGGACGAATGCACTCCTACTGTTTAAGTCTCAAATTAGGCGCATCAAGAAGGCATATTGATGATGATTAAAGTTATAAACAGACCTCGAAGCATTTGAAGGACCTTTGGGAATGTTTCTTCGCTCTAGGAAACATAGGTCATGGCCTTAATGCCTCTAAGTGCTCTTTAGCATCTACTGAAAATTTCTCTGGATACATGATAATCGACAGTATGAATCGAGGTCAATCCCAACCGCATCAATGCCATTAATGCCTGTATCCACTTTAATCCCAAAAATAGAAGTGCAAAAGCTAACGGAATGACGACTCTTAAACAGTTTATTTCACAAGAGATCGGTGCCCCATTTTTCCAGCTCCTTCGTTGGAAAGGTTTCCGAATGGTCCCGAGGAATGCAATGGCTTTTGAAGATTTGAAGCAAAGATTTGTCACATCCTCCGTCTCTTCCCAACCCAGGGGAGTGAGGTATTATATGCCTATATAGCAATTGTTAACCATGCAAAGAAGTTTGGTTTTGCAGGTCAGAACGGAGTGCAAGGGTCTCGTATATTATGTTAGGCAACTTACAAGAGGCAAGTAGACTACCTATTGACCTTTAGAAAGCATGGCTATTGTGGCATGCTACAAGGAAGCTTCTCACTATTTCCAAGCACATACCGTCATGGTGCTCACACAACTCTCAGAAAAAGCATATGGAAGCTCTATCATACCGAAGGATTGCCAACAGGGAATGGCGTTCGTGGGGCCTTTGATATACTACTTGCCCCATACCAGAAAGGCAAGTTCTAGCGGATTTAGTTGCAAAGTTTAATGAGAATGCAAGCTGGGGATGAAGGGGGTAGGACCATGTCTTGGTAGTTTTTAACCTCTTCTCCTCGTAACTTAGGAGGTGTGTACTCGATCAGTGGTGCCTAACCAAAAGCAGCTTCAAAGTAGGGATTTGTCCTCGGCATCCCCGAGAAGCTAGTTATGGAAAAGTCCTTGGTACATTTCTTACCACCAACAATGAAGCTATATGAAGCTTTACTGGCCGAATGGCAATGGCTGGGCGGTGCTCGAGGAAGTTACGAAGCTTATTCATTCACTGGCTGGTGGTCTAGCAAGTTAATGGAGAGAATTCAAGGGCCGTGAGATCAACAAATGCAAGGGCATTCCATCAAAGAAGTATGCCCAATCTCGCTTTAAAAGTTTCTTCAAACAACCCGAGAGGGGGCATAACTCTATGTAGATTCGTTGGCTATATTAGCTACCTCCTCGAGACCATGCCTACCCCGAAATGCTATAATTGTAGAAGATCGGTAGCCTAGCCATGCTTAAGATCAACTACCAATTAGAATGCATGGCATACAAGTTTTAATTGCTGATGGATCTATTAGTTTCATTCTTAAAGGAGACTATTGCCCAAGGATAAAATGAAGCTGAAAAATACATGCAAAGGCCCCAATGTATATTGGCTGAGTGAGCAGAAAAATTTTATAAACGCTTCCACTTAAGACCGTGATTCATCGTGGCATTCATCCGTAGTCGGGTATAACCCTTATTGGAGTGAACTGTTGGCTTTTAGCGGACGGTGGGAAAGTCACACCGGGGAAGGTCTTATCGCAAGATCGAGCCTCGCCTGTGGGCATTGATGGCCAAGTATGCGTAAAGTTGCCACATTGGATGCTTAGGGAAGCGTGATCGTCAAAGGCACGCCCGAATATTCATTAGCCTGTAGGATCCTTGAATCCACCTCTAGTCCTTGGCCATTTAACCAAAGGGGTTTCGACATAGACCATTTCCCACGGCCTGAAACCAAAGTTGGCTTCTATTAAATCACCATTTTACAAATGGGTGGAGGCCGAGCCTTTTTCTAAATTGATTAGAGACGGGATGTGAAGAGGTTTGTTTGGGAGTGACCATCACCGTGTTCCGCAATTCCCACACTAATCTCTGAGCACGGACTCCAATTTGACAATAAGGCCTTAGAGGTATCAGGTGGAGTTAAGTATCTCGGGGGTCAGAGATTCTACTCCGACTCTTCCATCCCCAAGAAAATGGGCAAAGTGTATGGCCAATAAGGTCATAGTCTCCAAGTTAAAGAAAGACACTATAAAAGGAAAATGGGTGTGGACAAATTACCCCATGTCCTAAGTGAATATCGCACCACCCCGGATCAACAGAAATCCCATTCTCAATGACCTACGGATACGGTATGGTCATACCTTCAAGTAGGATTCCCACCTGAAAATTGATCGGTTCAATGTAGAAGAAAATGACCATTTGGTCGTCAAGAATCTTAGAGTTAGTTGACGAAACAAGAGAAGAGACCATGGTTAAACGGTGCATTTTCAAAGAAACTCGCGTATGACAAGTGGATTGAAGTCGAGGCCATTGGCTCCGAGATTTGGTTTTAAGGAAAGTGGTGGGAACAAGAAAACCTCCTAGGGAAAGTTAGGTCCTAATTGGGAAGGTCTTATTGCGATAACGTTAGTAGCGGGCATTGGTTTATTACTTAAACGACTGATGAAAAAGTGATTATGCATCCTTGAATGTAAATAATCTACGATATTATTAATAATACAACAAATTCCACTGGTTTTCATCTATTCAATGATTGGCGTTTTATTTGCAAGTTGTCTTCTCATCAAATCTAACCTAGATTTTAAGTGTGTTAAAATGTAACTCCCCGGGTCTTGTTCGAATCATCAAAGTCACTGTGCCTCGTAAATTAACCCTTGTATGAGATTGCTGGGTGTTAATAAAATCTCGCCTTGTTCAACTCTCGGTCACAAGCCTTAGGCAAATTATTAACTCAGGAGACTCACTCAAGGTTAAATAACTCCTGGCCTTGTTCCGACTTCTCTGTCCGCCTTGGGTAAATTAACTCTTAGATGAAATTAGCAGTATTAAACAACATCGTCTTGTTCGACTTCCTGTCACAGTCTTGGGGGTAAATTAACCCTTATAGATAGAAGGCGGTTAAGTATGCCTCGTGAGTTAATGTGGGATCCTCGATTTATGAATCTGGTATAAATTAAGCAATCGAAAGGATTTATTCTAAGGTAAGCTTAAAATTAAATCCTAAAAGTTTAAATAAAGTCCATCCAATCGTGTTGGATATGCTTGAGGGTTAAATTTAGGTTTGAGGAAGTTTGGCATATATAGAATTATGTATTTATATCAAAAGAGCGTGTAAAATATTTCTATAAAAAAATGAAAATAAAATTATGTAAACAAAAAGGTAACAAAAAGTTCAATATATTCATTCAAGTCCAAGGAAGTTACAAAAGTTAGTTTAGAAGAGGGTGTTAGCTAAACTCTAATCCATGACAAAGTTAATTTATATTCTCGTTTTTTGAAAAGTCAAATCGTGACTTCCTTCTCCTTGGGCTCTTCTTTCTTCTTCTTCTTCAATTGTCTAACTTCAACAACCTCCTCGATTCCTCCTAACTCCACTATGGACGAGGGAGTGGGATGTCTTTTGTCTTTCCTGTAATACGGCATAAAGGCTAAAGTCAGGGTACACTCGGGCCGAGGAAGTAGAGCTCGGGTTAGGGAGAAGGAGGCGCAATGCTAGGCCACGCGAAGGGTCAAGGATAGTGCACCTTATCAACTTCCCTCAAGTCGAGGCTGCGTCAACCCCGCAGCTGTTAAGGGCTTCACCTGCACTGCACAAAAAAAGGCCGGAGCAACACCCAGCCGAGCAAATGACTGTGCGCTTGTAGTCATATGAAGATCATATGCACCGCTTCAACCTTTTGCTTTCTTAGCATCTTTGTCCTCAGCCATTTTTGCTATCGCTTGGTCTTCTCCATGGCTAGGGCCGCCAAGCTTATGCGCTTCTGATTTGTTCAAAGAGGCTTGCAACTCCTCGGCCCGTGTTTCAAATCCTACCAGTATGCCTTCGCGCTTACTTTTTCTACTTCAAATTAAATGAAAAGGGTATCTTTTGCCTTTTTCAACCTTGGCCAGGGCTTTTTTGGAGTAAGTAAGTTTGCCTCTTTGCTTCTGAATCTTAGATAGGCGGTGGTCAACCCACTCCTCAACGACAAAGGACGCCTTGCACTGCCTATAAGAAATAAATGCAAATGACTAATCAAATAGATAATAGAATATGGTAATAAGAATAGAATTAGTGGTCTAAGTAAAGATGACGTGGTAAAATGGTGGAAAGGTAAAAGAAGGTAAATTTAACTCATAGGTCCCTCTTCACAATGAGAGAACTCCCCCATGTTTCCTCAACCCTCAAGCTCTTGCATATCCTCTCGGGAGCAAAAGCAGCCTTTTCCCTGTGCATTCAGTGAACTAGCCCCGACCTTCCTTTCTAGGAATCCCTTTATGGGATGCCTCTTCGTAAGTCACTGCCTCCCGAAATGGTACAAAAGCGAGGTTCCTGTTTGGGACGTTGTTCCTTCGCTGTGTTCATTGTCCCCAAGAGCAACACTCTTTCTCGTGGATCGGAAAGTACTTCTGATCACTACTTCAACGAAAAATTGTAAGGAACAAGTAAACTGGGAAAGTTGTTCTCATCCCTCCTTATATGTAAGTTAAAAACGAGCGGTATATTTCCGATCTTTAATTACGTAAAATAAGGACCATAGGATCACTATCGCATTGTAGAACGTGGGAAGACAAGCACCCACCCTGGGAGCAATAACCGCAGAGTCATGGATACTCAAAGCTGCTAGGAACGCGTAAGACAAAAAGCGTTGTTTTCATGTGGGAACACACCGAATGCACTCCATCCGTCCCTGCATTACTAAAACTTCCTGCAGCAATTTAGTAGCAAGATTTAGTGGGCTAATGTAGGGTCCGAGGACCGAAGAGGACTAAAACATGAAATATTTCGCATAAAACTCCGCTCATAGAAGGTATCACCGAGAACTTCACCGGCCCGGTATGAGAGTGGGATACTTAATAACATTTCATGGAAACCCGTGCGTAAGAGAAAGGACTACTTGTGGGGCGTAGACGATAGGGAGGAAGCTTCCCCGGATAATACACCTTCTCTCCCTCCGCATTAAATACCCCAGAACAACCTTATCGCCTACATTTAACGATGAAATGACCCCAAATGCTCCACACTCTAGCTAGCCCCATACCACCTTCAACAAAGTGTTGATAGGACAAGTATCTCAGAAACGCCTAAAGGCATACAAATGGAGGGCTGGGATACAAAGAAGAGAAATATAAAAGGAGTCGAGTCTTCTTAGAAATGAAGGACTAGATTCTTGTTTTAAAATAGAAAATGAGAAAGTGAAAAGTGCTTTTTCCGGTGTAGAACTCCAAAGTTTATATAAGAGACACCCCCACCTGCCCAGGAGAGCTATTTTTCTCATTGTCTACCGGTGTTATTTCTTTCTATCATTATAGGCTCTTCAATCTTTGACTTGAATTTAGATTAGAATTGCATTTGAATTGTTTGCTCACTTTCTAAAGAAATTCTATTATAACAGCCAATTTGAAGGAAGGTAACACTGCTCTAAGTGGGTTTCTCGGGGCCTTTTTAGGAGCACCTGCGCTTATTATAACAATTTTAGAGATAAATAGTTATTCCTTAATTCTAACGAATAAATTATTCATAATTCCTCAGAAAAACATAACCAAACTATTAAATGCTAAACCATATAAATAACTATTATATTACTCGCTATTACTAATAAACGACTCCTAAATTCGATAACAAATAATTTATAAAACAAAAATGAATGAATAAATATATACATAAATAAATTAAATTTAAATGCTCGTATACAAATATTCACAAAGTAACCAATTGAATGAGTTTTGAAACATAATTTTATACTTATTTACTCCTTCACACTAACTTATTAGTATATAACATTCAGTAGTACATTGATGTAAAACAAATGTTTTAAAATGACAAAACCTATAATTGTGCAGGGAAAAATGAAAACCATAACTAAATTGGAGCAAAGGCATGCAATGAAAGAAAGATACAATGGAGGGACAAAGAAAATCGTCCAC
Source organism: Notholithocarpus densiflorus (assembly GCA_030021035.2). Taxonomy (NCBI): domain Eukaryota; kingdom Viridiplantae; phylum Streptophyta; class Magnoliopsida; order Fagales; family Fagaceae; genus Notholithocarpus; species Notholithocarpus densiflorus. The sequence continues at coordinate 187,910 of JARYZH020000123.1, forward strand.
TATTTTGGTGAGCTAACCATGAACGACTCTATAATCTACTCAGCTCATTGGATGATAAACAAAAGCCATGGCTTCAATAGGAATTCTTAACACCAACAATCTGAACGAGAAATCATCTTATGTGCTGGAATTCTATGTATAATATGATAAAAGATATGAGAAATTGATGAGAACCATATTTTTAAGGCTAGTAGGGAGGATCTGTGTTTTGTTCATACCATTTTTATACACATTTATTGAATTGTTTTCTATAGGCTTTTATTAGATTTTACTATTAACGAATTTGTTTGTTATAATGAAACCAAACAAAGAGAAAATGGAAATATGTGACATAATAAAACCATTATCTCTGCTAACTCTATACCACTATAACAAAGGGTTACTATAATGTTATCACTATAACAAAGCATTGTTACCATTTTACATTGCAGTTTTAGCTGGCAAATTCTACCAATTTAAATGTGTTGGATTTTTCAGTTCACCATTCTATCTTCTTTTTCCTTTTTCTTTTGGTTATACATACATATCCTTCAAAAGTGAAACAACAACATCCCTTTGAATATAATCCTAAATTCTGGTCCTCATAAGGCTCAAAAACTTGCCTCCTCTGTGAATGGACGCCTCAAAAGTATCGCAGTTACAAGAACTCAAAATTAGAGTAAATTATCCATCAGTAAGTACTGCAACAAAAGAGCCCCAACAGACTCTCAAAGTTGTGATATCATGGACGGCTCAATCTGCTGTGAGCAACCTCAGCGCAGCACAATTTGATATTATTTTGGGGAATTTAGTGGATAATGAGATCGGAATTATCATTGAGGTTTTAAAGGAACTTGTTTCTCAAAAAAAAAAAAAAAGTTTAAAAAGGAACCTAGTGACTATGATCTTATATTCCTTTTAGACGGTGGAGTTTTGAGGATAAAAAGTTTCTTATTTGACGCTCTAGTTTCCATCCAAATCTTATCCACTTGGGAAGCTGTTGAAGAGATGCAAAGACAGCTAGTGGGCCTGGAAGGTATATGTCATAGAATGTTGATCAAAAGTTTACAATCATGGATCATATTCATTAAGAAAATTAAAACATAGGTAGTGGACCTGGGACAAATCAGAAATGTCTTTTCAAGTGACACTAGTGACATGGATGTTAGGAAGGTACTTAAAATTCACTTGATATTAGAAAAAACAATTCTAAAGCTTTATTGTTAACAGAATGCTAGCTTACCAGCTGGAGAGGCTTGCTAATGGGTTTATCCCTGTAACTAACATGAAACTTTGCCTTGGCCAACAACCCCTAGGTCCAAAAAGCAAAACATACAAATAAAAATAATGTCACTCAATGTCCAATTAAAAAAATAATAATTAAAACTTTGGCAGAGATGAATGAGAAATAACCACCTCAGTGTCAAATTCTCCTGATTGAACGGCAATATTGATGTCAGTTATGATCTTTACAAGATCCACCAATAACCCCGGGCGATCAGCTGTTTCCACAGAAAGCAAACTGCAAAAATAGTATTATAGAGGCGGGCAGGGGAAGGCAACAGGGAAATATATTTTTTGCCAGCTGCTTTTGCATGTAATGATGTTAACATTCATGCTTAGCAGGCAACTGCTAATGTGAGGGCTTAGCCTCCAAAATTGTCATGGGGAAGATGTTGGGTTGCAGGACTTTAATTGCATGAGAAAGTAAAACTGATAAATGCATTACCTCCGGTTAGGACCATCATCATTGATTCTTATGCGGGTTGCTATATCCACATCAACCTGAGGAATAACAACAACATGTTTGAATCAGGACAAATACGTGGGACTTCATTAAATGCATTTATTTTGTATGCCCAGGAAATCTCTCAGGATGCATCAACACAATATAGCACTAATAAGATTTGGAAACAAAGTCAATCGGAATATACTACCTTACCTCTACCAGGTTCACACAATTTATAATGAACAAAAAACATTACATGGCACAAACAACTCAATATGGAGTAAAAATCAGAATTTTGTTAATTTGATACAATACTACATAAGAAGTCTCAAGCGACTGCATTACACTACACATAAGGAGCATAAAAATACATGCAGAACAGTATTTACTTGAATACATTTCTTTCTTTATTCTATCTATGTATTTAGTTTTTTCTGCTGAAGGGGGGCAACAGGGGGTGCTTCCACTTCCTACAGGGGCAGATCCAACTATGACTTCTTGAATAAGAACATTTCTACCATGACTATGATGTGAGAAGGTGACAGTCATTGTAAAAAACTGAAAATTATCACATCATTAATTCACTATCAAATGCACATTTTCATGTACTATTGTGCATGCATATTGGGAGCGTGGAAAAACTCAGAAACACATGCAAAGTGCACATGCACCCTCAGCAGTAGAGACCTCTAACTACTGGTTTGTATAATCGTATTACATGCTTAACTAAGAAAGGTAAAATATAAAAATAATGTTCTATATATGACAGCTTAATTAACTCAGCTAGTTAACTTCGCAACAAGAAGTGCTCCACACAGACAAAAATAAATCAACATTACAAAAAAATATATAACAATTAAAAAAAAAATTGAACCTGTTGTTTTGGTGGCACTATTCCAAAGGCTGCTCCCATTGCTAATTGGGTACTCGATTCCTGGACCATCAGTTTGACATGTTCAGGAAGATGGAACTCCAAGAAGATGTTCACTACCAGAGGTTAACTTAATAACATTCTTTTTAAATTTTTTTTTTTTTTTTTAAAAAAAATTAAAAATTAAAAATGAAATACCGGGTGATACTCTATCAAATTGTTTATAATTGTCAAGCGAATTGCCTCAAGCAACTCTGGATCATCTATTTTTCTACCTGTGTCACTGCAAACAAGCTCCACAAACAAATGAATCAAATCAACAAAGAACAGCTAGTGCAATAACTAATTCAATACTAGGAATGAGTCAAATGTCAAATTTTAAAGGTTTTTGAACTCATGTAGGAAACTAAGATTTGAAATCATTCCAGAAACTGCTACCATTTTCTTATCCATGTACTTATGACACCACCACTCTCTGCATCTTTAAGCATTTGCATTTGTTCAAGGATCATCAAATTTGTGATTTAAATGCCACTGGCTGTAAGGAAGCTCACTTGAATACATATAAGAAAGTATTATACCTCTCAAGAAAAACCATGATCTGAACTTAATAGTGAATGAACAAAGGAGTATGAAAACATATTAACCCGAAAATGAAATAGAAAGCAGAAAGACCAGAGTGTCATTTGCAAGTATGAAAACTGTCAAGACAATATACAAAAAGAAGACAAGGCCTCATGTTCAAATGTACGTGTAAGGACGATAACTTACGCTTTAGTGATGGCAAACTTGTTGTGCTTCCCAGAAGAATCCAAGAAAACATTTGCTTTAACAACATTGAGTCCAAGATTTTTGAGTGCATTCATCTGCAACCCATTTGCTGATAGTTAATGTCCACTAGCAGACACATTCTTGAAAACATATGAAGATAGATCATATTGAATGAAAAAAATTTCTCATTCATCAATATACTAAAGACTCAAACATCAAATATCAAACATAAATAACAGAGGTAAGTCTTCATACAGTGTCAAGAAGAGCTCCAAGCCGATCCCCAAAAGTTATCTCCACAACAGTCGCATCTGGATCAGAGTCTTGGTCGATAATAACGACTGGAGTTGGAACGGTATCACTTTCACTCTGACTTGCATCCTGTTTGCCGTCCCATTCCAAAAAACCAAAAGAAAACAGAGAAGTAAGCCACTTAATATGGAAAAATCCCAATCACATAGATCAAAATTTGTTCAATACCTCCACAGTGGAAGTCGATGCTCGTGGAGTGATTGTAGTGGCTGAAGATAGCCATCTGACAGAAACCACACAGAAACTTAACACAAAGAATAGCAGCAATGCACTGCCTAAGTGTACTCTAAAAGGCAATGTTAGATAACATTGGTATTATCTAATGATCTCTTTGTGTGCTTATATTGCTTCTTCTTTTTCATTGCACAGTTTGCTGGGGTATGACCCCTTTGCTAGCTTCTGTAGTTTTCTCTCTTTAACACAGATTCTTACTTACCCAAAAGAAAAAAAGAAAAAAAGAAACAGCAAAACTATAGAGACTACTTCCAAGTCATAATTTGAGGAAATAAAGAGAATACAATACAACCCAGAACATGTAAGTGAAAAAATTAAGTCACATAACTAACCAAAATAGTTACTTTGATAAAAATAAAATAAAAACAACACAACAAAATCAGTACACTAGTATGATCACATAGAAGCAAAGTCTTAAGTTTTACATAGTTGTGCAATGACATTACAGTTCAAAAGATGTAACAACAACAACAACTACATCAAATTAAATAGAAATGAAGAAAGAATGTAAAAAGTGAAAAAAAGGGGCTTACTTTCTCTGATGAAAAATGGAGAAACATTTGGCGCCTCTGATGCAAAACCCACTTGAAACTCGAGTTTCAGAGGCTTTCAGAATAGCATTACTGAGGTGAGCACCAGGAGCACAAGAAGCCATAGCTACAGCCATTTTTGAATAATTTTCTCACTCAAAAATACTATAAAAAATAAAAATCACAAACAGAAAAGAAAAGAAGAAGGAAAGAGGCTAAAGAGAAGAAACACAAAGAAAAGAAGGCGAGACAAGAACAAAGAGCATTGAGAACTGGCAGTGGATAACGTAGTGAAGAATAAATGGATGTGTGATTTTGGGTTGGTGAGCCTCTAGGAATATACGCCATTGGATTATTTGATGGATGGGATGGTGTACACAGAGTGAAAAAAAAAAAAAAAAAAAAAAAACCTTTTTTTTAATATCCTTAAATTTTTGGATTCTATATTTTACTTTCTATTTTTTAAAGGATTTTTAAAAATTGCTCACTGTCCAGACATTCTCATGTGTTTCAATTAACTCAATTGATAAAATATTTTATTTTTTAAATAAAATATTTAAAGTTCGATTTCCACCTATACCCATAATCAATTGACTGCTTAGTCTGATCACTGATGATAAAAAATAATTATCAAGTTAAAACGTCATAAATCGAAACCATATTTAAAACTAGTTGAATTAAATATAGAATATAATGCAGCAAGATAAAATAAGTCTAATAACACAGTATTTTTTTAAATTTTATTTTACAATTATTAATATGATTTATTCTGATTGGTTTAAAATATAAACAGTGTTATAAGGGTGAAAGATAAAAATAATATTATTCCAATTGTAATCCCCGCATATGATAATTTGAAAAAATAAAAATAAAAATGTGCCCAATAAGTTATTGGCGTCCATTCCTCATCTGATATATGGATTTATTCTCTTTTTATATTTAATTATTATTATGTTCCCACATTTCTTTTTTATTTATTATATATATTTAATGTTGGTATATTTTGTTCCCATTTTTGCATATATCACTAGTATAGTGGTAGTATCTACTTCTATCTACTGCCACAAATATCTTTTTTTGGTAATCTACTGCAACAAATATCTGGTACCACAACAGTGACGCCTTTGGTTCAGACTTATGGATAGAAAAAAGTTAAAGAGACATGAGTTTTGTGCTTTCTGAGTCTGTTCCCACCATGGGGAGGGATGAGGAATCCATTCGTTTCTTGTCCTTTATGAACCAAACAGGAGGCTTCAATCTCTAGGCGCAGTTTTTTTCCTTTTTTTTTTTTTTTCAATAGATAGTGGGAGATTTGAATAATTTTAATGTATTTCCAGTTTTTGTTAGCATTTAAAAAAATTAATAAGGACTTTCTCTAAAAAAAAAAAAAAAAAAAAAATTAATAAGGAAAGTTAGGACATTATTTTTCAATGTATTTAACTATTTATAAATAAATAAATAAATTTGTAAAATAACTCATTTTTTTTTAAAAAAAACTTTAATATTACTATCACGCACCATTGGCGCAATAGTCACTCCACAAGTATAAGTACTTGTGAGATGTGGGGGGTAAGGGTCGAAGTTCAAGTCTCCAAATTTTACATACATATAAACTTAGATTAGACTAAAGTAGAGTTTTTATTTTATATAAATTAAAAAGTAAAAAATAAAAACTTTAACGTCGAAAAAAATAGAGCGCAAACGTCTCTGCTAGAGACACAAGAATGTATTAATTGAACTTTAAAACTTTTAACTATCTCTTATCGCGATTAACATTTCTTTCAATACTATGTTCTATAATTTAAATGGAATGGAACATAATGACTCAAATTTTAAGTAAAATCTTAAATGAATAAGATTTCATTATTAACACGATTTAGACCGCGGGATCTTATAGCACCATGATAATTTATAGTTTTACCGATCTATAAATTATTATCTCTTTGTTTAAATTCACATGTATAAAAGCTATAAAGTTGTAAAAATTACACAAATATTTTAAATTTATTAACCAAAATACATTGTTGATTCTTAAATTTAACTTATAATAAGGGATTTTAGTCAAGTTAATTGACAAAATATTGCTTTAATTTAATTTTTTTTAGAGTTTTGAACCTTTGGTACACAATTAAAGTTGTTTGCGGAAACTCGAAACAGTGCTAATTATAACACTTTTTAGAGTCGAAAAGAACGTATAGCATCCGGTGGCTTAAAGTATTCAAGTAAAGTTGCTTGAGAAAAGTTTATTCAAGTACCCGGTGGCTTAAGTAAACTTGGAGCAATTTGCATTATCATTAAAAAAAAATTCATTTTACACTTTAGGGTAAAAAGTTACTTTATCTATTTTAACTTATCATTTTATAACTCATCTAACATCTCGTTTTTTATTTTAACATACAAATGCAACACATTAAAATAATATAAACTACCCAAAAAAATAATATAAAACTAATCCAAAATAAATAAAACTATTTTTTTTTTTTAAATAAGAAAGAGAGTTTATCAAAATAAGTTTATAACTCATCTACAATAACTTCTAAATTTAAGAAGTTACTATAGTAAGGTTATTAAAAATTATAAGAATACTCAATCGGATGAGGAGTTTAGTATTTGAGGATGTAAAATAGCAATTTGGATGGTATATATTTGTGTTTAATTTAGCATCACTCATCTCTCAGTTCTCTTAACTCAAAACTCTAACTCTAACTTATATCTCATAAACTGAGGTGAGTGTGTGTGTGGAGTAATGAGATTTAACTGAGTTTTGGTGCAACTCAAAAAGAGCTATTATGGCTCTTAAGTGTGGTCTGACTTGAAAAAGACAAGTCATGAGAGTGGGTCACAGTAATTTGGTTTTATTTTACAAATCTGCCACTGTAACCCAGTTTTTATAACCCGAAAACTCATCAAATGTATTCTTAGTTTCCACAATTTAAACTCAGTTTTTTTATTAATGAGTTATGAGAATTGAGAACAAAAACTAAACCAATCAAACAAACTTGAGGTGAGCCCCCACAAAATTTGGGAATTAAATGATGGAACTTGAGAATTGAGTGAAGGTTTTGGCTACACCAAACATTGCCGGATGCTAATAGCCAATAGGTAGAGTTTCTCCTATCAACTTCCTTTTGGATTTTTTTCATCATTATCCCAAATGCCTTCCTTCTCTGGTAATCTCTCGTATCTATTCCTCCCTTTAGATTATATGGTCTTCTCGCAATTAAGTACTATTTCATCACCTTTCACTACCACCACAACCACAACCACCTTCTACTCTTCTTATATCATATAAGTACTATTTCATCAAGACTTTTTATCTCCCGATGTGCTACCAAATTAATATACATTCAACAGGAAAACATCTCTCTTTGGATTTCTTTTGACCCCTCCTCCCTTCGACCAAGTCAAAAGCAGATAGCAGTTGAAAAAGTAACATCGGTCACTCAACTACTCATGTGCTTGTAGTCATATCCAAGTTCATAAAAAGAACATCTCTTTAGTAAGTCTTGCTTGAATCTAAAATGATTTTGTCTCCTTGCTAAATTAGAGGCTATTCATGAGAGGCTTTGGATTGGACAAGTGGCTAATCGTTTATGCAGACAAGTTAGCAGCCATGAGTGACATCTCTTACGTGTGATGTACTACATTTTTTTTTTTCTTTGTTCTAGAACTAACTGCGCATCATAGCGTCAAATCTTATGGAATTTGTCCTTCCACTTGCTCATAACATTATATATACACACACACAAAATAAAATAAAATGAAGGGGGTAAATATAGTATTAAAATTTTCTTACTGTTATTATCATTTTAAAACAGTTTATAATAATTTATCAAGGGTAGTGTTTGTAACTAAAATATGCCTTCAGCTCACAATTTCCATTTTGCAAAATAAATAAAAGTGCAGTTTCTATCCATTTATCATCATATTAGCACAAGATCACTAAAAGTAGCATTTCTACCGTTTATAGTTGAAAGGAAGAAAAAAAAAATATTTTTCTTCTTCTTCTTCCTTTTTGAGAATGAAAAGAGTAGCATTTTATTTGCACGACATATTTATAGGTATTATTTCATCAAGACAAAAAGATGAAAGTAGCCTGGTTACGTTTCTGGAGATATTATGATCATGTGCTCCAGAGCTCTTGATTACCCACCATATTTTTTACCAATAATGTATACTTCATGGGGAAAAAATAATTGTAAAACTTAAAATCAGACACCACTTTTGTCACGTTCTCTATACTCAAATTGATAAAAATGAATTTCCTTAAAGAATTTTAGAGTACATAGTTTAATCCAAACACTACCCAAGTAAAGAAAGGGAGAAAGAAATGAATCCAAGAAACCAAAACTATCAACCCAATGAAGGTATATCATCAATCCTCAAAATCTCCAGCATTCTCCAATAGGTAATTGGCTGCCAATTCTTCATTGCGATCACATGCCAAAAATGCCTCAATGACTAGGGCTCTATCGAATCCCATTCCCTCCAGCTAAAGAATGTGAACATTAAATCAATCAATACAATTGAATAACACTTAAGGGAAAAAGAAAGAAATGAAGAAAGCATTGTATCACATAGAAAAGGAATCCATACTCGTTCAATAGCTTCTTGTTCAGCTGGGGTGACATGGACGGCATGAGGCAAATCTTGTTCGGGCTGATCAAATGCATCCCTGCAAGTAAAAAGAAAATTTATGCTGCCTTGTTGTTTAACAGTTCCAAGTAGAGGTTAATTTGCAGGGATCAAAGGTGCCTACATCACAGTACATAAAAGCATTTCATCTCAAATCAAAACAAACAAAATCAAGTTTACACCCAACACACACACACACACACAAAAGGGTCAAGTTCCCCAGGTCTCATCCCTGTGCTTCAGAAGAGAGCCTGATCAGGCTTGATACATTGAATTTATCTGTTTATTAGTATAGTCCACAAGTACCAAAAAAACCTCCAGAGCAATGATTTTAGATATCAACATTGAAAGGAGTATTAACTAAAGACGATGACAGCATTGGGTGATCAAGGAGACAAGGACAATGATTATGCCTATAAGAAAAGGAAGGAGGACGACTGCAGCTTCTAAAGATTTCTATAAAATTGAAATGAATGAAGATATCTGACTCTTTTACTTTCTTTCTTTTTTTCACTCAAAGATTTACTGGATATGCATATACTCACCCTTCAGAACCCTCTAGAGGTTCATTTATCAACTGAAGAAACTCTGCATGGTGCTCCTGAATTAGTCTTAAAAGCTGGGGATTTTGCTTTCCGAGCTCCTGAAGCATGGGCTGTACCAGAAGCAGTAGTTTAATAATGAGACATTACTTGCCAAAAAAAATAATAGAAAATAAAACTCTAAAGACATCAAAAAGCCAGTAGGAATACAATAAAGAAATGATACAGACCTGTAATATCTGTGGATTTGCTTGCACCATCGATCGCAGTGCTTGAAACTAAAAGGAAAAGTGAAAAAATAAATAAATAAATATATATATATATATATATTCAGTCACATCGTAAGAGTTCAGTAAGTATAACAGGATGTAAATCAAACAGAACATTTGGTATCACAACTAATTGGCCATAAATGGATTTCAACATAATGCAGAATTGGGCTATAGACAAATCAATGAAAGTAAAAGTCCAAATGACAAGAGCGTGCTCTGGTTTGAGTCAGATGGATGCATGCTTCAATTTTACCTCTAGTCATGTCCTCTCGACCATATGCATTATAATATTGTTGAGGTTATAAGGTAGAGATAAAGAAGCTATAATTGGGAAGATCCAATCCATTTTATCATCCTTATGGGAAACAATTAGCACAAGTATCAATAAAAAAAGAAATTAGAGTGTCAACCTCAATATAGAAAGAAAAAGGTACCAACAAGTTAATTTAATTAGAATGCCTATGCTTTCTTAACATCCCATACATAGAACTCAAAGATTCTTACATAAAAGGGCAGAAGGAAATGAATATAACAGGAATCCAACCTGTTGATTGTTCCTAAGAAATTCAAGGGATCCAAGCCCTCCGCCACCGCCACCAGCAGCAGCAAGTGTCTCCTGGAAAATTCCAGCTTCTTAAAATTAGGGACCGGATGACAATGAGTGAGTATAGGTCATGGAAGTCCCTACCAAATTTAAAATTTTTTACCTGTGGAAACATATTCAAGGGTGATGAGTTAGGTGCTCCAGAGACAGGTGCAGTGGCACCACCTGTTTCAGTTGCCAGACTTTCTGGGATTTGAGCCACTGGTACTGCAACTTCTGCTGTTTCTGGAATACCCTGTAGTTAGGCCAACATTAGTATCTAAATCAAGACTAATGCTACAGCAGAACAATTATGGATTTTAAACATACCGAGTATAAGTAATCCACAGCTCGCTCTGGGTTGTTAAAAGCTGCTCGAAGTGCACGGGTAACTGTTTCTCTGTCCCAGTTGCCACCGCCCATATCCATTATTTGTTGAATAGTCTGCTCAAGATTATTACCAGCAACTAGATTTGAAGCAGCTTGTCCATAGGCAACAGTAGGAGCACTGTAACAAGATATCATATCAGGATACTATTACATTAAATTAATAAGAAATTTTGTTCTCTGCAACTAGAAAGGAGGTCCATTTATGTAGATTTGTTACTGAAGGCCAAAAAAATAAGAGAAATATGAGAAAGACATATCAATCCTACTACATTTCACATTATTGGTGCATATCTATGATAAACAAGCATGTAGTAAAGCATTTGATCTGGATCATGCATTGTCAAAATTAGAAATAATATTAATAATAATAAATAGACCTTGTCAAATAGCGCACCCAAAATATATCTGGGGTTTAAGATTTGATTGGAAACCTTGGAATTCAGCCAGGCAATATAATGGTTAACTGACCTCTAAATTTCAGTCTGTGCCAATGGCAAGATTGGACTGGCCTCAAAATTTCAACCCAGCCACTTGAACCAGCCAAGATTGGAAGCCGTCTACTGGTTTTTAGACACTAAACTGTGGTGGACATGGTTTTGGTACCTAATTTAGGAACAAAATATATATACACTTCAATGTGTACCATTCTTTTTTTTTTTTTTTAATGAATACATACACTCCAATGTTTACCATTCTACAAAATATACACCCAAGAGCTTCATTCTAGTAGTCCACACTATCATGCATTCAACACAGATTCAGCTCCATGTTTGATCCCATGGCTGAGCATGGATTATACCATGCTCTTAAAACATGGTATCAAAAATATCGCTTAGTAAAAGGTATATGAATACGCCACATGTCCAATGAAAAAACACATTTCTGATCACACCATCACTCAATGAAATATCATCTTGCATGTGATCTAATCAACTTACCAATTATATGATGTTGATAAGCTAAAGAAAATAATATACTCAGAAAGAAAACAGGAAACCCTTGTCAAGCATTTAAATTAAATGCAAGCAATTTTTACTGTGACTGAAACTTGACAGAGCATCTTCTCATCTCCACTCTTTTTTTAAGGTAACTGATCAAGGGTTGTTTTCAAATCTTGATTATCATGTTCACCAATTTCAAAGCCATTTGTTCTAACAAAATACTAAGATGAATATCTTAGAGATAAAGCCCATACTTAGTTGCTCCTGTGTCTGAAGCAGATGATGTGCTCTTCGAGGCCCTGCAACACAAATAGCAAAGTGTATAGATTAATCCAGCAGATCCCCAAAAGCAACAATTGAAAGAAACCTGTCATAGAAACTCACGGTGCTTGTACAGGAGCTTCAGGTGCAGGAGGGTTTGAGGTAGGTGCCGTTGTAGGTGGATTTGTAGAAGCAGGCTATCATACAGAGGTAAAATAAGTGGTTTATAAAGAAAACATAAAAAATCAGATGTGATCATTTTGGGGCTACAAATAAAAATGAGCAAGAATACCTGAGTAGATGAGGCCCCCGATGAGCTCAATGTTTTACTCTGCCAAAACAGCAATAGGATATAAAATTAGGGTACATAAAAGTATCAAGATGTAGTAAGTATCTAAACTTACGCAAACATACCAGACAATAACAAGCAGAGAATTTTCTTAAGATCCTTAGTAGTATTGGCTCACATTTAGGAACATAATAATACACTCAAAAGTGGAAACTCAATCACAATGATGCCAAAAATAGCTCATCCATTAGCCAAAAAATAAAAAGCTATGGTCTTTAAAACTAACCTAGAATTAACACAAAGTACTTTTTCATGATAATAAATAAATAACAACCATGCACCAACTGGGGGGAAAATCAATGGTGCCAACACCAGCCCAGGTAAGGCAGGAGAGCAGGGTTGGGAATCCAACACAGGAGTTCAAAACTCTTTCATGTTTGGTGCAATATTGAAGAAAAGCATAATGCTGCTTCTTCAGATTTGTAGTGACAGCCATATGAGACTTCTGGTAAAGAGGCTACTCTGCATACTTTTAGATATGTAGAAATATCTAATTGAGTGCATTCATGTCAGCATACTGCCGCTCAAGTTGACTTACAAATCATACTGTTCATAACACACAGAAAGGTAATGAAATAGGTAGTGAGGCTGCTCATTTTTTATGTATAACCAGGTTATACCCAGTGATGTAATTGGGAGCATTCAAATAGTCATATATGTCTTCTTTTATGAAAGACTACAAAATAAATACATAAATTCATACTGTTCATAACTAATTTAGGCAAAAAATCCCCAAGGAGTACCGCAATTGGTTGGGGACCACACCTCGAGAAGCAAAATCACTGGTTCAAATTTCCCTCCCAAATCCTTGCATTCAAGGAAGAGGGGGAATATTAAAATAAAAGACAAAATCCACCAATTCTTAATACAGAATGCTCAGCAAAAGCCTTAAATAGTATGTAAAATATTCACAGCAATGGAAGATATGAAATTATAGCACTGGAAACTAACTTACCATCTTCTAACTTTGAGGAAAGGTAAGGTGTAATGATTAACTTACCTTAAAATTCTAAATGCCAATATTAACTACCATGATGTGATAATCACAAAATATTAATTACTGATTTGTTTGCTTTCATTAATTAAATAGCCTTTTTCATTTTTTACCGGTAGGTGTACATGCACCATTTCAAATATGATGAATACTAAGATATTGTTCATACTTTGGGTATTTATTAAATATATTCCATATCAACACATGGAAATAAACAGAAGCTGAATTGAATAGCGCATTAATCAGTCAAATACCCAAACTTATAGCGTAGAAGCATCTGTAACATGGTACCCATGTCATGTATCATTTTTAGCAACCTTAAATATTTTTCTTACTATGGATCATATAATGTCACATACCATAATATGCACCACCTTAAGTCTCAGTCTCACATAGCTGTAAATAATATTTGGAATTCACACTTGTTTGCCAGAACTTAAAATATAATTAGATAGCATAACAAAAACCAAACATGTTAAATTCACAATACGAACAAAATAAAAGCACATTAGGAAAAATATATATATACCTTGCTAAGCATGACAACAAGAAAACCATCTTCGGAAACATTGTTGTCCGCTAGCGTGGTTTCGTCCTTCAAGACCTTCCCATTGTGAATCAACAACTGCTGTCCACATGGGTAATTGTCTTTTCCTTGCACATCTTCAATGTTCTTCTTGACAGCCATAACCTTTCAAAAATACCACCCGTTAGTTGACTAATTAATCAATAAAGTCCTTTTTTCTGATAATTCAATTATTACAATAAGTAGGGGAGAGGGGATTCAAACCCTGGTTTCCATTGAGTAAAAACACTTTTGACTAATCAATAAACACATAAACAATCCTTTCTTAGTACACCACGTGTCCGTTTTCCATGAGCTCTATTTGTTAATGTACAGATTTTTAAAAGCTCGCCTTTTCAATTACAAGAATACTTCAGCTCAATTCTAGCAAAAAACCAAATAGGCTGATGCCGAACGGACACGTGACCACTATCCAATCAGACATTAAAAATTTTCCCAATTTTATCTCTTTTCCTTATACTAGAGATCATAAAATACCCCTTTAGCTCATTGCCTTAGTGAGCACTACCCTTAAATTCTAGTTATCCATAATTTAATATTAAAAGATAACAAATCACCCACCAGTCCTGCTTTTTTTCTCAACTTACTAAATTTATGTATCCCCATAATCTTTTTTACTTTAACAGCTTTAACTTGATCACATTCTGCATTATAATTCTGTTCAAAAATTATTTCTTTGTCACAAATTCAAATTTTCGAGCACCAAATCCTACTCTCTATACAACAATCACAAAAGCTATAAACTGAATTAATGAATAAACAACAAAAATACAAATGTGAAACATCTACTGCTCGTTAATTTGGTTAACAAAACCTAAAAAAGATCAAATTTTTTCTTAATTTTAAAGAAACAGATTACATGTAAAGCATTCAAAATTTGAAATTTGAAAACAAAAAGTTTAAGGAACTCACGGTGTCGGAGGGTTGAACCCTAATTTCAAAATGGCTGCCTTTGAGAGTCTTCACGGTGAGCTTCATTTTGGCGAGTTATCGATCGAAACGACGGCGTTTCGATAGAGGAAAACCCTAGGAAAGAAACGGCTCTGAGAAAAGAGAGAGAGCGCAGAGAGAAAGAGTGCCTTGTTTGTGTTTGCTGCAGAAAAATAAGGCGCACACGCAAAACGAGACGTAACAGTCTCTCAAAACGTATATAGGGGGACCAGCACGGGCTATGCACGTGACTTTGTCTTTATGATTTTTTATTTTTTACTTTTCTTTTCTTTGAACTAGAATTTTTGATTTTGACTTTTTAAGAAATAAATAAAAAATTGATTATTAATTATTATGATTCTCTTATTAAAAAGAATTGATTATGATTTCAATGAGTTTAGACAATATTTCACAATCTTTCAATATTTTGATTTTATGCTAATGAAAGTGGTATTAGTAAGTTAATGTAAAAGTGAAAATATTCCAATCATAATTGGTTATTTGTGAACAAAAAAAATATGTTTCTAATATTACTCTTGTTATTTATTTGATTTTGTTACTTTTTTATGAACATATTTGATTTGTTAAATAATATATATAAGGAAGTGTTGTATCGACCAAACTATTCCATTTCTTACAATGAAACACCTCGAAAACCTTAGGAACCAATATTATGGTTTCGTTTGACTTTTAAGTAGGTTTGGTAGCTTTAGGGAGAACACAAGCTAACAAATCTGTCTTGTTCGAGTCTTTCTTTATTTATTTATTTATTTTGAGAAACTCTTTATTTCTACTTTTAGCTTTGTTGTTTTCGATAATTCGAAGGATGTTAGCTTCACCTTGTCCCTATTGTTTGGTTGTTTATGCACTGGTTATGTACCCCCCCTAAAATTAAAAAAAAAAAAAAAAAAAAACCAACATAGCTAGTAATTAATGAATCTTCTTATTCCTAAGATAATATTTTGATAAATAGTTTATTTTCTTAAGTGTATTTTTTTTTTCCTGAATGCATATCTTTTTTAAAGAAATATAGTGGGGTGGGGTTTGAATTATTATTATTATATATATTTATTGTTGAGAAGAAGGTATGGTTCATTACATAGGTGGATATCACAAAGAATGCTATTACTACTGGATTATCACTGAAACCCTATAAATGCATATCTAGTACGACTTAAAGTCCATATTCAACATAAATTGTAATTAATTAATAAATAAAAATGTTAAATTAACAACTGCATAATTTAGGATTCAGTTAAGAGTGTAGAGTTGATTTTTTAAGTATTATTTATAAGAAAAAGTTTGATTTCAACACGTTTTAAGTTATATTTTTTTTCAACATACTACGTGACAATTGACGAGTTCATTTATATGTAGTTTTAGTCACATTACTTTTTTAATGAGTTATGTGATTGTGTAAAGAATACACATGAAAAGTCTTATAATTTGCAATGTGATGGCTTGAAAATGACAACTCTAAATTGGTTTGAAGCCAAACTTTTTCCTTTTGTATAATTGCAATTGATTTTCAGGTTTGGTACACTAAGATCTTCAAGACCGAAACCAATATTTTAGTTTTGGGGTCCACATTATAAACCAAAAATTATTAGAATTCAAAAATGAAAAATATAGTAGGATTTAAGAAAAATATACTTTGAAATATAAACCTAGTATATATCCACTCAATGTTAACAAAATATGGACAAAAGAAAAGACACAAAGTATTTATTTGTTAACATATTTTAAATCAATCATTTATCAAAGTGGAATACAACATTTTTTTTTAAATCCCAAAAATTAAGTTATGGCTGATTGCATATTTTATTCACAATAATTTCCCTTTCAAAGGACAAAATTAAATTCCCTTAGAAACCATCTTCTGTTATGTTAAGAAACCGAATGAAAAATTACCATTTTATAGTTTTAATAAAAACAATAAGAGTAAATACGAGTACAACCACTCTATAAACAAGTTGGTAATAAGTTGTTAATACTTGCCAACCATTCAACATTATTCATAAATAAATTATGATAATAAAAACACGTGGGCTATGAAGTTCGGACATACTACTGTTTTGGTCAAAATTTTGAAGAAAAACTAACTAATTAATATCAACACCACAATTGTTCCTCCACCCTTGTATGTATATCCTATCACAGATCCATCCTCATCCTCAGACTCTTCCTCTACAGCTCCTGATGATATCCTTAATATGAAAGAAAACCTTCCCCCAGAGATAAAAGACCAAATAAAGACCTTGACCCTTGAAGCCAGATCCAAAAAAATCATTAGAGTCCTCCATAATTACCTTAAAGAGCATCAAAGCCACTTCCTTGCCATTTATCATGACATTGACCAACCATGGAAAACCCTTTTTGCTTTTTGGGTAACCAACTGGACGGTCATACATTATCTCTACATGTGGTATTTACTCAATGAGTATTATTTGTGTCTTCATTTTGAACCAGAGTTTTACAGTTTTATTTTCCCTCGTGAAAATAGATATTTTCAAAAATTCTGGTTTGAAATTCTGAAAAATGATGCTCATAATGGAGATTGGAAAGAGTATCCCATCATGGTACATCCGAGATTTGGTCACAAGATTAGTAAAGGATGTTTACTTGCTAAGCTCAATTCCAAAAATGATATCTGAGCAGAAGGAATCTTTCACCCATCAGAGATGCATTGGGTCACTAACCCGGATGACACACTCCATTCACATATGGACACTTCTGGAGTATCTTGTTACCAAGCTCTTACAAAGGCAAAATCCCTTAATAAGGGAATCTTATCTGAAATAGTACCAACTGACCCAGAAGTTTGTAGACAACAGTGGCCACATGAAGATCATTGGGAAATGCCCAATCCTCTTATTGGTTACGATGACCCCTATTATGATAACCATGACCCAGATATCAGTGCTGACGTCGACCTTCTACTATGAATATGGTTTGAGTTCCATTGCCTATAAATAAGGTCTTTGTGTCTTTGTAATGGCAAGAAATAGCCTCCCTCTGATGTCCTTATGTCCTATGTAAAATATTTGCCGAATCTAATAATATCAGTCAGTTTGTTGTATCTAGTTCTCTGTTTTATTCCATGCTTCCAAGTAATCTTCTATATTTCTTTAGCATTATATTTTCTTAACCAGTTTCCATAATCTTTTGACACCCTTTTCTTCTCATATGTATAAGATCGAGAAAATATTAAGAATTTTTTTTTTATTACTAAATGATTTTAGCAAGATAAAACACCAAAATGAAAAGAAAAAAAAAATCCTATTTAAAGTTTATTATTTAGAAGAGGGACACAAGTTATAAGCTAGCTAACCATTTTTTAGCATATTATAACTAATTTAAATTTTATGAAAGATTAAAAAAAAAAAAAAAAATCTTAAGAGGGCAAATGTAAATACTTATTTTATATATATATATATATATATTTTTTTTTTTTTTGAGTTTGGAAAGTAAATGAGTGAAGGGGTGTTGGTGCATAAGGTTGTAAATGAGTCAAGTATGAAAAATTCAAGATTGTTTGTTTAATTTTATTTCAAACACAAACCGATCTTGAGCTTGTCACCAAAATAAATCACTTGATCAACTTGGTTCATTTTCTTTTTAAACAAGCTTGGGCTTGTTCACGAGTTACTCGAATAACTTATAATACTTATAATATACAGTAAATATAAAACTAAAGTGTTGTTTAGGGATTATGTGAATTATTAAAGATTCCCATAGGTTTAGGGATTCATTTTCCCCCCTAACATGTCCATAACCATTTCCGGGTTCTCCTATAATGTAGTTTAGTGTGATACTGTTTCCCCTCTATGCTAAAATGCTGCTAATTGACAATATGGTTTAATTGTTTAATCTATAATTTATATAAAATCATTTTTTAAACGAAAAGACGTTTGAATTTTGGTTGACATAATAATATTTTGCCATATAAATTTAAGTTTTTGAGTCTTCACAAATTTACAAGTCAATATTTTAATATATATTTTTTAATTGAATTTAAATTATATTATATATTTAAACCCTTAATTAGAATGCTTTTAAATCATATTTTCTTTAAATAATAGATTAAATGGTTCTATATACATACACAATCTGAATAAATATCTATTAATGATTACCCATAATTATGTGAATAATAGTTGCCATATAAAAATATAACCATAATAAATATCCATTAATAACTACCATAATTATCAATTTTCATATTTTCATATACAAACAATCAAAATAAATGTCTAATAATAATTATCATAATTACCAAATTTAATATTTATATACAAAATTAAAGAGAGAAAAAAAAAACCATTTTGTATATAAATCATATTTTATTAAACTTTCCTATGTATTGCATAAGCGACTGAGTTAGATAAGAATGTCAAATCTGAGACTTGTTTGTGCCAATGATCAAGACCAAGGTTAAAACAAGAGTTTGGCATATTAAAAATGGACCAAAAATTGCATTTTCACAATTCACTTCACTTGAGTCCACCACAAAGCAAAGGCAAAGCGGTAACCTCTAGACTTTTCGTTAAAAAAATAAAATCTTACAAAAGATTTACATCTTCAAAACGAAAATAACTTAAGTAAATTCTATGGGTTTTGCAAGATTCAATGGCCCCATAATCGAGTTTTAAGCAAAACAAATTGGGATCTAAAAAATTCACTCTCTTGTCTACACTTAGATTTGTGTACTTGTGTGTTCTTTTATACTCGAATCATATTTTTCCCCAACCAAAAAAAAAAACTTTGCTAAGAAAAAAAAGAAGAAGAAGTTTAAATTATATATGATTAACTTCGTCAAATTATTGAGCAAAGTTTCAATTTGATTCATCAATAATTGTACTAAAATTGTTTATTATATTTTCAAAAAGAAGGTTACGTGTGTTTACACTTTTCACACACTAGTCTCACTAGATGTACGGGAAAGTTTCAATTAGTTAAAATTGTATTATTAACGTTTTAAAGTTTATTTATTTGTGAGGTTTTTGATTTAAATGTAATATGTTCTTTGGTCAAATTTAATTCACATTGGGCTGGAGTCATTGTTGAAGGCATGGGTTAGTAATTTAACACGCCGACACACACACACACACATTCCAGCCCAATATGCTTTGAATTTCATGAGTTATTGGTGCATATTGGGCTGGAGTCATGGGTTGAAGCATGGGCTAGTAATTTAATACACACACACCCTAGCCCAATATTATTTGAATTTGTTTGTAAGAATTTCATTAGGACTCGAAGGCATGAGTTAGTCATGTAACACACAAGTACTAATTTGTGAGGAAAGCAATTTATTCAATAATTAATCAGTTACCCTCTTATATCCATAGCCCAGGGCCGTAGGGTCTCAACAATACCAATACAGGCCTGCCACATCCTAGTGATGCTACCTAGTCATGTATTGGGTAAAGTTCATTTTGGTACTTTTGACTATTAATTATTACTATAATTCAGTTCATCAACTATTAGATTAAAAAAAAAACCTATTAGGTATGTCAATTTAATCCTTAAAATTTCAAAAATTATAACTACTGTTTGGTTGTTTTTTCAAAAGAGCCAAAAAATTAAGCCTATCAATTCGGGTTCAAACTAAGGTGGAATCAAGTCCACAACTCACTTTTAGATCACATAAAGACTAGTGGTGTATAGCAAAGAAAAACATGCCAAGACACAAGCTCATAATGAAGACAAATGGGACGTTTATTAAGAGTCTATTTGGGAAGAGCTTATTTAGTTGAAATTAAAAAAAAAATTCTGAAAAAAAAAACTATTAGGTATGTCAATTTAATCCTTAAAATTTCAAAAATTATAACTACTGTTTGGTTGTTTTTTCAAAAGAGCCAAAAAATTAAGCCTATTAATTTGGGTTCAAAGTAAGGTGGAATCAAGTCCACAACTTGCTTTTAGATCACATAAAGACTAGTGGTGTATAGCAAAGAAAAGCATGTCAAGACACAAGCTCATAATGAAGACAAATGGGACGTTTATTAAGAGTCCGTTTGGGAAGAGCTTGTTTAGTTGAAACTAAATTTTTTTTGCTGAAAGTATTGTAAATAAAGTTAAAAGGTAGTTGAAATAGTATGGTGGAACCTATGAATAGTACAAAAAGTGCAATGAGACCCATAAATAATAGTAAAAATAAGCTGAATAATAGTAAAAGGCAAATGTTAACAAGCACCGCATAGGTTGTACAAAAGTGGGTCCCATTTAATAATAAAATAAAATAAATATATGAAAAGGAAATAAAACTAGTCATTTTGGTTATTTTAATATTTATTCTCTCTACAAAGTTGACTCTACACTGAAAAATATGACATAAAACTCTATAAAAAGACAAAATTGTACCAAAAAAAGTCAAAAGTTACTGCCCGTTAACACAGCCCATAGTAAAATTATGCTAAATAGTAAAAAATATTTGTTTTTTAAGCCAATGCTAAATGCAACCTAAGTATTCAACAAATGATACAAATAATTGTCTACTTGTGCCGCCACCCACACAAAACATCATTTATTTGAGTTGTTGTATTTATTTTATCCCAAGTCATAGTAGTAACGTGTTTGAGAATTAAGTAGAGTTGATGTTCCCTCTCAAAAAAAAAAAAAAAGTAGAGTTGATGTTGAAAAGTTGGTCCATAATTACCTCATTCTTTTGGGGTTTATAATAGATTAAGAAAGCTTTTGTTATCCATCTCTCTATAAGAACTAAGACTTTTAGTTAGATTTTTTTTAAAAAAATGTCAACTTTGAGCTTTGTTCTTGGTTGGATAATATGAAAATGATATGAGTAGAGATAATGGGCCTATAAATAATTTGGACTTTATTTTGTGTAAACTTGTAGGAAATTCCCAAAATTTACCAATAATTATTTTGTTTCTTTGGTATAAACTTAGACACATAGCAATTTTTTAGGTTTTCAATTAAATACATCTAAATGACATTGACAAATGAAGTTTAAACAATGATAATTTTCACAACAATTGTTCAATATAGTGACATTGTTAAATTTAACTAAAGTACCCAACATACAGTATCTAATGAACTTTATCTAAATTTTATCCTTATAGTCTCTCTATCTCTCTCTAAATTGACATGCAACTTAACAATAAAATTTGATGCCATTTTCTCAAATTTCATCGTAAATCAAATAAATTTATAGTTTGTGGTGAAATTACAAATGATGTGAAATTTAAAATGAAAAAGTGTCATTCATCTAAAACATAGTATTGTAAACTCTTTTCAAATTACTGAAAAGAAAAAGAAAACAAGAAACCAAAAAAGAGAGGAAAACAAAAAATTGACAGAGGTTTTAGCATTGTAGCTTTTAGTGGGTTCATTGGCTTCCAGTTTGACGTACAGCCATGTGACAAAGAAAATATAAAAGATGTTGCCAAATCATAAAAATTTATATACTAATATAATAATCTCATGTCATGAATTGTGATTATGCTAATGGCTAAGTGCTTATCTTTGATTTGCAACAATCTTCTTCATCACTCTCATTATTATTATTATTATTATTAAGATTGTTTACCTTAAATTAAACTCTCTATATATTTAAAAAAAAACTCCACCATCAATAGTTTCCTCTAACTAAAACTCTATTACCTTGAGTGTCATAACATTCTATTTCAACTAAACATCTATTACCAAAAGTTTCAAATAATTTAAAAAAAAATTTAATATTTATTTTAATTATTTTGATTTATATCATAGTTTTATGATTTAATAATATAAGTGAAATTCTTACCTTACACATTAAAAAATTGATATGTTTTTTTTTTGGTAAAAAAATCAGAGAAGAAAATTCATTAAAATTAAAGTTTTTCCCATTAAAAAAAAATATAATTATAGTTTTTTTTAAGAAAAAAATTATTATAGTTTTAATTTATTTACAAATATAACTTTTAATTAAACCCTATCTTGTACCGACATAATTTTTTTTGAGAACCCTATCTTGCACCGACATAATACTCCCAAAACTAAAAATAGACTACTCCATAAATTATAGATTTTAATTTTAATGACTAATTTGAGTGTATATCTTCTAGTTATACAAAACAAGAAGAACAACAATGGCACACGTAAATTATTAATTAATCAATCTATCCAAAAAAAAGTAAGCAAATATACGTAGTCACATGCGCAGGTCACGTGACAGTTAGTTGGGGAAAAGCCAAATACACAATTTAGGCTTTTTTCAAATTTTTTTATTTTTATTTTTAAGTAGCTCCATAATAAATTTGCAAACAAAAGGAAAACTAGTGGCGGGATTTCTGCTTACAAACGTTTTTCCCCTATTTTCCCTCTTTCCCAGTTCCACCGCCGATCCGATAGCTTCGTTTCCCCCTCTCTCTCTCTCTTTTTCCCAAAAACAAACAAAGGAAACAAAAATCACGAGAAATCTGGGGATTTGAGAAGAAAAATTAAAACGAACAAACAAACAAACCACACAAAAAAGAGAGGAAAGAAAATAAAAATCTTCTTCAATCGTCATCATTGATCACTGAATAGCCACTTTTTTCCTTTTCTTTGCTTTACCGTGACCTTATATTAATAATCACAGCCCTAAACTTTTTTTTTCATTTTATTCACTGAATTCGAAATTCTCAGAGAGAGAGAGAGAGAGAGAAACAATGGAGAAGAAGAAGTATCCGATTGGAGCTGAGCATTACACGCTTTACGAAGAGGTCGGTGCCGGCGTGAGCGCTTCGGTTCATCGTGCTCTCTGTACGTCTCTCAATGAGGTCGTCGCTGTCAAAATCCTCGATTTCGAACGTGACAATTGCGATCTGGTATTTCCTATTCTATGTGTGTATGTGTTTGATTGAAGAAAAGGAAACCGGAAAATTTGAATGTGGAGCTTTGTGAATTATAAGTGAATTTCATGATATTGAAATAGCTAGATCCAAAAAAAAGTTGGTTGATTGCTAATATTAGCTAATCTAGGCTTCGAGATTTGGTTTCGGCGTGTTTGATTTGAGGAAAATCTTATATGTGTCCGGAAAATTTGAATGTGAGCTCTCTCAATTAAGTGAATTTGCATGATTGCTACTATTAGTTAATCTAAGCTTTGATGGTTTGGTTTCAAAATCGGAAAATTTGAATGTGAGCTCTGTCAATTAAGTGAATTTTAAGATATTGAAATTACTAGATCCAAAAGTTGCATGATTGCTCATATTAGCTAATTTAAGCTTTGATATTTTGTTTCGGCAATATTAGAATTATAGATGTGTTTAGAAAATATTCACGGTTATGTGTAGGAAAAAGGAAAATAGAAAATTTGAATGTGAGCTCTCTCAATTAAGTGAATTTTAAGATATTAAAATATCGAAAAACGATGCTTGATTGGTACTATTAGTTTATCTAAGCTTCGATGATTTGGTTTCGGTATGTTTGATTCAAGAAATCAAAACCGGAAAGTTTGAATGTGAGGTCTGTCAATTAAGTGAATTTTAAGATATTGAAATTACTAGATCCAAAAGTTGCTTGATTGCTCATATTAGCTAATTTAAGCTTCGAGATTTTGTTTCAGCAATATTAGAATTATAGATGTGGTTAGAAAATATTCACGGTTATGTGTAGGAAAAAGGAAAATAGAAAATTTGAATGTGAGCTTTCTCAATTAAGTGAATTTTAAGATATTAAAATATCGAAAAACGATGCTTGATTGCTACTATTAGTTTATCTAAGCTTCGATGATTTGGTTTCAGTATGTTTGATTTAAGAAAACGAAACCGGAAAATTTGAATGTGCACTCTGTCAATTAGGTGAATTTTAAGATATTATCATATTAGCTAATTTAAGCTTTCAGATTTTGTTTTGGCTGTATCAGAATTGTAGACGTGGTTAGAAAATATTGATGGTTATTTGTACGAAAAGGAAAATAGAAAATTTGATTGTGAGCTCTCTCAATTAAGTGAATGTTTAGATACTGATATGATTAGATTCAAAAAAAGGTGCTTGATTGCTAATATTAGCTAATTTAAGCTTCGAGATTTTGTTTCGGCAATATCAAAATTGATGTGATTACAAAATATAGTCTAATTTTTGTGTAAGAGAGAGGATTGAATTTGCGCTTATGTGCGGTACTGATTTAATGGTGTTCGTGACAATACACTAAAAATATAATAAAAATTACAAGAAATTCAGAACTTGAATGAAATCAAATAGAAACGCAAAGATAAAAATTAGAGCGAGAAAAATTTGGTTGAGGCACAAAAATATCGCTCTCTTTAAGGAGATTCGAGCTCTCTGCAATTAGTAAAGCTAACAAACTGATATCAATTGAAATTAAAATGTGCCAACAAATGGTATTATATCTGTGTTGCAACTTGGATTACATAGCTCAAATTACTCCAATATGGTCGTGCATTTGCTATATATTTTCTTAAGAATGAACTTGTTGTATTGAATTTTATGACAAAATTTTGTCCCTTAATTTCATGTAAACCTTTTTAGGATAAATGCAGTTGGCACAATATTTTTTAGGTTTGGTAGAGCCATTTTGTATTAGAAAATATTTGGGGATTGAAATTTGCACTATTCATACTGCCTACCCTTATTATTGTTGCTATTTGCGAAGACTTGTTTTGACATATTCTTTCATGTGTGCTCTCCACAGAATAATGTTTCTCGTGAAGCACAAACAATGAACTTGGTTGATCATCCTAATGTCCTTAAATCACACTGCTCGTTTGTCAGTGACCATAATCTGTGGGTTGTCATGCCGTTCATGGCTGGGGGATCTTGTCTTCACATACTGAAGGCTGCATATCCTGATGGTTTTGAAGAGCTAGTTATAGCCACCATTTTACGAGAAGTATTGAAGGGTTTAGACTATCTTCATCATCATGGCCATATACATAGAGATGTAAAAGTGAGTATTGATCCTTCATCACGATTCAGTTACTTGTTTCACATATTTGGGCTGACTACTATCCATCTTTGTATAATTTTGCATGCCTAGAATTTTTATTAGGCCTCCTCGTTTGGAAGCTCAACTATTGTTTCATTGTTCTGAACCTAAAATGTTTTTGCTGATATGATCTATCATATCCATAGTTTTGTATCACTAATATCTAATATTAAGTTCCTACAAATTGTTTTTAACCAATGAGCTATATAGCTCAATTGGTACTTCCTCCAATAATAATGGGATGGAGGGTGAGGTTGTGGGTTCAAGATCAACTAGGTGTGTGTGTAATTTACCAATCAAAAAACATAAGGTGATTTTCTTTTACTAGAATTTGCACGGTATTACAGCTTAACCCTAAATTTCTTGACATGAGCTATCAAACAATGGAGGGTAAGGTTGTGCTCCTTAGTTCAATATGTTGGAGGCAAGGCAGGTTTTAACCAATTCAAACATGCCTACTCTGACATATACTAATATGTTTGGTAGTTTTAATTTTGGAAGATGCCTGATAGTGGGCTATAAATATGAATAATTTAAATTTAGACCCCTTGGATGCCAAGATTTCCAGTCATGTTAATAAAACATGTAGCTTTTCCTGCAGAATCGTTGATCCCAGCTAGCTAAGAATGCAAATAGAATGGTAACACAGTGGTATGCTACCAAACTTCTTATAGAAAGAGGATAAGGCCAAGAAGTATACTTTTGGTGAATTAAGGGATGAGGAAGTTGTGACTGTTTATGGGATTTTAAGTTCTTGTGCCCAGACAGAGATTTTGAGTTATTTGGTATTGCATGTTGCTACTTCCTTTAATTCCTGGCAGTGCGTAGTTAGTTGTTATAGAGCTCACAAGATTATTAACAATTGTTTCCAAAATTACTACATGTCTTCTAATTCCTTGCTCATCATCTTATATTATATTTGTCATAGGCTGGGAATATTCTCATTGATGCACGTGGTGGAATCAAGCTGGGAGATTTTGGTGTTTCTGCCTGTCTTTTTGATTCAGGTGATAGGCAACGCATGAGGAACACATTTGTTGGCACACCTTGCTGGTATTCTCTCTCTGCATATACTCATTCCTTCTAATTCCCAGTTCTGTTCTTCTTCAAAATCAAGATTAATGCCATATATTAGCTAGGCCTTGGTGCATCCTTAGCTGACATTATTAATATAACTATAGAAGTACATCATGATTGAATCAACTAACATTTTGAAACTCTAGAAAATTTTCATTTAAATTAGAAACTGAAGTGAATGTTTAAACAGCATAAGGCTCCTTTTTATTGCCTTATTGTTTCTTGCTATGAAATGCTCAAGGATCAAGAATTTTGAATCTTTGTTTTGCAGGATGGCACCTGAAGTTATGGAGCAACTGCATGGATATGACTTCAAGTCTGTTTGAGTGTCCATTACTTTTTAAAAAAATTTCTCCTTTTTTGACCCCACCACCACTATCCTCTTATTAGACAATTATGTTTGCTCCACAATTTCTTCCTGTAGGGCCGATATCTGGTCATTTGGTATAACTGCTTTGGAACTTGCCCATGGTCATGCTCCTTTCTCAAAGTATCCTCCAATGAAGGTGCATAGACTAAAATGTGACATGCTTTTATCAGCATCTTTTTTGAAACATCCAGAAGCTCATTGAACCTACGAAGTTTACTGTTGCCAGGTACTGCTCATGACCTTGCAAAATGCACCCCCTGGCCTTGATTATGAAAGGGACAGGAAGTTTTCTAAGGTACGCTCTCAACAATATTTTTGCTCCTTCAAAAACGCCTTTTGGTTATGGTTCTGTCACTCTAAATGCTTTTTGGTCTTTCTTTATCTTCAGTCATTCAAGCAAATGATTGCTAGTTGCTTGGTAAAAGATCCTTCAAAACGGCCTTCCGCAAAGAAGTTGTTGAAGCATTCCTTCTTCAAGCAAGCTCGGTCAAGTGATTATATTGCACGAACACTTTTGGAGGGCCTGCCTGCTCTTGGTGATCGCATTAAGGCATTAAAGGTTAGCTTATCATTTTTGAGGATATGACCATAATCATTCTATGTTGTTTTGATCTGTACTACTATTAGTAATGTCTTTTTCCAATCACAGAGAAAGGAGGAAGATATGCTTGCACAAAAGAAAATGCCAGATGGCCAGAAGGAGGAAATTTCACAGGTTGGAATTCTCCTCTTAAATCAAGAAGAGTAAATGCTGATATATTGCTGATACGGATGTGTGTCGTAAAATTTCTTCTTGTCTTTTTATATGTGTTATGCTACATCTTTTGATATACTTAATCAATATGTGAACAATTTGATCAATTTACAGGACCAGGAGTCATCTGACTGAGATTTAAAGAATAAGAATAATATTATTCAGTTGGGAAGATAATTAACCATGACCTGTGAAAACTATTAGGTGTGTTTTCTTTTTTTGATAAGTAAAAAAAAAAAAAAAAAAAGAAAAAAAACAATAGTTGCCAAGAAAGTTGCTGCACCTTAGATAAAAAAAAGGTCAAATTGCATATTTGGTCCTCAACTTTTGACCTCTGTTTCAAAATCGTCTTTGTACTTTAAAATGTTTCAAAAAAGTCTTACTGTTATTTGATAGATTGAAATGCAGACATAGCAAATGGAATACATGAAACCAATGTCACTTTGATGATGTGGAGCCTATGACATGGCATGAATTGTGTTCGCCATATAAAATTTCTGTCCATCAAATAATGATAAGGATTTTTCTGAAACAAGGTTGAAAGTATAAGGACTAAAGTGAATAGGAAATAGAGATAAGTATAGGTTTGTAGAATGGATAACGCGTGTGTAACTTATTAATTAAAAAACATTGATATCACAAAGCTTTTCTGTATTACTGTTAATTTCTGTCAGTGTTGATGATTTGCATATTTACTCTGGGGATGAGTATCCTTTTTTATTTTTTATTTTAAATATATAATTTTATGGTTTCACTGTATTTGTATCATGATCAGTGATTTTTTACTTAGGGTATGATCTTTTGTATGCAGCCTGTATACCTAAGTCACTCCCTATGTTTTTATCATTTTTAAAATAGTCTTTACTCATCAAAAAACTGTTTGTATCATGATCAGATTGTATTAGTGTCTGTATATGGACATTCTTAGACTTCTTAGAAAGGTTTTTATTTTTTGATGTTGGTGTCATCATTATGTTGTACGAGCCTGTAATACATTCTTGTAATTTTTTGTAGAATGAATATAAACGAGGAATTAGTGGTTGGAATTTCAATCTTGAAGATGTGAAGGCCCAGGCTTCCTTGGTACTGCTGTCTATCTTTTTTTTTTTTTTTTTGGGTGATGTAATCATATGATATCTGAGGGCTCCTTAAATTTCATGATTATATGAATATGTTTCTCATTCTGTCAGATCCAGGATGTTGATGACCCTCTAACTGATTGCAACCGAGGGAGCACAAATTCTTTGTCTGCGCTTGATGTACCTGAAAAGCAATTGCAGTTTCAAGACTCTTTTCAAGTTGCGGAGCTGGTATATACTGAGAATCATTTACTTTAGTTGGATATAATGTTTCAGGAGGTTATATGTGTCTTAATACACTCGCCCTTAAAAAATTACCAGTTTTTTTTTTGTTTGGTAAATTCTTTTAAGAGTTTCTGTGTGTTCCTGATCTAATATTTCACAGGAAGATATTGATGTGATCCAGAACCAACCGATGCTTTCTCCATTAGTAGACTCAACTATAAATGAAGTCAAGTATGTTATCTGAAATGGTGTTTGCAGCTTTTCTACCGTAATATGTTACTTGCTTAGTTTCTTAATATTCAATTGTAAGAAGTGTTCTAGAAATACAATGGCATTGCTTTTAACTGGGAAGCTTTGTTGCTGTTTTAAAATTTAAATGCCATTTCCATGCCTTTTGGTTATGATAATGCTTAAATTAATGTTAATTACAGTCATGTTTTTCACTTTCCAGAGTCAAATGTGAAAAATCTGATGACGACTCCAGCATTGCTAGTTCATGCCATGAACAGCACATTTCACAGAATTCTTCACCCCGTCATGATGATCTTGCTGAAAGTAAAGGAGAGAGGTTTGACTCTGAATCTACATAATAATTGGGAGTTTTGGCATGTCTGAAACGGTTGGATTCTTGTAGTTACTGATTAACATCTTATCTGTGATTTTACTAGGGAAAAGTGTAATATTGCACCTTCTCACTATTTCTGACTACCTAACCAATATGAACCTACGTGTTTTTTAATTACCTTATCATAAATTCTAGTTCACACACACAACTCACCATATGCATATTGTCTTATCTAGTTCTGTGCTATTCTACTTTCTGAGTGCTGGATCATGCTGAAATTTTGATCTTTCCTCTATAGTTCTTTGTACTTTTTTTTTCTTTGGATGGAAAAACAAGTAATACATCCATATTTTTTTAACCTCCTAGCTATGGAGGAATCAACTGCTAAAAGTGGAAGTCTTAACTTGACATACAATGGTAATTAATAAAATATTTTATTTCATAAAATCTTATACATAACTTGGTATTTTTTCAATGAATTGCTAAAAGTAAGAATTGGTCTAACTTCAAAATCTATAAATCTCAAATATCCAAATCTTGTTTGGTCTGAAGTTTCAAGATTAAAATGAGTACGGTATTTAACATCGAATCCTATATATAAAAATAGCACATCTGCCTATTACTCTTCATTTGGTGCTTTCTCTTGGCAATTTCACTACTCAAAGTGTTCATAGAAGGAGAATACAATTTAATGACACGACCATGGGATTTTATATCAACGTTCATATAGATGTTGATATCCAGACTCAGTTATTCTGAAAGCTATGAGAGAAATTTTAATAATTCTAGACTTTGTACATTTTCATTTGTAACAACTAGAAGTCAATAATTTCAGAAGTTAGTATTAGAAATGAAGTGAAACTGCCTAGTCCTCTTGATTACTTGAAATTTCCAGTCACCTGTGGCCTTTGTAGCCAACTGGTACCTTTCTCCCTCAGAGAGAGGCAGGTCTGATGCTCAACCTATTCATTTAATAGAAACTGACTCCGAAAAAATCTGTGTTTCTTATTAATGATACGAAGTGTCTACTTCTTCTTCTTCTTCTTCTTTTATATATATTTTTTTATATTTATATTTATATTTCTTTTCTGCCCAGCAGTCGAACAAAATATATGAATTTGTGCACTATATACTTGTATTTACATATATTGTTTAACTAGCAGTTATGATACTTGTTAGGATATTGGTTACTTATAAAAAAAAAAGATACTTGTTAGGATATTGGTTAAGAAATTAAATTCACTCTTTCCTATTAGTTTAAGCTTTTAGGACTAGTGGTAGTTTATCATAGTTCTAAACTTTTGGGACACATGGTAGTTTATCAATACTTTTCTCTATTTGAGTCTTGACAGCTTTACTAAACAATTCCCTTGTGATGGTAACATTGACTTAACTCTTTCTGTTTTATTTTTAAGGAAAAAGAAAATGATTACAGAATTGAATTATCCAAACATAATATGTGATATTTATTACACTCTTCTTCTGAAAGTTCTCATTTCAATTTTAATGAATTTTCAGTGATAAATTGCAAAATCTATCCCAGAACACTACAAATTGCTCTGCAGCAACAGTTATGCAGGCAGCAGATGATGTGCTATCTGAAGTTCCTTCTAAATCATCAAAATCATCAGGCATCTGCTAATTTTTTTTCTTGATTTATATTTCATGCGGAAACAATTTTTTTTGGTTTTGGTTTTGATGTGACTGATTTTTTATTTCTCTAATTTTCTTGGACGGTAATATCTGCCCTTTTTTCAATTAGCCAAATTATTGTTGCAGCAAACAGTGATGAGTTTGATGAGAAAGCAAAGGCACCTGTTGTTCAGCAGAGAGGACGTTTCAAAGTTACCTCCGAAAATGTTGACTTAGAAAAGGTGATTTTGTTAATTGTAGTTCCGATTTACCTTTCTTGTGAAGGCTAATTTTTCCCCCTTTCTTTCAGGTGGCCCCGAGTCCCATACTGCAAAAGAGTCACAGTATGCAGGTGAGGTTGGGTTAATTATGCCAAAGTACATTTAGGTTTCTCCTCTTTCTCTCTCACAAGACCAAAGCCTATGACCTACTCTTACACCATCCCACACTTTTACCACTTGAGCTAAAACCCTGGGGCTTTATTTGCTTGTCTATATTATGGTTCTGGTGTGTCACTTGATTAACTATCTATCTGAACATTAAAATAGATTTGGTAAAAGTTAATTTCTATTCATAAAGAGGACAAACAACTCTCTCTCTCTCTTATGAATTTATATTGGTTAATGAGATTGCGTGACTTTTAATTTCTAAAAAAGTTACTGTTTTACATATATCTATATTGATATGTAAGAGAATAATTTATTAGGTAGAAGGTACGCTCAAATGTGAGCGCCCTTAAAGAATTTCAAATGGACACTCATTAGGTCCAAAAGTCAATGAGGGAACTGCATGACCCTGCCCCCCCCTCTCCTTCCCCCCAATTGAAGTGCAATTATTCAAACAGATATCTCCAAAAACTATTCTTAATATCATGCATTGAATACTCATTGTTCTCAAAATCTCAACGATCTCCATATGGTTCACATAATGCAATGTGGAGTAGCTTGCCACACAACGATACCGAAATATTCTGTTCTAATAGCTAAGTCAAAACTGTCCCCAAAGTGTAATTCAAAATATTGGTGCATAGGGTGTGGATGCAAAACCTTCCTAAAGAAATATAAGATAAATGATCCTGTCTCTCACAAGATGCTTGTTCTGGCCATACTTATCTGTATTCTTCTGCTATTTCTAGACACACAACTTAGCTATTGCATCTACAATTTTTTTTTTCCCGGTTCAAGATACCTACTTTGCTTACCCTGCGTTGTCTTATTTTTACTTTGAAATTCATCACTTGGTTTCGAAGGAGATCCTTCTAATTTACTTGCAGGCTTGTAGCTTTAAGAACATGCAGTGGCTCCTCTTATCTGAAATTAGTTAGAGCACTTTACATTGATATCCCGTGAGATCTTTCCCCTTCCTCTGTTCTGCAATCACTATAGCTTCATCTTACTTCTCTAACACTTAAGCTCTGGCTACCAAGTGAGTGAATAAATTTCATATCTATTTTTATTTTTGGGGATAAAATAACATTCTTTATTGAATTAAAAGAGTGCGTGGGCCAAGTACTCAGAATGTATCCTATGGGTACCTCAACATCAATCACTAAAAGTACAATGATCAATCAAACCTAACACGGATAATAATGCCAACATACAGTCAAAAAAAAAAAATAACATGAAAAAAAACATTTTCAGGTCTAAAATAGTCTGCTTGCATCCTTTAAAAATTCTAGCATTCCTTTCCTGCCAAAGGCACCACATTATACAATAGGAATCGCCTCCCAAATTTCTACACTCCCCTGTAAACCAAAACACCCTTGCCAACAGGTTTTTGAGTTTCTTCTCTTAGTCACTTGCATCAATTGCGATCTCTTTTTTGGGATTTATTGGAACGTTGGTGGTGATTAATCAATATTTTTGTCTTGAAATGTGACCCAGAACAGCATTTTCCCATATCTTCTGTATCATCTTTATACATCCTGTTTTACAATTCAACTATCCAGGAAGTTTTGATGGTTACCTTGTTTGAAAGGGCATAGATGTTAAGTTGGAGGCTCAACATTAGAAAATCAGGTCTTGAAGTATGGCATACATAATTTTCATGCCAATTCTGGACTTGCACTGTTATGTCTAAGGTTTGAACTGCAGGTGTAGCTAATAAGTCATATTTTATCATAATAGATGCACTGGTTTGGGGAGTTTCAAATTTATTAAGGCTAGTTTTATTTTCAAATTATGCTAGATTTTTCTTGGACTCTATAGGCTTTACATCTTGACAGGTTTCCTTTGGTAAATTTTAAGGTTTGTGGCTGTTGCAGAGCATGTCGTAACTGCTGCATTAGAGGATTATTATTTTTATTTCAGACTGGATAAGAAATTCATTGGATGTGAAAGAAGAGAGTTAAGCATAGGAAATTGACCATGGAGGCTATATTTCTTTTAAACTGTTAAACTACTAGTTTGCACATTATGTGAGTGTTTGGATCCACGTTTGCGGATCCACGTTCACGTTTTCAACCGATTTTTTTTTTTTTTTTTTTCCCCAGCGTGAACAGTAACATCACTTGTGAGCATTGTGCAGGGGACAAGAGCACTGTTCATGCACTGTTGAGTACTGTTTATGCACTATTTAGCACTGTTCACGGGTTAAAAAATATTAAAAATGGGTCCCACGGTACTATTTACACATTTAAAAATTATTTTGCTACAGTGTTTTCAGTTTTTAGTTTTCAGTCTCAGCAAAAATAAGTTGTATCCAAACGGACCCTATATGCCCTGAAGATATGTTTCTATCATATTTTACTAAATCTTTTGTTGCATTGGGCTATGTAGGTGATTACCCCACATCCTGCAATTCCTCTACCATCAACTCTACCGTCACCTCTACCATCACCTCTACCATCTCCTTGTGATGCTCCGTCATTAAATCTTTCTGGCTATTATCTTTTTCCAGCGTTGAATACTGTTTTGCAGACAAATATTGTTCAAAGGGTATGATTAGCCATATAGTTTTACTTTATATTCTAATTAGGATTGAAGTTTATTTATTTGTCATATTGTTTTCTACAGGAAAGTATTTTAAGTTTAATGAAGCAAGTTGCTGGAGGTGACACTACAGGTTTTGGCAATAAATGACCCTTCCATTTTAGCTTTTGAAATTTCATTCAAATTGGTTGATTCTAATGTCATTCCTTCCTACACTGCAGCTAACCGTGCAGTCGATAGAGGAGGCATGCCTGCACAAATTGCTGCAATGGAGAAATCTCTGGTATGTAATATAGGGTTCATGTGTGCTTTGCGTTCCAAACAAATCATCATGAAACTCCCAAAATTTGCATGCACTCTGTACCAAATCTTCTAACATATTAAAACTTGCGAGTATGGTGCTTAAGAGCACTTCAGTTTAGAAAATACTGGTGTACATATACTGCAATCACCTTAGTTAAGAGTGTAGATAGTCAGGCTTAAGAGCTACATAATCAAAGTTTTAATTTTTTAATTATTAATATAATTTTATTAAATGGAGGAAATAGATCAAGTACATAATATGTGTAATGATCTACTGCTAAAGAATTACAAATTCAGATCAGAAGATCTATAAACTCTAGAAAGAAGTCAAAGGGATGCTGCCTCAGACAGTCATCCACTCGTTTAGAGACCTCAGCATTGATTGATTGATTATTTAATTAGGCTGTTCAACAATGTAACAAATTCTTGTATTCCTCTCCTTCCAAGTTCAACACCTTAAAAAATTCTTCTATTTCTCTCCTGCCAAATGGTCCACAACACCCACATAATGAGGTAGCCTTCATATCTTCGAATTCCTATGAACATTGCACTTTCCTTGCCAACATTCCAGCAACCAAATTACTGTCCTTAGCATGACCCAAGAAATCCGAAAGAGAGTAAATACAAAATGCCAAGTCTGATGCAAAGGAGAAATGCAAAATAAGGTGATCAACAAACTCTTTGTTGCTCTTTCACATGCAACACCAGTCAATAATCATAAGAGATCCTTTCTAAAGATTATCCAAAATTTTATTAAATGCTGCTGTCCAAATGAAGAAAGCGATCTTATGAGATACCTTTACACTTCAAATACTCTTCCATGGATTTGGAGCTCTTCTAGATCCTTTGAGACCTCATAGAAAGAATGAACCTCAAACGTTCCAATTTTAGTTAATCTTCATGAAAGCTGGTCTTCGGGTTGCTGTTGATGTATGTGAGAGTACAAGTCAAAGAAACTATCCACAGCTTCCGACTCCCAATCACGGAGAGAGCAGCAAAATTGAGGATTCCATGTATGTCTTCCACCTGAGTACAAAGCAGCAGAAGCATAGCGTCCTTATTTACTGCCAATGTAAACCACTCAGAACATGTCCTAATACAAGAGTCACCGTGCCAAAGGTCATGCTAATACCTGACCCTAGAGGTAACCCCAATAGTAAATTTAAGAAAACTGCAAAAGACATCCCACCCTTTTCTGATGTTGTTCCTTAAGCTTACCCCATGCGATCTCCTAGATATCTTCGTTGTCCAGCACCTCATGTTTCTCCATATTCATACAAATAAAAATTTCTCCGTAAATGTTCCCTTTCATTTGCAAACATCCATAGCCACTTGCCTAGAAAGCCTAGTTCAAAAACCGTTTTCTGCCAAAACAAATGGAATGTAAAAATATAAAGGCCTGGTTCTTGTTACATATGATTATGCTCTTGAGTTGATTTCTGTAGTGTTTAATGGTGAGGAAAAATTTTCCATGCTTGTGTTAAAATTTCCATTATTTAATGACAGCCAAAGTTTAATCTGGTGGCAAAATTTCTTTCCAGATTCCTGAGTTGCAACTTACAGACTTGCAAACAAAAAAAGTTCAAACTAGTGTGTAGGAGCATCACATGGGAACATGCTTCAAGTAAAAAAACATTGAAATTAGATTAGCCAAAAATATAAAATAGAAGGTGCAATTTAGTTTTTTTTTGGGCAGGCCGGCAAGTGTAGTATTTAGTCAAATATATTATATTCATGTGATCTTTCAAAAGTTCGATTAAAAAGAAGCAACTGAATATGATGACAAACAAATGAATAAAAACTGATTGAATTAAGGTGAAAAATCTTGGTAGAATTCATTCCAATGTAGCTAAGAATGATTTTGTAACATAGCAACCTACTATAGATCCTGTTGCAACAGCTTATAAACCGGAAAAAAGGATATGAATAAAAACTAAAATTTAGTTTGAAAACCTACTTCACATCCATGATGGATAAGAATCACCTTTACTTAAAAGGCCTTGTTGAAAACCCTTGATATATATACATATATGTGTGTGGGTGTGCGCGCGCGCGTGCGTGTGCACATGTTGCCATTAGGGTTATCCTAGAGATTATACATTCAAAGATCAGTGAAACTCAAGAAAATGGAGAAATGGTTACTCAGACGTGCAGCACCCAATCATAGAATGATTGTTGAAAATGGATTTTAGGACATTCATAGGAAGATCCACACAATTGAAGGTCCGGTTATTCTGTTTTATCCATATATCCCGCTTAATGCAGTGCTATATAACATTACAAATATCTCTACTTTTATGGCATATAAACATTCCTATCCAACATCCAAAAACTTAAAAAACCTTCACCAACCATAATCCAATGAACTCCAAAACAACTAAAAATGCTATCCACCACAACTGTTTTGCAGTTGTGCAATGTAGCAACAAGTGATCCTCTATTTTTCCACATGATTTACACATAACACCAATTCACTAGAGTAATCCCTCTTTTGGCGAGACCCTATGCACCTGTCCAAATGGAAAAAACAACTTTCCCAGGAACTTTAGTAGTTGAAATACTCTTCCAAAGAGATTGGAAACCAATAAACCCGAGCAAAGTATGAAGAGACGTCCTTAGCATCCAACCTGTTATATCTTCTCAGCATTGTATAAAGGGACCCTTTCCAAACGATTAATAGTTTAATACCCTCTTCGCATTCCATACCTGAAACTTCCTTGATACTTAGAGTTAGAACTTTGGAATATAGTTTGTAGCCCCTAAAACCCCTCAATAGGTTTCAGCCTGTAAACCCCTTCATAAACATAATAATATCTAACCCTTATGTTCAATATAAACTAACCATCCTTGTCATAAAGCCTCAATTAAATTTTTTTTCCCACCTATGTTGATTCTTATCTTTTAATTTAAGTGCCATCTTAAATCAGGGGCACTGCTGCCCTTACGTAAACCTGAATCATTTTATTCCCAGCCAGATGCTGTGTGTTTAAGATGTGTTTGGTTTAACCACCCTGATCATGCCTGTGTCTCATATTCAGCCCTTGGTATACATGACCAACCTCTATATACTCCGTAATATTCTTATGCAAATGCAATCGGTTTGCTTCCAGAATCTATTTATATAATTAAATTATTTTTTGATTTTGGTGATACAGCTGTTTAATTTGTAATTTGGAGCCTAGCACTGATGCTTTACATGAATGGCTCGACCTAGTTTTGCTATGTTACTTCAGCTGAAGAGTGTTTATGTCTGATTGCAGCTTGAAGCATCCCATGATAGGGAAAAAGAGTTACTTCATGAAATAACTGAGTTGCAGTGGAGGTAATTAGATTGATATACCACATGAAAAATCGGTAAATTAATTATCATCAAATGCTAACATTATTTGAATTGTTGTTTGTTATATGTAGGCTCATATGTGCCCAAGATGAGCTTCAAAAAATAAAAACAGAAAATGCTCAGGTTAAAATGTGATATACTTTTATCACATGCCTTGTTTGGGTTGTATAGCTAGAATTCTAACATATCAGTTTCAGGTATGATTCCACTAACCAACCTGTGCTCGGGTGGATCTTGAACAAATTCTTCAAACTCCAGAATAAAAACTTAGTCTAAAAAGAAAAGGGGAAAAAAAAGATACATTTACCGGGAGTTATATCATTTACTACTACAGGTTTATATTATATGTATTATAGGTTGTTTTCTTGTAGTAGGTGATGAGAAACAAATTATTAAGAGTTCTCCAACTAGTGCAGATTCATTATTGATATAATCTTTGTACATGGTTTTAGTATATTTTTTTTAATGTTCTGCTTTTAAGTTGTAAATATGAAGGACCTCTAAGTGAGTCACATTCTTCAACTCTCTAGAATTGGGTTTTCTTGCTCATTTATTAAATTTTGTTTAGCCTTAT
Organism: Notholithocarpus densiflorus; assembly: GCA_030021035.2. Taxonomy (NCBI): domain Eukaryota; kingdom Viridiplantae; phylum Streptophyta; class Magnoliopsida; order Fagales; family Fagaceae; genus Notholithocarpus; species Notholithocarpus densiflorus. Next base: position 226,604 of record JARYZH020000123.1, read on the forward strand.
CTTTCCTAAACCCCCGAATTCTTGGCAGCTTCGTTTTTCCATGTAAGATCAGGAAAATAGTGTAGACAAATTTCGAAATAGATCATTTCTATCATTCTCCACGCAAGTGATAAATTCCACAAACTAAAACTTCCAAGTACATACTGTTCTCACTATGTGACATATCATATCATAGCCAAAACGGCAGGATTTTATTTTTACTGTTCAAGATTGTTGAAAAAAATCATTTGATTAGAGTGTCTTGGGTATTACGTGTTCTAAATTGATGGATACATCTTGAAGTTGGGTTAGTTGTCAGGGCACCAATATCCACATCTTAAGGTCACTGTGCACTTTAATGATGTAGTTTGCCACATTAGGAAAAAGGTGCTCTAGACTTGCAATATAAATAGAGTGACATCCATTAAGGTCATCACACTTCAATAATAAATAGTAGAAGTATCATCTCCATAACAATGTCTACAAACAATGTTAGTAGTGAAACAGGTTCAGGCTATGGGCTTGGGTCTGGTAGTGGTTCAGGCTATGGGTACAATCAGTGGTTAGTTCTGCTGTGACCAATGTTGAATCTGTTGTTGAAACGGTTGTAGATACAGTTACTGGGTCAGAATCAGGTGGCAGCACAACTCGGGCTTCAGTGTCTGATTCTGGTTATGGACAAGGTTCTGCTATGGATCTACTCCAGTGTCAAGTGCGGATGCTAGTACCACCTCAAAGACCACTTAATCAGTTAATTGTACTTTGGTGTCTTAAAAAAGGTGTACTTTGGTGCCAGCATACTTGTTAATAGCGTTAAGTCAAGAGAATGCTGGCTAAATTGTTGTTTGGGGCTTGAGTGTTGTATGAAACGTGTTCTAGATAAGCAGTTCCTGTGTTGAGTCTTATGGCATAAAAATTCAAAAAAAAAAAATGATATTGTTCTAAATAACTAGGCTATAAGATTGGGAGTGTTTCCTACTGGTGCATATGTTGGCTTAGTGTAGCAAAATAAGTCCTTAGCTTACAAAAGGAGGGTAATTTGGCTGAAGAGATTTATCTCCATGGTATTTTATGGCTTTCCATTAAAATTCAAGAGCAGGATATCAAATGTGAAACATACTATCATTCGTCAAATTAACCAATTTGAGCAATTGCTATATGGTTTTATTTGAGTTTCTTCTACTTTAGCATGGGATCTCCGTGATCATGAGGTCCTGCTTCTTCTTCATTCTTCTTTTTATTTATTTATTTTAATTATGTCTGATCTGGTTTGATTTACAATCGCACTTGCAAACAGTCTCTCATGATCATGTCCTCAATTCCAAGCACTAATATATATCACTTCAGGACAAAAGATATGAAAGTACTTACCTTCTTTTAGTAAAGTGAGCTTTTGTCCTCCCTTGCCTTGTAACTCAAGTACCTAGCTTTTGATTTCCAAGTACTACCACCATTGGCTTAAGATGTGGTTCCACAATCCTTTGAATTTTAGTTCACAAATCCATCAAATTCTTGAATTGTTCATTGGATAGTACTATTTGAAAGGAGAGATTTGGATTTGGATTTCAATTTTAAATTTAAATGACTTCAATAATACATGAGAGGATATATTGTTTCTTCAATTGATGAAATTTAGAGATGGATTTCAGTTTTATTAATATGTGGATGTGAAATGATTAGATGTAAAAAACCTATTCAAATCCATAACATTGCAAGTGTTTTTTCTTGATCAAAATCTCTAATTCTTAAACCATCTTGACTCGTTAATTTATGGTGGTGTTATTAACAATTTATACTAGCAATTTTTCTTCAAATCTAAGCTTGATCTAAAATTTCTCAACTCATGCATGAAGTTGTTTAGGCACATCTTGAGAAATTATTTGTTCCTGAGTGAACATTTGGTAATATGTAAAAACAGGAATGGAGTCCTAGTCGTAGTGCAATGTACTAAAATTCGGACTGGACTGGACAGGACAGTCCGGATCGGTTTGAACTTGAATGATTGAATATTGAGCTTAGCTAATCCTATAAGCATAAATTCTCAACACCATACAATTTGCACTGTGTTGGTTAGCGGGTTGATTGTGTCTTCCACTTCTAGGAACAATTCTAGTCCATCAAGCTTAACATCCCATACTGTAATGCTGCAGTTCATGCTGTGCGATTTGCCATTGAGTTGGGTCCTGAAAGTGTTATTTTTTGCTGGGTCCAATAGAGTTTAAGTCTCAGCATTCAATTCTTCATTGGTGTGCTTTGTGAGTAATGGACATTTGTTAGATGGAAGAAAAGTGGCTAGCCCGGTCTTGTATAGATTTTAACTTTGAATGTTCAGCTGCTAAATGTATCAAACTTCTGGTAAAATAACAAAGCAATTGTTGTTTATCTTGTACATCAGAATGTGTTTGGATGGAAGCAGAAACTTCCACCTCTAATCAGCTAGTGGCTGAGGATATGATCAATGTGTAATGTCAATAATATAAACAACTTTCTATCTTTGAATAAAATAAATAAAAATAAAAAAGTTTCAATTTTATATACGACTAGTTTAAGGTTAGTGTGTTGTAAGGTTTTAGTAAAAACTGAGAGAATATTCTCCTATGAACGAATCTTGCCCGACGGAAAGTGCAAATTTGATCCGAAGTGCTCCTTTTGTGGACAGGCAGATGAAACAAATCAAAAGTTTTATGGAGTGCCTGTTCGCCCGGAATGTATGGCTGGTTCGGGGTAAACTGTGAAGAGCAGCTTGGGACAGAGACTTCTTCATGCTCGCACGACATATGGTACATGTGTTTGGCAAAGACCTTGAGTTGTGGGCCATAATCTCGCCGGTCATTATGGAATGCCCGTAATCGTTTCCAGTTCAAGCATGTTCAAACCCACTTCGTGCGAGATTTGAAGCAGGCAGACTCTTACTTGAAGAATACCAGAGACTTCAGAAAGTTTCCGGATGAGTTATACTTTTACGTTGTATGCATGGCCTTTACGTAGCATGCATGTATCTTTTTTTTTTTTTTTTTTTTTTTTTTTTTTTTTTTTTCATTTTATAAGTCTTAAAGGGTCTTGGAGTCATAGGTCCATGGTTTGCTCTGGCCGTTCTTCCAAAGCTCCCGGGCCGGGCCCTTGTTTGTCTTCCTTTGATTAACATACTTATCATTTCTAAAAAAAAAAAAAGAACTTCTATAGAATATATAATTTTATTGAGAAATAATAACTGAATGAATGATTATTACATAATTTATATAACGGATATCTCATAATTAAGACTTCCACAACTCCTTGTATGAAGAAGTCTAAATTTAAACATTTACATTATTAGAAACAAATTTTTTTATTTTTTTAAAATTTTTTTTTAATGGAGCCAGAGTTAAGCAGATTGGGACTCACATGTCAATTAGAATGGCATTGGAAGAGGCAGAGGAGCTTTAGGTAGATTTCACCCCATGAAGGAAAAAAAAAAGTGTAAATAAACTTGGAGGAATTCTATTAAATGTAGAATTTTGAATTGTGATCAAGTTAAAATTTTTAATATTACCACCATGACACTCATAAGGATTATTACCATAAAGAGCAAAGGTTAGAAAGGTGTGGTGGCATTGGGGAAGCTCAAGTCTCAAGAGGAGCTTACACATATATACTAGATTATGCTAGAGTAGAATTTTCATTTTGTGGCAAAAAAATTTTAATTAATTGAGGAATTATAGAAGGAACGAAGGTGGGTAATCGAATCGATAGATCGTAAGAAAAAAACCTAGTAAATATAGTTATCATGAATCTAAAATTACATTAAACACCTTAAAATTAATTCATCTGTTAAGTTAATTAATGACTAAGTGACTTGTATCATATCACAAACCTGTCCATGTAACTGAGTTACATAATTAAGACTCATAAGGCTATTGAGGCTGATAAACGTTAAATGTTAAACCCTTTATCAAAGTTTGTCAAAGTTTGTTATGTAAGAAAAAAATAATTTAAGTTTATTAAAATTTTTTTTAAAAATAGAATAACTGTTATTAGAAAGTTGATAAAAACAAAAGAAAGTATACATAATCGTGTATTAATAAACTGTTAACATAAAGTTAATAGTAAATAAAATTTTTATTTTTTATTTTTTGGGGATAATAAATAGAATTCTATTAATTGAAGAATTTGGAGTTGTAATAAGTTAGATTTTCTAATCAACCTTAGGATATTATAGGAAAAGGAGATAAGAACAAATAAGATTTTTGTATAATGCAAACACCACCTGCAGAGCAAACACCACCTGCAGATGCTACAATCAGTTTTTAAAGGAATGAATATATTTTTTCCTGCTTGGTCCAATAGTATTCTTCTAGATTGTAAAAGTGAAGAATATGCGGAAATAACTCTTACACACCCCAACGTACACGCACGAGATTCAAACTAAATTCTAACTTCAAGTCAAAATTTCCAACTCCTAATTACAAAGGCAATATATGTACGATATTATACTTTTCATTTTTAATAAATTATTTATAAAATAGTAAAAGAATTTGTGTGATTAACTAACGTATTTGTCTATAATTATATTAGGTAAACACTCATATAAACTTCTAGCTATGATGGTAAAGAAATCAAACAAAGCTGAGAACGAACCTATATCACTTAGTTGGACATGAAGGCTTGAGGAAACATGTTATTGCAAATCAACTCATTGATCAAAGGTTATGAATGATAAATAAATAAAGATAATATGTATTAAGCCAAGATTTCGGGAAAAGCAATTTTATTTTACTATAAATTTTATTATTCCTAAAAGGCCTTCATTATCTAAAAGTCAGTTTTTAATCCTTTATATATATTGGCAAAAAGCTTAATTTCAACAAAAATAAGGCTAATGGACCCTATATGTATCTACGTTAGACATTAAACTCGTTAATAAAAGATAATAGTAAAGGATTCCCATTAGATGAATTTTTTAATTGTAATAAATTTACAATTTCTAATATATCAACTTAAAATTATAATAGAAGGAATAATTACAAGAAATTATATCTAATCGTATTAATAAAATAAGCAGTTCTCGAATGGACCCTATATGTATCTATGTTTGTATTAATAAACCGTTAATAAAATGATAATAGTAAAAGGATTCTAATGATGAATTTTTTTAATTGTAATAAATTTACACTTTCTAATATATCAACTTAAAAATTATAATAGAAGGAAATAATTACTAAGGAAATTATATCTAATCGTGTATTAATAATCACAGTCTACATGTTATATGTCGATTAGATAGGGTATCCATTTAGCATAATCACAATTTTTAAGATTTAACTTTTAATATACAATATATGATTGTCGAATAGACCACTTAGCAAGGCAACCGATCCATACTTATATATCTTTCAACATGCAAAAGTAATACGCTATTATGCTATTTTTCTATCTCCAAATAAAAAAATCACTTTTATGTGCCATTTTCGTATAGACCATTGAGCAAAGTAACCGATCCACACTTCTATGTCATTTTCAACATGCAAAAAAGTAATATGCTTTTATGCAATCTCTCTATACCAAAAAAAAAAAAAAAAAAAAAAAAAAAAAATCACTTTTATGCACCATTTTCGAATCTTATATATGTCTTTCTCACATGCAAGGAAGTAATATGCTTTTATGCAATCTTTCTATCCAATTTTTATTCATTTATTTATTTATTCACTTTTATGTCTCATTTTTGCATAGACCATGGAGCAAGGAAAGTGATCCATACTTTTATGTCTTTTTCAACATGCAAGGAAGTAATATGCTCGTATGTTTTTTTTTGTTTTTTTTTTTTTTTTTGTTTTTTAAATGAATAGTTCTTTTGAATAAATTATATATCGAGGCATTGAGCAATCCAAATGATGCATACTTCACCCTCGTCCAAAATTCTCTCATCCTAGGCTTGCACCAAGAAGAATTAGAGGCTGAAGGATGCTGCTAGCGGGTATGTTAACAAAAATTAGACATTACATTGGCTAATATGTTCCATACCATATTCTGTTGTTAACAAACTTATATAATAGAATTATTTTCAAAACTTAGTTACAGTTACTTAGTTTAGTAGGTGTTGTGCTTTAAGTTCTCTACTTAAATTCAAATATATGGTTGCATTGACTAATAAAATAAAAATAGTACTATCTTTTTTAAAGAAAATTAAATTCAATATCTATGTGCTTAAATTTAATTCTCAAACCTAATATATTACACCTAAGAAACTATACCTAAATTTCACCCTAATATTAATTTATTGAAGTTTATGTACACGCTTGTATAAATTCATAGATATAATATAATCTTTTTCAGTATATGTACATGTTTGTATAAATTCATATAACTATATATATATATTTATATATATATATATATATATATATATAAAGAACAAGTTTTTGGATGAACATGAGTGAAAATTTTTTCTGATTAACAAAGATAATATAATAGTTAGTTAAGCAAGCTCAAACAAACAGGCAGTAAATGAGACTGTAATCTAGCACTAACAACATGACAAATTACCTAGATATAAATTACAAATTGATGGAATAAAGTGAATAAGATAGATACATATAAATACAAATTGTTATAAAATCTATGTTTTATTCCTTTGATTTCATTTTAATTTTGGTTAAGATAATATTGTAATTTTGTGATAAGTTTTGATTATCAAGATTATGTCCTTATTTCTTAAGAGATGTAAAATTTGAAACTTATAAAGTTTAGTTATATATTAGGAAAATATAACACACTATAATAGAAGATTGAACTTAATTAGAAGAACATGAATCACCTCAAAAAAATATTAATAAAAAAAAAGAATGATATATTTGAAGAGATAAAATGATAAAAAAATACTTGTAGAAGTCTTAAAAAAAATGAGACAATACTTGAAAAAAATATGTTGTTACTTTTTTTATATATTACACCTTATTACAATTATTTATATATTTCCCATTGCTTGGAGTTGCAACAAGTTCATAATCTGCTTTTGATAATAGCTTTTTAATATCAGACCAAGATACTAATTGGTTTTTGGTGTAGGAGGAGATTGAACTCTAAATCTCTTATTCAACTATTAAAAACTTTACTAGTCGTGTTGGTGGGGTCACGGTCTAAAAATCTGGCCCCTTTCTTTTTTCATTTTTTATTTTTTATATTTTATTTATTTAAACGGGCTGAGGCATTACAAGCATAATTATAAATACTTGGATTAGATAAGTTTATTTCAGTAAAATTTCTGTATTTTTTCTATATGTAATTACCTTGTTGAGGCATATGCTAATCTTGCCAACTTATAATAATTTACTATTAAAAACTTTTAAAAACTTTATTAATTGAGTTAACTAAAATCAACTAATATACCACAGTTATATATACTTGTATAGAAAGAGAGGGGGGTATGGCCAAGAGAGAGGGAGATATTTGTGATTGTATTGGTGGGGTCACGGTCTAAAAATCTGACCCTTTCTTTTTTCATTTTTTATTTTTTATATATTTTATTTATTTAAATGGGCTGAGGCATTACAAGCATAGTTATAAATACTTGGATTAGATAAGCTTATTTCAGTAAAATTTCTGTATTTTTTCTATATGTAATTACCTTGTTGAGGCATATGCTAATCTTGCCAACATATAATAATTTGCTTTCATTTAAATCGTGGTGAAGTTTTTAACAGTTGGGTTTTCCTGGAGACGCGAAGGCTTATGCCATTGTTTCCGGAACATGTGGGGAAATTATGGAATGATTGGGAGCTACGCGTGTTGGTTCTTGTTAGTCTCACCTTGCAACTATCTCTTCTTCACTTTGGCAGTCGCAGAAAATATAGTGTTAAAACTTGGTTAAGGGTCTTTCTTTGGCTTTCGTACCTAGGTGCTGATTCAGTGGCAACTGTTGCACTAGGTGTCATCTCCAATAATCAAAGAAATAGCAATGATTCCCAATTACAGAATGAGCTCATAGCATTCTGGACACCGTTTCTGTTGTTGCACCTTGGCGGCCAGGACACAATTACAGCTTACGCTGTACAAGACAATGAATTGTGGTTGAGGCATTTGCTTGGACTAGTTGTTCAATCAGGAGTGGCACTCTACATCTTTGTCTTGTCTTGGAAGGTCAGTTGGCTGTCATTTTTAACTATTCCAATGTTTCTTGCTGGGTTTATCAAGTATGCCGAAAGAACATGGGTCTTGAAATCAGCAAATTATGATCCGATCCCTCAGTGGATAGTGCCAGTTAACGTAATTGATCGCACAGATCCATACATGTTTTTACGGAGTCAGCTAGTTGGTGTACCCTCCGCTGGAGCGGAAATACAAAGGGATGCATTTCTGTTGTTTAAAATTTTTAGATGTCTCTTTCTAAATCGGAAGGTCAACCTGTCTACTCATGTTTTTGGAGGTTACTCCAATTTTCGTAATTCTCAAAGCGCCTGGAAGACGATTGAGGATGAACTCGGATATGCTTATGATGTTTACTACACCAAGGCTCCTTTGTTTTTCACAGCTTGGGGTTTCCTCTTCCGTCTCTTCTCTTTTACTACCATCCTTTTTGTGTTTGTGCTTTTCCTTATAAAAGAAAGGCACAAACACCCACATATAGATTTGATTATCACTTATTTATTGTTGGTTGGAGCTATTCTTATAGAGATATATGCTGTCATTTTACTGAGTGCCTCCGATTGGCCCTGGCCACGGTATGAAAATGGATGGTTAATAAAATTTATTATGACACTATTTACTCCAATAAGAAATCGTTGTGAAAAATTGACTAGCAAACGAAGGTGGTCTAATTCAATGGGTCAACTCGATCTGCTTGGCTTGTGCCTCAAAGTTAAGTCTCGTCAGGTTGGCCATCGAACCCCAAAACTCTTTGCTAACTTGAGAGAGCGGGCCTTCAATCAAATGTTGCCAAAACTAAATGAAGAACTAGAGATGCTGTTGTATAGGACCCATAAGCAGGTCTCTGCTGAGTTGAAAGACTTGGTGTTCAACACGTTCCGGGAAAAACTAAATTCCAAGAGCAATGGGTTTTCCGAAGAGTACGATAATAAATACATAAAAAATGGAACTGTAAGTGTGGAAACTTATCAAAGCATTATCATCTGGCACATTGCCACAGATCCCTGCTTTTACACAGATAGTGGTACGAATGAGACTAATTTAAGTCGAGAAGTGAGCAAAGACGTTTCAGATTACATGATGTATATTCTTGCGATGTGTCCTTTCGTATTATCAACAGGAAACGCAACACTCGGTTTTGAATACACTTGCACATTGGCTAAGGATTTTTTTCAATGGAAAAATCTCTCCAGAAAGCCTAAAGCCCAAGTTTGTGAAAAGTTTGATCTCAGAATATCCTGCTTCAAGCAATGGGGTAGACAATTATTTGTTGAAAGACTCTCTGATATCTTTAGCAGTTCTACTTGCAAAAAAGCTGAATCAGAAGAATGAAAAGTGGGAGATATTGAGTAAGTTTTGGGTAGAAAGCTTATGTTGCAACTCTTTGTCAAGGAAATAATCATGCTCAACTACTCAGAAAAGGTGGGGAATTTCTTACGCACGTCTGGCTTTTGAAAGAACATTTCAACCTCACAGAAAGTTTTCAAAAGTCACGAAAGGAAGAAGCAAAGCTTAGTCTTGGGTCAGAGTCAGGTGGCAGCGCAACTGGCTCAGTGTCTGAATCTGGTTATGGACAGAGTTCTGGTAATGGATCTGCTGCAGTGTCAGGTGCGGATGCTAGTACCACCTCATAGACCAATTTAGTGTACTTTGGTGCCAGCATACTCCTTAGTAAATAAATTAGTGTATTAATTGGTATTAATCCATATCTTTAAGTCAAGCGAAAGCTGGCTAAACTATGGTTTGGGGCTTGAGTGTTGTATAAAACATGTTGTTCTAGATAAGCAGTTACTGTGTTGTGAGTCTTATGACATAAAAATCAAAATAAAAAAATGATGTTGTTCTAAGTAAGTTGAATAAGATTGGAAGTGTTTCCAACCTACTATATATGTGTTGCAAAATCATTACTAGCCTGACAGTACGAGGGTTATTGGCTGAAGAGGTTTGTCTCCATGGTATTTTATGGCTTTCCATTAAAATTCAAGTTAAGAGTTATGATATCAAATGTGAAACGTAATATCATATGCTTCCAATTGACCAATTTGAGTAGTTGCTATATGGTTTTAATTGAGTTTGTTCTACTTGAGCATGGGATCTCCGTGATCATGAGGTCCTGCTATTATTTTATTTATTTTGATGTTTGATTTGGTTCGATTTATAATCGCATCTGCAAACAGTTTCTCCTGATCAGCTCTCCAATTTCAGACACTAATTTCACTTCAGGACAAAAGATATAAAAGTACTAATTAGTAATTACCTTCTTTTAGTAAAGTGGGGTTTTGTCCTCCCTTGCCTTCTAACTTAAATACTCTGCTTTCGATTTCCAAGTACCTTGCAAGATGCCACCAGTGGCTAAGATGTGGTTCCACAACTTTTTTTTTGAAGGATGACTGAAATTTCATTAAACCAGAAAGAACTATACAGCCAGCCAAAGCAGCAAAAGAAACAGGACACAAAGGAAACCAAACCAGCAACAAAAGACCACAAACGAGACCCTATAGCAACACTCCCTCACGTCTAAGCAAATCTGAACTTTAGTTTACAAATCCATCAAATTCTTTAATGGTTCATATTGATAGATATATTTGAAATGAGAGATTCATATTTTACTTTTAAATTTAAATGACTTCAATAATATATGAGACACGATTGATGAAATTTAGAGATGGATTTCATTTTATTAATACGTGGATTTAAAATGATTAGATGCAAAATACTATTCAAATCCATAACATCGCAAGTATTTTTGCTAGATCAAAATCTCTAAACCTGAAACCACCTTGTCTCGTTAATTTATAATGTTGCTAGCAATTGTTCTTCAAATCTAAGCTTGACCTAACATTTTTGAACTTATGCATGAAATTGTTTAGGCACATCTCGAGAAATTCTTTATGTTCTAAGTGAATATTTGGTAATATACTAATATGTCAAAACAGGCCGGAATGGAGTGCTAGTCGTAGTAGTGCAATGTACTACAATTTGGACCGGACTAGACGGTCTGATCGGTTTGAACTTGAATAATTGAATATTGAGCTTAGCTGGTTCTATACGTATAAATTCTCAATACCGTAAAATTTGAACCTTTAGTACTCGGGTTGATTGTGTCTTCCACTTCTAGGAACAATTCGTGTCCATCAAACTTAAACATCCCATGTGAAAAGACACATGAACATGGTTTGCCATAGTAAAATCCAACACATGCTAGACGAGAGTGACAAATGTGAGTCACCATCACTTAGAGTGACAGCAAATAGAAACCCCACTGAGTACAAAGAGCCAAGAGCGTCGAAGAGTTAAGGTCAATGTGATTGCAATTTGTTCCTTATCTTTGCCAACCAACGTTTGAGATTTATCTCAGGATGACAAGGTTTACACTACTTTGCTTAGCAGGGTGGCATTTTCCTTGCTATTGCTTTCTATGATTGAGGTTTCCACAGCAATGAAATCCAATAAATTAATGCGTGCCACATTGACACTAGCAGTCTAGCTGGAGCCTCCAAAATGGATGTCATACTTTTATAGGATGGACACTCGGACACTTTCACTTAGACATAAGACAATATATGGTTAAGTTGTAAGTTAAATTTTTATATTTTGGTGGTAAGAGAGAGATATGAGTATGTTTGGTAGGTAGATATCTGGAAAATTAGGTGGCTAATGTTTCCAATCTTTCGGGTAAGATATTGGTTTACATAAATTAAAATCTCAAGTTATTACAGAATGAATCATCATTTATGGTCTAGCACATTAACACATTTTTATTTTTTTCAAAAAGTTTAGGGTTTTAATTGGGAAGACTTCATTAGAGATGAGAAATATAGTCAGCAACCTTTATTTTATTTAATATTTTTTTAAAACCAATCATTATCATACAATTTTGAACCATTTTATTATGGGCTTGAGGCCTTTTTAACAAAAAAGAGTGGGTCTTTTTGTAGTGGCAACCTTAGGCCAAGGCCTAAAGGTATGTTTGGTTAGAGTGAAAAGTGGGTGAATGGAAAATAAAGAAGAAAAAAGTGGGAAGAAAATGGTTGAAGTGGCTGTTTGGTTGGGAGAAGAGTGGGGAGAGAAAACTGGTGGGGCCCGAGGTTTTTCTTCCTAGGCCTACCAAAACTCAATCTCTCCAAATTGTAGAGATTATAGGAGAGAAATCTTTTTTTTTTTTAGAAAATATTTTTGGATTAATTTCTTATGCTTTTTTATTAAATTTTTTCATTTTAATGAAGTTCCCATCTATACACAATTTTTTTAAGTATATAATGTGTTACTTTTTGTTTTATTTAACAGAGACATGATGGTAAATTTATACAAACTCTATTTTCAATCCTGTCATTTTTCATCTCAACCAAACAAAAAAGGTTTTCAATCTCTCAACTTTTTCACCCTCCCAACCAAAGACAAATGAGGGAAACTAAAATATTTTCTATCATTTCACTTTTGTATTCTCTCCCCATTTTCTATCTTCTCACTTTTTTATCCTTCCAATCAAATGAACCCTAAGATTGCATGGACAATAGCTCTAACTATTGCATCCGATCTCGATTTAGAGAGGTAGTTTAAGGTGAGGAGTTGGAGTTATGGCTATTACACTCGTGTAATTGTACATTTAACGGGAGATAAGTTAAAAAGATAAAAGTTAAAAGGTTAATTTTTTTAATAAAAAATTCAAAAGCTAAGATTAACGGTAAATATTTTTTACTTTCAAATCTCATCTCTTAAAAAGCAATTGCATGGATTGCACCGGTGTGTGTTTGTCTAAAAACTTCTAGCCTTTAGCTTTTGTTTCACCATTTTAGAAAATAAATTAATTTTTAGCTTTTTGTCATATATTTAACGTAAAAATTATAAATTATCAAAAAACAAAAACTATAAAAAATGATTTCTTTCAATAATCACTATGCAAATAAGTTACAATGAGATTCCCAAACATACCCACAACGAGAACAAGCTGCCACCTAGTAGGAAAAGGAGGGTTTCAAGTTGAATAAATCATTGAGGCTTTAAATGATTCATACTTCACCCTCGTCCACAAAACTCTTATCCAAGAAAGGTAGACTTGCACCAAGAAGACTCAGGGAGAACGAAGGATGCTGCTAACAGGCACAGCAATAAAATTACACATTAATATAATAGAGTATTCAAGTATATGGACATGCTTGTATACCATAACTATATATAAAGAACAAAATTAAATGAAGAATAAATTTATTTTTTGATGAACATGAGTGTAAGTTTTATTCAGACTAGCAAAGACAATACACTTAGTTCAGTAAGCTCAAACAAACATGCAGCCAATTAGACTGGGCAAGCACAAATCTAAGAATGAAAAATTACCTAGATATTAAATACATATTGGACGAAATAAATTGAATGGTTAGATAGTCATTGATTTCAATTATATTACCATTTGGGAGTGATTTGTTCACCTTGCCAAGATATTACTTTATTTTTCAAAATTTTAATGCTAATGTGGGTCGATTAATTGTGTTCAGAGCTACTTGACAATTTCTTCAAAGTATGTATGGTTCAAGCACCTGCCAAGATATCATTTTAGCGGAAGAGTCTAACTTATAATGAGGCATAATTATATATGTTCGTATTAGAAAAAACTTATTTTAATAATTTCCTTTTTTTAAAATCTTTTCCATATTTTGATTACCTTGATGAGGCTTATGCGAATCATGCTAATATATAATAATTTGTTTTTGTTTAAATCCCATAAGTTTTTTAACAGTTGGGTTTTCGAGACGCGAAGGTTTATTCAAGTATTTCCAGAGCCTGTGCAAAGATTATAATTTTTGGGAGCTAAGAGTGTTGGTTCTCACGTCTCACTTGCAAGGTGTCTCTTCTACCTGGGCAGTCGTAGAAGAAATATAGTGTTAAAATTTTACTAGATTTTTCTCTCTGGTTTTCGTGCCTTCAAGTGCTGATTCAGTGGCAACTGTTACACTAGCTGCCATCTCCAATAATCTAAGAAATTTTTGTGATGGCAATGATTCCCAATTACAAATGAGCTCACAGCATTCTTGGGTACACCATTTTTGCTGTTGCACCTTGGTGCCAGGACACGATCACAGCTTATGCAGTACAGACAATGAATTGCGGTTAAGGCACCTGCTTGGACTATTGTTCAAACAATGGTGGCACTCACATCTTTTCTGTCTTGGAAGGCCAAACTGGCTGTCTTTTTCTAACTATTCCAATGCTTCTTGCTGGGTTTATCGAGTATACTGAAAGGATATTGGTCATGCGATCAGCAAATTGTGGTCTCAACACTCCAACCACACCTTCTTGCGAATCTATAGAAGAACAAGCACTTTGGTATTTTAAAATGTTTAGATATCTCTTTCTAAATAAGATCAGTAATTTTAACCGTAATTTGACTGATGACCAAGTCCTATCTACTTTGATCCTGAAACCACCTGGAAGGTAATTGAGTTTGAACTCGGATATGACATGATGTTTTCTACACTAAGGCTCCTTTGTTTTTCACAGCTTGGGGGTTTCATCTTCCGCTTTCTTCTCTTTTACTTCCATCCTTTTGGTTTGTGCTTTTCCTTTAAATGAAAAGTAATAATCACCCGCAAATAGATTGATTATCACTTTACTAATTATTGGTTGGAGCTATTCTATGGAGATATATGCTGTTTATTACCGTGTGCCTCTGATTGCCTTGGTCAGCAACTGATGTAGTCACGTATTTCTTTCACACACTATTTGCTCCCATAAGAAACAAAGCCAAACTTCTGATCAAACAAAGGTGGCCTAATTCATAATGGCTCAACTCATCTGCTTAGTTTGTGCGTCAAAGATAATTCTGATCGGGTTAGCCATAAACCCTGAAAACTCTTTGGCCAATTTGAGAGAGTGGCTCTTCAATCAATGCCAAATCTAATTGGAGAACTAGAGGTGACCCATAAGCAGGTTTCTGCTGACTTGAAAGACTTGGTGGTGTACAACATGTTCCTGGAAAATTAAGTTCCAGCGTGGCAATGGGCTTCTGAAGAGGCGACAAATACATAGCAGATAGAAATGGAACTATCAATGTGAATATCAAAGCATTATCATCTGGCACATTGCCACTGATCTCTGTTGCTTTGACAGATAGTGGTGGAATGAACCTAAATATGATTTGCTTTGTAAAGTGAGCAAGGATGTTTTAGACTATGTGATGTATATTCTTGTGATGGTCCTTTCTTATTAACAGGGGAGCGCAAAATTCAGTTTTTAAATAACTGGTGCAATGGTTACGGAATTTTTTCAAAAGAAAAAGTTCGCAAGACTGCTCTAAAGCCGATGCTTGTGCAATGTTGATCTCTAGAATATGATGCTTTTTGGGCCAAAATATGAAGCTTTAGACGTTGTGGATAAACAATGATCCATTGGAAGACTGTCTGTTACATTTTGCAGTTCTAATTGAAAAGAAACTGAGTAAAATGGATGGGAAAGTGGGAGATATTGAGGTATTGTGGAGACCTAGCTTATAAGCTGTAAATCCTTTGTCGAAGGAAATCATCATGCCTAACTACTCAGAAAAGGGGAGTTTCTTACACACGTCTGGCTTTTGATAGAGCATTTGAACTCACAAAGAGAGTTTCAAAAGTGACAACAAGGCCATTAGGCAGGAAGAAGCACACAATGGCAGGATAGGGGATCGGATTTATTTGTGTATTGAAGTTATCATCAATATGAACTACAAATTTAAGTTGATATGCCCTTAAATCTCTCTCTCTAATGTGTAAAATAAATCTAATAGATTAATTGGTTCTAGGTGATTTCCATTTGTTTCTTATCTTTTCCACCAACCATGAGACTTGCTTGGTATTACGACATTTAATTGCTTTTATACAAAATATTTATTATACGTAAAGACATACAATTTAGTTTTTTTAAAACTAAAATCATGATTTTAAGACACGATTTTTAGTTCAAAAATAATTTGTAGCGTACTACGCACAAGCAAATAACGTGCGTACTCAACAATTAGCCTATCGCTTTATACGAATGATGTGGTCTCAAAGAATCGAAATTCAATAAATGCATG
Organism: Notholithocarpus densiflorus; assembly: GCA_030021035.2. Classification (NCBI taxonomy): domain Eukaryota; kingdom Viridiplantae; phylum Streptophyta; class Magnoliopsida; order Fagales; family Fagaceae; genus Notholithocarpus; species Notholithocarpus densiflorus. The sequence goes on from JARYZH020000123.1 coordinate 242,748, forward strand.
CCACAGGCAATTAGTTGTGTCTAGCTAGAGCCCCAAATGAATGTGATAGTTTAGTTTACTCACCCATTTGGTTTTCATGATATGTAAAAGTGTGGACATAATATAAAACAGTGTGTGGGATATTGTTAGATATTGAAACAATCAAATCCTAAGTTTAATTTGATTATTCAAATATTAATCGAGTCAAATTAATTCTATACTTTTAACTTTTAAAATAGAATAGATTTGGTCTTGGTTTGTTATATTCATCGTTGTTATAAAATATAAAACAGCAGCCATATTTTTTGAAAATACAAGGCTCCAGTTAAGATGGCTCAGTTAGGGACTCAATTAGTGGCATAGCTTCTATGCTGATCCTGGCAATTGTTGAAAATACAAGAAGGCTTGAGGATTATTTGCAGGCCCAAGATCTCTGAGTAAGCCCATTACTGAGATTGGTATGGCCTAGAGGAAGTTTTTCTATCGGCCCACATATGTCAACGAGGATAATTTTAGGGATTTGTTTTTTTGTTTTTTGTTTTTAGTTTTGACTATGGAGAACTGACTATCCTTGTAGGGAATACTGTTAAAGTGAATATGGTTGTTTGGATGGAAATCTTTAGAGAGATTTTGACATTTCCTAAAGTAAGTGTTGTAACGTTGACCTGTTTTTTTTTACTGGAACTTCTGTTCAGGGAAGCACTAATCCTTTATTTTTGTAAAAGATATGGTTTTATGGGTTAGATGTGTAATGGCCCAATTTGACAGGCCTTAGTGGCCCCATACCCCTTTTTTTTCAGCAACTTTTGTTTGGATGTGTGTGAAATTACCCATGGGCAGTTTTGATGACTGCCCATTGGAAAATAAGTACGCCAACGCTTTCATATAAAGAATAATCATGGGTAAATCCACCAAATGTAGCTCAAGCAATTAATCAGAAAGCTTTCTATCAATTTTGTTTACGTAACTTTCTATCGATTTAATTAATAGAGAAATTAAAAATGAATTGAAGCTTAAGCAAGGTTTCAATCAGTAAAGTACTTTTGTTCAACTTTTTATGTTTTCATATTTAATAAATTGAGGATTAGTAGCTCATAATCGTTATACAATTGAGGATAGCTCATTTTCTTTTAAATTTACTTTTCTACAATCTATTTGATTGTTAAATTGGTATCGAATATGCTATGAAAATTTTAGCAATCTAAATACAAGGAATGTATTCATTTTAAAGTGGATGTTGAATTCAATTCTGAATGTATTCAATTTTTTAGTTGTTTTCAAGGCAAAAATTTGTGTAGCTCCAACTAAAAATTGTAATATGTGATATTTATTACGTTCTTCTGAAAGCCTCATTTCAATTTAATGAATTTTCAGTGATAAATTGCAAAATCTATCCCATAACACTACAAATTGCTCTACAAAGGATAGTCACTTAGAAACAATTTTTATTTTTATTTTTGGTTTTGGTTTTTGATGTGATTGATTTTTGATTACTCTGGATTTTCTTGAAGGTAATATTCACCCTTTTTCAATTAGCCAAATTATTGTTGCAGCAAACGGTGATGAGCTTGATTAGAAAGCAAAGGCACTTGTTGTTTAGCAGAGAGGGCGGAGCCAAAGTTACATCTGAAAATGTTGACTTATAAAAAGTGATCTTGTTAATTGTGGTTCCAATTTACCTTTCTTGTGGCTAATTTTCCCCTTTCTTTCAGGTGGCCCTGAGTCCCATACTGCAAAAGAGCTTCACAAATGCAGGTGAGGTTGGGTTAATTGTTCCAAAGTACACGAACCTCCTCATTTATTCATTTTATTATCTCTTATCTCAGTGGCTTTTAATTTTTACTTTATTTCATCATTCCTTTTTTGTTGAAAACGGGAAATCGACCGGAGTTGCGGTAAATGGGCTATTTATGCCACCAATCAGGAGCCGCTACGTCAGCTACTCAATGAGACCTCAGTACACTTCTATCGCACACAGGATTGTGCTCAAACAAAACCAAAATCGTCAAACACGTTCTGTCTGTAGAAGAAGCCCTTACCTATAGAAAACAGAGTCTGCACCAACGCCTCTCTATCCTTTCCTGATTCAACGGAGTCTGTCCCTGCCTCTTCTTAGCACCGAATCCCACGCCCCACCGACTTCTGTGCTGGAACCTTGAAAATGCGCGGAGCAGCCCGTGATCGTGGTGTCGCAACCTCAAGGTTTGTTTTTTCGTGATTTGTAAGTTTCCAACCTATCACTTTTGAATGCAGAGTTAGAGGGACTCCTATGGCTCATGCCTGTCACGATGTTGTTTGAGTTGTGTCAAAAGCAAGGGAAGCAAGTTGACATTAAGTATTGGAAGAGTGGGGAAAAGAATGTTGCAACTGTATAGGTTGATGGTAAGTTTATCGCCTCAGGTTCTTCTGAGAAGAAGGAAACTGCAAAGCTTAATGCAGCAAAGCAAGCTTTGCTCAAGTTATTGGAATCTATGCCCACTAATGTTGAGGTTAGATTTTTCTTTGGACCCAATTAGTCATTTGAGATTGACGGAGCAAAGCAGAAGTCACATGAGCTTTGTATAAGAAAAATGGCCTAAGTCTATTTATAGTAATGAGCTTCTTTATTATGAGCAGTGAAGCAATAGAGAGTGTGTGTGTGTGTGTGTGTGTGTGTGTTCTGAATTATTTGATGATGAGCCTGTTAGTTTTGTGAGTTGAACCACGATCAAAGCCTTCTGTATTCTTCTCCTCCTCCTCCTTCTCTCTCCCATAGGCTATAGTTTATGATTTAGAATTATAAGGATGGCATGAATGCTTTGAAGAGCTTGATTACTGGGTTCACAATGACTGGAACCAGGAATACTGATCTCTATGGCATGTCAAATGAACATAAACTAGTAGGCTTTGTAGTTTTGTTCTATTGGCTTGTGGGCACTCACACGTTCATTGCAGTTTTTAATCTTGCAATGAAATGCTTTTTTTAATCTCCTCCATGTGTGTACCGTTAAACCACCACCTATGTTGGATATAAAATTTTCATGCTTTTCTTCTTCTCAAGTATTCACTGTTTTTTTCAAATTCTCACTTTCATATCTATATTGTAAGATATTGAATCTGAATGTACTTTTGCTATAACTTGCAGCCTTGAGAAGGATGAGGGTCCACCACACGACAAGAAATATGTTTCATCAGTTCAAATACCAACAGTAGATGGTATTTTATATAGAGGGAGATATGTCAAGAGGTAAAGGAAGTTGCACAGCACCTGCAGCTTCCTGATTATTCGCCCATAAGAATCTAATTATCTATGATGCTGCTCCTTTTTTAGAAGAATATCAGTGAAGAACAGTTAGAATGGTTAGGTTTAGTTTAGAAGAATATCAGTGAAGAACAGTAAGAATGACTTGGTTAATGGCCCCAACTAAAATACATGGAATACTTTATGGAATTGCAAGTAGACCCATGTGATGTAGGGGTTAAATGAATTATGTTCACATGATTGTTTGGGCATGATTAGTTTATGCCACTAGATTTTTAACTAAAATGTACCTATTTAACAGTTTTAACAATTAACATTAACACTTACAATATAAAAGTGAAAGTTCCAATACAAATAACCACTCTCATTGTTGTATGCAACCCAGTTGATTGCTTGCTGTCTTTTATTGCTAAAGCTGCTTATATTCTTTATGTATCACCCACTCTCATTGTTCCCTATACTGATTAACGAAGGTACTTTATATGCATCATATGAGTTTGTATGCTTAAAACACAGTTATATTGAAAGGTTAATCATTCTTTTGTACAGCTGCACACGGTTTTGCATCTTTAGCTAGAGCTAAGAGGTAAATTTGTTGATACTGTGACTTATAATATCTGTGTCTGATCAAATCAGTACTTAAATGGTTTAAATGTATGACGTTGTTCAATCAATGAAATAAATGCATTACGTTTTATTTTGTAAGTTTAAAGCATTAAAATAATCTTTCATGGATACTTTGCTTTCAAACAATATGTAAAAACATGATTGAATGAATCTATATTAAGACAAAAAAAAAAAAAAAATTTCTATATGCATTTTTTTGCTCTTACTTCACAGGATAACGACATATACCCCAAATATTTTTTTTTTTTTTTTTAATGTAGAGTTTCTAATTGACAATAAAAACCTGTCACAATTTGCAATAAAAGCTTTCTAATCGATAATACATTCAATTGGAATAAAACTCCGCTACTTATCTAATACAAAAGAGAATCATGGGGCGATTACAAATACATCTAAAATAAAACCCGCTCACAATTTTTTTTTAAGTTTCTAATTTACAATACATCGCCTAAAATAAAACATGTCAGCGATTCAGAATACAAAAGAAAATCAATATATGACTGAAGATACATCTTAAAAATAAACTTGTCTCAATTCAAACTACAAGAAGATGGTTCTATCCACCACAATTAAAATATTATATAGCAAAAAATATTTGCTTCCCAATGCATTCTCTGGTCGCAAAACTTGTTTGAACATCAGCTTTCTTGGAATTGTTGTAATAGATCCTACATAAAAATAATAAATAAATATAATGAGCACAGTTAAAAGAAAAATTCAATATATTTTAATTAAACAGTAAGTGATCATACTGCAAATGATGACTGGTTAGGATGTATATAATAGTAGATGATGATGATGTACAAGATACGCCAGTTGGCAAAGAACTTAAAGATGATTGACAAATACAAATTATGAATAAATAACAAAATCATCCATTACAGAACAATTTATACTATAAAAAAATCAAATACATCATATACCTATACAAAACTTGTGGAGTGCAATGTATTTGCCATGACTGATTGGTTCAACTCATTATCGAAGATTCCTAATTCAAAAAAATTAAAAGTTCATTTTGGAAAATATCATTAAAGATATGTATTATTGTGAAATTGAATATGTTATAATTAAATAACCCTCAGTTTGACTTTGTTGATGCTCACTTCAGACCCAAAGGCGGTGTTCTCTTTGCCTTAAAGCTCAAAAGGCATCAGAGGAGCACTCCTCAATCTTTGCCTTAAAGCCAAAAGGCAAAATCCATATAAATCAACAAAACTTCTATACCAATATGAACAGATTGATATCCAAAAATAACCCAAACTCCATCAAAATTTCTGAAACCTAAATATTGGGGAGATAACTAATCAAACAATAAAAGGGAATCGGAACAAAACCGTATTTTGGTGCGTGGCGCTATTTAGATCGATGCTGTGGCGGCTCCAGTGACGGGAGGAGCTCGTTGGTTAGAGGAGAGGAGGCGTTATAACCAGACTCTGTTTTCTCCAGGAATAGAACGTGTTTGGTGATTTTGGCTTTGTTCGAGCTTATAATCCTGTGTGATAGAGTGTACTGAGGTCTCATTGAATAGCTGATGGCGGTCTCTGGGATTTGTGGCGTAAATAGCCCCTTTTCTGCCAGCTCCGTTTTTCGATAATGGTTCACTCCCGTATCAGATTAGATGTAGACTTTTCTTTCGGCAATAATTTGGCACTCCAGCCAAAACTACAATAAAAATTACTATCTTATTTTACTAAAATCAACTTAAATAAATCAATTTATTTACTTAAAAATCTCTCTCTAAAAAAATTTATTTACTTAAAATCATATTTTGCTCCCTTCTTTTTATTTTTTATTTTTTTGAAAGTTAAAAACCTATTTTGTCTCGCTTTTAAACAAATACGTTTCGCCAAAGGCTTCTGCCGATCAAAAAGGATTTAAAAAAAAACTACTATCCAAAGGCATGGCGGGATGATCTTTATAGAAGCTCTATTCATGAACAGTGGTTTCAGAGTGATTGAATAATATGATCGATGGCACTAAACCACGGCAAATCGAGAGGGAGTCTTGTGGTTAACGCAAAACTGTCAAAAGGAAATTCAAAACCAAAGGCACTCTACTTTCGCGGCGTTTCGTGCCACATTTCCCCGTTTGATCAAATGTCAATTCAGTTTTTCCATTTGTACTGAATACAACTTTTCACATTCTCAGACTCTCTATACCTGTATGCTCTTTTCCTCTGTCCTCTCAATATGTTAATGCATTTATTTCAAGTTTTACTAACACTTCTAGACTTTAGGCATACATTAATGTTAACCTTTACAACTGATTTCACATTTATTCTGTTAGTCAATTATGAGGGATAGAGAAAAAAATGATGGGTCCCTGAATGTTAGGTACTTAATCGTGTCCATCACTACACAAGCCGATCAACTTAACAATTATAAAATTCAGAGGAAAGACACAAAAAAGAAAATTTTTTTTTTTTTTGACAAGTGGGTCTTATCTAATAATTTCATCTATTGTTCAAATGTTGAATTTTGCTGGTATATTTGGTATGTCGACTGAGTTATCAACCTTTTGATATTGGCCCATGATTAGGAAAATCTGTTGTGACTTCTCAAACTTATCAGGGATTTGTTTTTTCTCATTTCAGATAGAATTGATGTCATAAAGTTGAGAAATAAATGCACCAATTGTTATCGGGACTCAAAATGATGGGTCATTTTTCAAGAGCACTTCTGTATGTAACAAAGTGATATACCCCCACATCAGTTTTGCTTGTTTGTTATACAGGAAAGTTAACAACATTAATCTGTATTTGCAGCTTGTTTTTACATATAAATTCTATCCGGCTTATGAGTGTTTTAAAACTTTGGAGAAGAATAAGCCAGAGATGGAGCAACTTTTTGGTGCCAATACTGGTATGTATTTTCATGTTGTGCTAGTATGATAGTATCTTAGGGTACAACTTATTTTAGTGCTAAAATGTGTCATCTTCTAATTTTGTAGGACTATAGTTGCTAAGTGCTTAGCAGTCTTTAGAGAATTGTATACTTTCATTTCATGGTATGCAATTTTTTAACACAACACAAATAAGTTGATTTTTCATATAGTCCTGTTCTCTTTTGCATTTATTTTTGGATTCTTGACTTTCTTTCTTTTTTTTTTTTTTTTTGGACAAGGCTACCTCTGTACAGTGAAGCAAAGTTGGCAATCTTTATATATCTTTGGCATCCTAAAACAAAGGCACGCATTTGACATCTTGAACTTGTAGAACTATTTTGTTTAATTAACTTATACATTCCTAACAGTTTCTTTGACATAATAATTTTTAATTGTTTCAGGGAACATCACATGTTTATAATTCTTTCCTCGCCTTATGTGGCTAAACATGAAGGGCAAATTGATCACAATCTTATTGGAGTTGAGAGTTAAGGCTGGGGATATTGCAATTCTGTATTGGCAAAAGGCTGTGAGTTTTGGCCAAACAAGGTTTTTTGAGATTCTGCAGTATGTTTCTTCTCATTCAGCATCACGGCCTAAATCTGATAAGGTATCCATTGACAAGGAAAAGTAATATCTGCTCTAGGGATCAGAAATCATTTGTTTAGTGCATTAACACTGTATTCTTCTGATGGTAATTGTTAAAATTGGGATAAGAATGTTGATTACTCATTCTTTGGGCCTAAGCTAATATAAGAACTGTGTGTATACTTGATCCTTATACATCAATGTTTTTTTTTTTTTTTGGAGGGGGTGCGCCATATGGTTTAGCACTGAACTTCTAAGCAGTTGGAGTTAAGGCATTGTTGTGTTAGGGAAAACCCATTTGTTAAGACAAGGTACTGAGATTGTATTTAACTAAATTTAGAGTAATAACTGAGAGAATATTTGTTTTGTTGCACATCAGTCCATAGCCTGTTTTGATATTTTATTTATATTTTGTATTAAGTTTTACCTTATCATAGAATATAATATGATACGTTGAATTGAAGGCCTTCTACTCTATGCATGTACAAGACTCAAATTTTATAAAGCAAATTTTGGCCAGAGTAATTCACAAAGTCATCTTGGCTTTGATCTTATGTGTTGCTTCTGCACTACTGCTTTCTGCAAATGCTTGTTTATTGTTCAATCTCTTAAAATGGCTGAATGGTGACTAAAGTTAATTGTAACAAAAAATGGATTTTAATATAGTAAAAGTGTATAACCTTTGTCAAGGAATCTGTAAGTTGACCATACACACAATATCAGGTTGTGTCTTGTGAGGCTTAGAGAATTTCCATATATTAGTTTCTGCTGTCCCACACTATCAACCAGGGATATTCTACAGGTAAGCTTACTAGTTCCCAGGATTTACTCCAATTCAAGTGCTCTCATGTTCCAAACACATGGCTTCTTCCTGTGTGGGTGAGACAGAACCTTGAACAGAATTGGCTTCCTACAGTTTGGGTGAGACAGCCTTATATACAAAATATTTGGCTATTTGGCGTTAAGATGAAGACACCGGTAGAAAATACTACTTTTTCACTAGTTAAAGAATGACTTGGACATTTAGGCCTGGACGTGATAACTGTTGCTAGGCGGCTTCCTTGGTGACTGTCATATATAATTCCTTTTCCTTGAGTCCCACCGTTCAATGTAAAGGAAGAAACTTCAAGAACTGATTAGTTAACCTTTATGAGAGGCTATCATTAGTCTTTGCTGCGTTGATCTCTCTTTGAAGATTGAATCTTTGTAGAGAAAAAATGCTTGCAACTTTATGGAAGTCATTTTTTACTGGCCTTTAAAATCAAGTTTACTGAATTGTGAAAGAGAGAGATAAGCAAAATACTTACAAAGTAGAGTAATATATAAAGGTTACCAAGTGAAGATTTTGGAGCAAGGTCCCGACTCCATGCGGGATTTTGTCACTGGTGTTAGATGCAAATGAATATAGCTCCAATAAGTTCACAGGACATTAAAAGTAAACATGACTGTTTTACAATTTCAAGAATTTGAGAATGTAAAGTTATAATGCTGAATGTGATATTTAGAAAAGACTAGATAATGCTGTTAATTGGAGATTAAAGAAATGTATACCTGGATTATGCAGAAATATGAGAAAGTATTGGAAAAAGGGAATTAAATTCTGTACAACTATTTCCATAAGAGTGAAAAATTAGCAATCCTTTCATATACATGAGAGGCATGGGTTACAAATTTGGACAAAGAAGCTACGCATTGAGCTTGAAGTACAACTACTGCAAAGTTCTCTGGGTTACAAATACTATTGTGGTAAGATTTTGATTGGCAATATCTGTTGGCAATGTAATCTACAATATGATTTGTATCCTTGTTCATTTGTGAAGAGAGAGCCAAATCTTGAAATTTCTAGATGATGTGTAATTTAGGGAAGCTTGCTGGAGTGGAACCAATTTCTGCTCAAGTGAAACAGTAAGGTTGCACATGGGAACTTCATTCTTGCTTGAGCAAATCAATTGATCAACCCGAAAGTTTTGCTTGCATCTTGCTCAAGTCTCGCTCAAGCGAGATGGTCAGATATTGTTTTTATAAAACATGACTTGGTGAGCAAGATGCGCACAATTTCTTGAATATAGCAAGGCACGTCTTACTCAGTAGGTAGGCAAGTCACTCTAGAAAACTCTGCAGAGCCTCCTTGCTTCTAAGTTCTAACCTCCCCTGGTTTGATCTTGATCTTGTGCTGGGCTTTGCATTCTCATGGCATACCTTTGATTAACTTCAAGTTCCAAATTTTATTTAAACTAAAAAGTTCATTGCTACTGTAGAAGAAGTGTAGAGGTTTTTGGAATTCATGTAGAAGAAGTGTGGAGGTTTTTGGAGTTCCAGTGGTGAACTCAATACTACTGTGTTAGTAGGGTCTAGTTATAAAGGTTTTGTGAGGTCTGTAAAATCATTCATTATAATTAATTGCCTTATGGGGTTCAGTATCCCGGAGTGGTGTATTTTTTGTTTTTTTTTCACTGAAGAAGTTCTTTGGTTTTAAACTTTGTTACTAAATCTTCATGTTTTTATCTTTATTGTTGTGATAGATTTGGCCCTGGATAGATTGTTTACTTATGCGTAAAATAAAAATATCTAGTTGATTGAATATTTATTGGTTAAGTTATAATTGGGTCTAAATAAGATTTTTTATGAGTTCATGTTCACTTAATTAATTGTGTTTTACTATCCTGAGTGTGATCCACTGATGCTTGAGCCCTGGCTGTCATGGATAAAGCATGGCCCATTAATGTCTAGACTTTGATGGCAGTACTTATGCTTGTTGTAAGGTTCACACAAGAATGCTCCCGAAATCTTTAGATGAAAAGGTATGATTGTTTGTTGAAGAGGGTTGGAGCGAACCTTAAACTAGTGTAGGTGAGTGGTCTAAGGATGATTGACGTGAAAGCAATTGGAGTAGTAAAGGATTGAATGCCATTTTCATGTTTGTCTCACAAGAAGAGTTTGAAAATATATTTTTGTGTGAAAAAAGTAAAGTGGTTTGGGATCTCTTGGAAACAACTAATGAGGGAATTAAAACTGCGAAGAACACAAAATTACAAATGTTAACATCTAGGTTATAAGAGATTAGGATGAAGCTTTTGTGAGTTCTACACCAAACTAAGTGACTGTTAATTCAAGCTTTAACCTAGGAGAATGAATCCCTGAGTCCAATATAGCTAGGAAAGTTGTTAGATCTCTCCCTGCTAAGAGGTTCCATCCCAAAGTGGCTGTCATTGTGGAAGCAAGGATCTTGACACTGTTAAGATAGAAAACTTAGTTAGCTCACTTTAAACCTATGAATTCTCCTTCCCTCAGCCTAAGAAAAACAAGTCCATTACCTTAAAAACAGTCAAGGAAGAAGAAAATGGTACCTCAGATGAATAGTGGTTGAATGATGAGGATCTAGACGTATTTGTTAAGTAGTTCAGAAAGATTTACAAACCTAGGAAAAAAGATAAAGAGAGCAAATAGCTACTTAGCCCTTTACTGCCTCCAGTAAGAGTTGTGAATAATCTAGTGAGGAGGAGGTTGATGATGAGGAAGGACTTAAGGTAGCCTATATTAATCTTTTTGAGGAATGTAATAGATAGAATAAAATCTCAAAGCTTTCCCTTAAAGAGTTTGAATGAGATAGACCATGAAAAGGTCTAATTGGTTGAATCGGATGAAGCAAAGAGGTTGACAGGAAATGACAAGAAAATGCCTCTTTTAAAGAAAACTAAGAAATGTGGTGAGAAAATTGAAAACTCTAAATCTCTGCTAAAGAAGTTCTTGAGTGAAAATTTGAATCAGTTATTTTGTTCTCAGAAGACTAGCTATGATACATTGGTGAGGGATTCTCTATCCCATCCATCTCACACTCCCCCTCAGGGACTAAAGGAAGAATGTCCTTCCAAATGCTGTGTGTAATTCAGTTTATCCTAAATTGAATGAAAAAGGGTTTTGACAAACCAAGTTAAAGCCCTGACCCAACAAATTAAAATCAAAGGAAGATCACTTATGTCTTGTGGTACATGCTCCACAGATGGTCTTTTGAAGTTTATGTATGATGCCTTGATAGTGGAGGCTCTAGACACATGAATGGTGATAAATCCTTGTTGAAAGACACTGTACCAAATGATGGTAGAGGAGACACTGCTTCCTTTGGTGAGGGTGGTAAATCACATGTCCTTGGCGAAGTAGCTGTTGATGTTCCTGTTCTACTGGTCCTAAATGATGTGCTATGCATTGATGGCCTTTAGTAAAACTTAATGGGCATCAATCAAATATATTATGAAGAGCTCATTGTACAATTCTGCTAAAAGGAATATTCTGTTTATGATAAAAAGGAGAATATACAATTGGAGTTAGGATAGAAAGTTTGGCAGGGAGGAAGTACACCGTGGTTGTTGTATATGATTTCACTAGGTACACTTAGGTGGTCATGCTGAGAAAGAAAAATCAATGGTTTTCAACAAGCTAAGCCTTTGTGCAAAAAGCTCCAAAATGATCAATACAAAGCAATTTTTAGTTTTAGAAGTGATCATGGAAGAAAATTTAAAAATTTTAGTTTTGAACTATTCTGCAACGAGTCTAGGATCCATAAAAAAGTTTTATACTCCGATTACCCTATAATCAGAATGGTGTTCTAGAAAGGAAGAATTGGGTAATCCAAGATTGGTTGTCATAATACACCATAAGGATTTACCTGTTCACTTTTGGGGAAACACTATGAATACAATTTGTTATACTAATAAAATTTGTGTAAAATTGACAAGATATCTTATGAGTTGTGGAAAAAAAAAAAGTTCACGATTAGGCTTTTATGTGTCTTTCGAGGTAAGTGTTGTACTTGTATCCTAAGAGATAAGGAAAACTTAGCAAAGCTTGATTCTAAGAGTGATGAAGAAATTTGTTCAGTATACGTCTCAATTGGTGGAGTAAATAAATATAGTTACTGATGATGAGCTGCTAGATCCATCATAGGAAGATAGGCTGTGGTGAGCTTCTACTGCATAAACATATTGGTTGATGGCATAAATGTAGATTGGGAAGCGTTTCTACATAGGTGTTTCATAATGAAAACATGGTTACCACTATTTCAACTTGTAAAGTCTCTGATAATTGAATAAGAGATCTAGGGTTCAATCTCTGCTTATGCTAAAAACCAATTTGTGTCTTTGTCTGATGATAAAGAGCTATCATTAGGAGCGAACATCATAGGTTGAAACTCTCTAAAAAAAAATTGTGAGTTGAACCCACATTTTTAGTTATAAAACACGTGTGCAATAAGTTTTAACCTATCTTAACATATGTTATTTTAATGTGAAAAATCTGATTTAGATCCCAAAGTTCTAAACAAAGAATTAATGAATTAACAAATAAATTATTAATTAACTTTAGAGTTAATGATAAAATAGATTTTACAACAACAATAGTTGTGAGTAAATGGTTTTGCCAAAGTGTTATTTTTTGATAATTTGATAGATGGGGAAGGGAGAGATTTGAATCATAGATGTCTTTGTTAGGAGCACTAGTTGCCAATTGAGCTACAAGGATATTAGCAGTTATGAAAAATAGTCGGTTGTCTATCTTTTTGAAAACATAAAAGTGAGACCTACATATCCTTGAGACAAATCCAAGTTAGGTCATGTTTTTCTCTGTGGAAAATAACATAATCTGGTCACTTGCTCAAAACTGTTAATGAGTGAATTATTCACTCCAAAAATGCATTACTTAAACAAGGGCACAAGTGGTGAATAATCATAATCTCACGTAAGAAAAGAAAGAGGCAATTTGTGGATTTATGGCAAGGAGGCAAGGAGTTTGATAATGGACTAGTCGTAGACTCGCGCGTTGCGCGTGATAATATTATTGTTTTAGTTATTATTGGTTAATAGTTGGTTTTTCATTTTCTTTCAAGTTAATATATTGACTTTTAAAAAATATACAATCTAATATATTAATTCAACAACAACAATAATAATAATAATAATGTTGAATAAAATAATATGAGAAGAAAAAAGTAAAAATAAAAGATATAACAATAAACACCAAATTAATTATCTCTAAATAAATACCAAATTATTTAAATCATATTATGTAATATTACAATATTACATTCTTATATACTATCTTTAATTCTTTACAATGCAATATGATAAAATTTAACAACCAAAGTGAAAAAAAAAAAAAAAAAAAAAAAAACTTAAAACACAATTAAATCGCATCAACCTAAAGTAGAGTTCTAAAAAACACAAAAATTTCTCAACCTAAAGCAGAGATGCAAAATATAAATATATATATATATATATATATATCACCAAAAATTGAGAGAGAAATAAATTTTTTTTGTGAAGAAAAATTATGCATATAATGGAAAAGAGAATGCCAAATTTATACTAAAAGGATAACAATAAGAAGAAACAAAATAAAGGGAAAGATGAAGAGTGATATTAAGAGAGAGGGTAATGGGGAGATGAAAATGTAAAGGGAAAGAGAAAGGTTGGAGAAAGTGTAAATGTTAAAAAAAGTGAGTACAATTTAATTTATTTAAATTTAAATAAAATATTATATGTTTAATTAAAAAAAGGAAAATATAAATAATTTAGTTATATGGAGGATGTAACTGAGTTTAAATATTGAATAAAATAAGATGAAAAGATTAAAAAAGTAAAAATATAATATATATATATATAACAATAAACACCAATTTACCCAAATCATGTTATGTAATAGAATAATATATATTATATTCTTATATATTATCTTTTTTAATTTTTTTATAACGCAATAGTATAATATTTAACAATCAAAGAGAACAAAAAAAAACTTAAAATACAAAACTAAATCGTACCAACCTAACGTAGAGTTATAACAAACACAAATTTATCAACTTAAGCAGAGATGCAGGAAAAAAAAAATACTCCAAAAATTATTGTGTGTGTGTGTGAGAGAGAGAGAGAGAGCGAGAGAGAGGGAGGGAGAAACAACCTTTTTGTGATGGAAAATTATGCAAAGAATGGAAGAGAGAATAACAAATTTATAGAAGATGGTGTGAATATGAAGAGACAAAATAAAGGAAAATGAGTGGAAAGATGAATAGTGACATTAAGGTTGAGGGTAGTGGGGATATGAAAAGGTAAGGGAGGGAAAGATGAAAAGACCAAATAAAAAAAGATGAAAAGTGATATTAAGGTTGAGGGTAGTGGAGAGATGAAAAGGTAAAGGCATGAGAAAGGTTGGAGAAAGTGCAATTATTAAAAAAAAGTAAATGTTAAAAAACAATTATAGGAAAATTGGAAAGAAAAAGGATAATGACGTGGATGCTGATGTGGCTCAACATGAGCACAGTAACATTAAACGCTACGCTTAAAGTTGAAGAAAGTGTAAATGTTAAAAAAAGTGGGTACAATTTAATTTATTTAAATTTAAATAAAATATTATATGTTTAATTAAAAAAAAAGAAAATATAAATAATTTAATTATATGGAGGATGTGACTGAGTTTAAATATTGAATAAAATAAGATGAAAAGATTAAAAAAGTATATATATATTTATAACAATAAACACCATATTACCCAAATCATGTTATGTAATAGAATAATATATATTATATTCTTATATGTTATCTTTTAAATTTTTTTATAATGCAATAGTATAATATTTAACAATCAAAGAGAACAAAAAAAAACTTAAAACACAAAACTAAATCGTACCAACTCAATGTAGAGTTATAACAAACACAAAAATTTATCAACTTAAGCAAAGATGCAGGAAAAAAAAAATACTCCAAAGATTATTTTGTGTGAGAGAGAGAGAGAGAGAGAGAGAGAGAGAGAGACAACCTTTTTGTGATAGAAAACTATGCAAAGAATGGAAGAAAGAATAACAAATTTATAGAAGATGATATGAATATGAAGAGACAAAATAAAGGAAAATGAATGGAAAGATGAATAGTGACATTAAGGTTGAGGGCAGTGGAGAGATGAAAAGGTAAGGGAGAGAAAGATGAAGAGACAAAATAAAGAAAGATGAAAAGTGATATTAAGGTTAAGGGTAGTGGGGAGATGAAAAGGTAAAGGCATGAGAAAGGTTGGAGAAAATGCAATTATTAAAAAAAAGTAAATGCTAAAAAAAAATTATAGGAAAATTAGAAAGAAAAAGGATAATGACGTAGATGCTGATGTGGCTCAACGTGAGTATAGTAACATTAAACGCTACGCTTCAAATTTTAGTAATATATAGGGTCCGTTTGGATACAACTTATTTTTGCTGAAACTGAAAACTGAAAACTGAAAACACCGTAGCAAAATAATTTTTTAATGTGTAAAAAATTACTGTTCACTCTATTTTTACTATTCATAAGCCTAAAATCACTGTTCATGGACAATGAACAGTGCCAGATGCGTCTAGGAAAAAAAAAAAAAAAAAAAAAACTTAAAACGCGCTACAGTACCAAAATGTGGACGCAGACTTGTATTCAAACCGCACCATAGATTGGGTCAAAGGGACATCCCATTTTGTGGATGGGGGAGGACTTGCTCAAGTGGGCCTTCACCACACACGTGTGCTACTTACCCAAACTTGCTCTGTGTGGTCTAGGTCCGTCCAATAATTAATTAATTGTTTTATTTTTATGTCTGTTTTTTTTTTTTTTTTAACATCGTCACTATTTGCCTTGCACTTGTTCTTAAATGGTTCCATTATGTCTATAACTAGGGTTCCCCTCATTCATTTTAGTCACTTTTTCATTCTCAATTTTCTTGTATAAGAGTCCTTCAAAAAGAGAGAAACAAAATTAAATTTGCTGCTCACACATGTTTCTATCATTCTTTTGTGTGTAGTAGATCATTGTATCTTGGGATACAAACATTCAAGATTCTTAATAAAAAACACAACTATAAGGAACAAAATCTATGTCTTAGAAACATTATGTTTATGTGCAAAAAAAAAAAAAAAAAAAAAAAAAACATTATGTTAAAGCACTAGCCTTAATTAGATTTCATTTTTCTATTTTGTCTTGTTATAGTATGCGAGTTTTGATTATATTTTTATTTATTAAGATTTTTTTTATCTGAGATAAAAATTCTACTCTAATCTAATCTAATTGTATATATGTGTTAAAATGAAACATATTATTAAATTCTATTTGTTACTCTGTTTATAGGGAAAAAATTGGCCTTTGCCCTTTTAAAAAAAACAATCCAGCATTTTGCCCTCTTTCCCAAACTAATTAGGGAAATGCCCCTCTTTTGAAACTCGATTTTCTTAAAATCGAGTTAAGCCCTATAGTGGCGTTTTTAAGGAGCCTATAGTGACGTTTTAAGGACCTATAGTGGCGTTTTGTAACTCGATCTCCATGAAATCGAGTTATAGGTAAAAAAAAGAAAAAAAAAATTGCATGTAACTCGACTTCATGGAGATCGAGTTACAAATCGCCACTATAGGTCCTTAAAACGTCATTATAGGCTCCTTAAGACGCCACTATAGGGCTCCAGAAATTTTTTTTTTTATAACTCGATTTTGAGAAAATTGAGTTTCAAAAAAGTGACATTTCCCTAATTAGTTTGGAAAATAGGACAAAATGCTAGATTTTTTTTTGAAGGGGGCATTTGCCCATTTTCTCCGTGTTTATAGCATCACAATTACTGCATATTTTATATATTATAACTATTGTCCATCACATGAAACATACTCTGTTTAATATTTTCCATTGATATATATTCCATTGTCCAAATTAATCAATGACTAGAATATCTATGGTTACATTGGAATGCTAGCTATATATTAAACACGACTGCTAGCTGTATATGATTTTACTAACATTCAACTTGTTGATTTAATATGATAAATTGGCGATCTCAATAAAACGGAAGATAAATTAGCAAGTGAACAGTGTCCACTGTCTAGTTGTAATATCATATCAATTACCCAAAAAATATAGTAATATCATATCATATATATTATGAGACTTGTTATTAACCGACTGGAATAATTCCGCACGTGATAGCTTGACTAAAATTGATAAAAATGTGGAATAATTCCGCACGTGATAGCTTGAATAAATTGATAAAAATGTGGAAAAATTACCTTAATCTAAGCAAGAGTCAGAACAAAGACTTGTCTTCCTCCTAGGAAAGGCACATGTCTCCATTGCCACCAAAGAGTTGATTACTTTCTAGAACATAGGGAACCATATTTTATTTTATTTTCAAATATCATTATTTGAATCTAGAAACCTATGAAAGAGTTTATTAGTTTCGTAATGAAAAAAATCTAGTACCATAAACTATCACACAATTTTTTTACTATAACTATGATGTGGTAGAGTGTGAGTAGAGAAAAAAAAATTGTGGATCTTTGTGTAAGTGATAAAAAATCATTCAAAACTTGCCATATCAGAGTTGTGGCAAAAAGTTGTGAAATAGTATGTGGTTCTATACCAATTCATAATAGTGACCTATAATTAAATTCAGGATGAGTTTTATTATTCATGTGAGAAGAAAAGAAAGGGAGTCAATTTCGTATCAGAAACCGTTTCGGTTTGATCAAGGGAACAATATATTTCGGTACAAATCAATACTGGTGCATTGTTTTGGAATTACCGCTATATATATATATAAACTAATTTTTTTTTTGGAAAATACTAAAAACATTACAAATGTTGAAAAGATAGTGGAAAGAGGTATTTTTGATTTTGTATGAGTATGTACTAGATAGTACATGGACTCCTGGGTTAATTAAGAAATTGATATTTCTTGTTTGTGTACACTCTATAGCTTAGTTGAGCATTGTTTATGCATTACATGTTGTTGTGCATTGCTTTTGCATTTTATTCATTTAACATAATGAGCGCTTGCTGATTTTTGGTCATATTATAAAAACACAAAAAGATTATTATTATTATTTTTTTGTATTGCACACCACTAAGTGTGTAATTAATGTTGGGCAATGAAACTTACATTTCATGAATGTGTACCTTACTTAGCTTTGATGAGCTACTTGCACTTTGCTAGTTTGTGCTATTTAGAGTTTAATTGTGTAAGTTGTTTATAGTCTTTAAACAAATGATCTTGATTTTGATGTCACATTTTTTTTTCTTAAGGACTAGAAAATCTTAGGAGAAAGGCATAGACAACCATCTCATCACTGTTACTCATCAATCATAAACACCTGTGTGCAAATCATAAAATTTGTGCTTGGTAAGGTGTAGCACTTGCACTAGGGTTGTAAACGAACCAAGCCATTTATGAACAACTTGGGTATGGCTCGATAAAAAACTCGTTCATGTTCGTTTGTTTATAAATAAGCCAAGCTTGAACTTTAGTTTTGGGCTTGTTTGATAAACAAGCCGAGTACAGGCAAAACAAATTGTTCGTGAACAATAAGGTTTGATACAAAACATGTTGAGTTTAGGCTCGTTTATAGCTTGATATATGATTACTAAATTAACTCATTATTATGACATTACATATATGTGTAGGAATGTTAATCTATAGCTTGTTTATTCATATATGTTTTGGAATGTTAATTTATTTAGATTTGTGAAGATTATAGTTGCATGAATGACAAATGTGGATGTAAAAATTGTATTTTGAACAATTACTCAAGCTATAGACAATGAATGATGAATGAATAGATTTAATTATGTAAAGTTGTAATTTGAACAATTTCTAATCACGGGTGGAATTAGAAGCATTATAAAATGAGTATTTTATTTTATTTTTTGTTTACTTGATTTTTGTGATATAAGCATTTGATGATGCAATTTTTTTGGATCTCAAGCTAAAAAGCTTGACTTGAGCTCGAGTTTGAGCTTGATATTAAGCTCGAGCTTGACTTGACTAATTAATCAAGCCAAGCCAAGCTGAGCTCAAGCTTTTTGGCATTCTCATGAGCTCGAGTTCAAACATTGTTTTTAGACTTGTCTCAAGCTTGAGCATTTGATTTTTATTGACAAGCCAAGCTCAAATACGCACTACTTGGCAAAGCTTGGCTCGTTTACAGCCCTAATTGTATAGCAAGATAAAACGACGTGTTTTAAAAAAAAAAAAAAAGAGGAAGAAGTTTGTAACAAGGGTATTTTCTTTTCTATCTCCTATATGCCCATGCATGATATTTTTGATTGTGCTCAAAAAGAAAAAAAGAAAAAAGAATTAAAATGCTTTTACATGATTGCAAGTGTGTTTTTCAGGAGATGTGGGAGTTATATAGTGTAACTCTTTAGGTGATAGTCATTTTCAATCTAATGTGATTGATAATGCAGAAAATCTGCTTAAATATATATTACCTTTTCTGTATTTTGTACACTTACTAGTAGCACACACTACACGCAAATCTTTGCTAAATCAAGTACATGAGACTGTGTGTGTTGTCTAATCTGGCCATCTTTAATTGCATATGCACTGATGTGTAAATATAATTTTTTTTTTTTTAAAATTTTGCTCGAGAATTTGAAGAATTATGTGTTTAGAAGTTTAAAATCTTTGTTTTCAACTTCTTGATTGATTTTGATATTTGCATTTAAGAGGCATCATGTTTTTAAAACTTTTCTGGATCATGTGCATATGCATTGAGCCTCAAAAACTGCTCTAAAGTTACGTTGTTTTTTCTACATAAAATCTCCAGATTTTTAAAGTTTTAAAATTTACATTATGCGACCGATCGAAAATCTACCTCGATCGATCGAAACTATGAGCTTTTGTGTTCAAAACTCTCTACCTCTCTCGATTGATGCTTGATCGATGTTTGAGCGATCGAAACTGGAAATATTTAGGGTATGTTTGGTAATTGCTTTTTCCCTTTATTTTCTATTTCTAAAATCAAATTTCTATTTTTGAGACTAAAAAAATTGTTTGGCAACCCAAAACTCAATTTGTGAAGGAAATTGAAAACATGAAAAAGGTTGTTTTCAGTTTCTAATTTTCAAAAGTCAATGAAAACACGCATTTAATTTAATGAATCTGTCTCATTTAATGAGTTAACATTAGAGTTTAAATCCTAGTAACAACATATTTTAGTATTTTCTATTTTTTTCTTCAAAAAACTATTTTTTTAATTTCAACTAACCAAACATTTTTTTTGATTTCAAAAATACAAAAAAATTGTTTTTTTCTTTATGTTCCCAAAAACAAGTTTTTGAAAATAGAAAATAAAAACTGTTACCAAACATAACCTTAGTTTTTTAGGTTTTTGACCAATCAATCTTGTCATGCATCATTTGTTATTGGATTCGCATGCATTGTGTACGTTTTTAGACCCCTTAAAACACAACCAGATTAACCTAGTTAATTAGCCAAGTGATTACTTAGTCAGATTAATCAGATCTAGGTTAACACAAATATATCATATCATGTATAGCAGAGAAAATTAAATAACACAAAGATATAATTACCCAGGAAAACCAAACCGGTAAAAAACATGGGGAGGATTTAACCTAGCTATCCTCAAGGTAAAACAGATCCACTATGAAAGAATTGAAGTTTACACAATAGCGACTTAGACCACTAACATCCTATTGCTACCTCAAGTAGGAAACTTACTACCACGACCACGTGACAGCTCCGAGTCCACGGACTACTTCTTTCTTGGATTCATAGCAAGCACAAGTACTCCCACTTGTATATCTTTAAGCTCTTAATGCAGCAATTGAATCGATCATCAAGCTCTTGACATAAATCTTGATTCTTGATAACCCTAAGTATGTGTGAAGGCAAATACCCCTAGATCTCACAAGAGATTCACACACACAGCATAAACATCAACCTGAAAATGTGGCTAAGGTTTTCCCTTTTATACTTAGGGCAAAACATAAAACCCTACACGTCAAACGGGCTTGGGTTGAGTTGGAAAATTCTGCAGAAAAACAATCTGCACAAACTTCGATCGATCGAGTCTAATTTTCGATCGATTGAGTCAGGCAGATTTACACAGTAAATCCTGCAGTACACTCGATTCCAACTTTACACATAAACATACTTTGAGCAAGTCTAAAACAAGACTAAATGTTTTGATCATTGTTTGCCAACATTACAAAATAAAGTTCTAATACATTTAAACCTAAAGTCTTAGAACCCAACAAACTCCCCCTTTGGCAATCCATGACAAAACATAAACTAGACAAAGTGCTCAAAGTTACAAAAAAAAGCCCATTACAAAAACATTGCCTAACACAACAAATTCAACCTAACTTCTATCTATCAGTTGCAAGTGTAGACAGCAGCACGACTGAATCAACCTGTATATTCCTGAAACACTCAACAAACACATAAACGCATGTGTGGAAAATACAAGTAACATAAAATAACTTCTTGATTTCACATAACATAAAATAAAGACATATATCATGAATAACCTCATAAATATAAATCAATAAATGTATCATAATGTGAAACAAGAAACAAAGATAAATACATCAAAGTATCTCCCCCTATCATAGACAACTCAAATAAAACAAAATACATCAAGAGCCAAAAAATATAAATACAAGATGAAGCACCTAGATACAATCTAAAGCTTTACAGCTCCAAAACACAAAATCTCCCCCTATCAACAAAATCTCCTCTACATATGTACTCCCCCTTTTTGTGACAAATTGCCAAAGGGCAATCATGACTCATCATCAAAAGGAGGTGGTAGAGGCGATTGTCTAAGACTCTCCAAATTTGCTCGCAAGGACTAAAGCTCATCAAGCATGTCCACCAAAAGCTGACCATGAGCCGCCTGAACGGTCATGACAGTCTCCAACATACGACGAATGCTCGAATCATCCAAAGTAGAAGGTGGAGGAACAGTAGCAATAGTTGGATCGACGTGTGCCTCAACAGAAATATCACTTGTAGAAGAGGGAGGAGGAGGTGCGACACTAGAGGACGACTCAACTCTAGGGCGTTTAGAGCTTACTCTCATCTGAGCAGCCCTCTGCCCAAGGAAGGTGGCACCTATAGGAGCTACTATATGAACAGGCTTAGATGCAGGAAAGTCATCTAATCCCAAATATAATAAAATCCGATGAATAAAAACCGGAAAGAAAAAAGCATGAGCAGAAGAACTACTCCTATACACCTCAACTAAGACGAAGAAAAAGATGAGGAAAACTCATAGGGACATCTGTGACAAGGGCATACAAAAATGCACATCTCTCTATAGGAATGGTGTGGAAATGAGAGATGGGCCAAATAGAATGGCAAGAAATCTGAAAGAAAAGATAGTGAATCTTGGTCAACTCATGAGACATGATCCGAGGATCAGAACCCCACTGGATAGAAGTACCAGTAATATATGACATAATGTCATCAAAGGGAGGAGACTCATCATAAGAATAAACAGGATGCTGGACCAGAGGCACCCCAAGAGTAGCAGCCACTACCGTAGAAGTAATGACATACTCTTCACCTCGTATCCAACTCTTCACTTGAGTGTTGGAATCATAGGTGTGGACAGAGAGGTTTGAGTAGAACTCTCTAATCAAGGTAGCCGGAGGTGGATGATTAATATCCATCAAAGGTAACCAGCCTCGACGCTCGAAGTTTCTCCTAATCTCCGGGTCAAGCTCATCTAAAACTACCTTTCTCTCAGCCCATACAGATCTAAGAAGGTTCAGCTTCTCATAAGTTTCCTGGTTTTTCTCACTTAGAAAGCTATCACTCTCAAAGGTGGGGGCAGAAAAGGAGGAAGGTTTCCTATTTGCTCTAGTCTACCTAGACATGATGCTAAGGATGGAAAGGACAAACACAAAAGAGCAAAAAGAGAAACAGGAAAAACCAAGGGCAGATTGCAAGTTAGAGCAGAAATAATATAGCAAATAACAATCTATATGATGCATGAACAATATCAACACATGATGCATGCTTTAATGCTGTGAGAATAGTTCAATTAAACTTCAAAAAGCATAGAATATGCTTGAGCATAGAGTTTATATAAAAAACCCCAAATTTTGAAAACCCATTTTCACAAATCCCAAAAAACTGACCAATTGATCATTACACAAGGTAGATAACAGAATAGAATAATCAAATCAACCAATCAAACAAGCCAATTTCATCAATTAATGCCCAATTGAACAAAATCCCCAAATTGGGTAGTTTCAAGCCCTAGAAAATTCAAATTTTCCCAATTCAACAAATTGATCAAATTAAACACAAAGGAACTATTTAATAACCTCCCATAACAAAAACCCAATGATCAATTTTGAAAGAAAAGGTTGAAATCAACAAAAACCCCAATTTTCCTTAGGTTCGAATATCACCCTTAAATGCATGAAAAAAATGCATGAAACATGAAAATAAATGAAAAAGGAAGGGCAAAAAGGTCTTATTGGCCTTAGAAGTCAAAAACCCTTGAAGAAATTTGAGGGAAAACGACAAAAATCTTTCTTTGAATCCTTGACCGATCGAAAAGAGCGAGAGAAAAGCTTTTGAAAAATTTGGAAAAGTGTTGAACACGTGAAAAGCTAATGGTTTTAAAAAACTCTCTGTGCGATTTTCGATTGATCGAAAAATAGATTCGATCAATCGAAAATTACATTCGATTGATCCAACAACGATCGAGCATCGATTGAACTAGGCAGATTTAAAACAAAATTTTAATCGCAATTTCGATCGGTCGAGAAACTGGTTCGATCGATTGAAAATCTGGAAAAAACACGTTTTTGAAAAACAGAGCAATTTTATGCAGAAACTCCTCAAAGCATAGTATTTTATGAATAAAATGCATGAGTATGAGATGAAATGCTTTTCAAAAACACTTGTATAGAACCCAGATCTCACAAAATTAAGATTTTCAATCAATGTTCCTTAAATTCTCACACTTCAAACACATTTTGCATTAAAATCAAGGAATTTTCAATCTTGGATGGCCACAACAAAATCACACACAATAACATGTATGAAGTTTAGTGAAGAGTAACTTGTGTAGTGTGTGCAACTAGTAAAAGTTTGAGATACATGTGAGGTGATATGTGAATAGTAATCAAGCACAAATTCTACAAAATTCATCACATAGAATTTGAAAGAGACTATCATCTAAAGAGTTACATCATATACCTCCCACATCTCCTAGAAAACAAGCTTGCAATTATGTAAGTTTCTTGATTTGCCTCATAATGTACACACCAATTTTATTTGATTAGAAACTTATTAAAAATAGCCAAGATAATGTACACACCAATTTTATTTGATTGAATTAATTATAGTCCAATAATGTACACACCAATTTTAGCATTTAAACCGAGGCTACACCTTATGTTCTTTTTGTGCATGTGCTACACTTTCTCGAGCACAAAATCTTACGATATGCACTAAGGTGTTCATGATTGGCTAGTAAACAGTGGTGAGATAGTTATTTATACCTTTCTCAATAAGTTCAAGTCCAACAATTAAAGGCATGTGACTTCAAGATCAAGATCATGTGATCAAAAGTATAAACATCTTCCCACACAACATGCACTACAAAGCTTCAACTAGTAAAGTGCAATAAATAAGCTCATCCAAGCTAAACAAGGTACAAAGACATGTTATGTAAAGATAAATTGACCAACCTTGATTTCAAATCCAAGAAAAATAATGCAAAACACATTTTGCTTCCCTTTTCCTCCTCTTTTTTTTTTTTTTTTTTTGGAAAAGAAATAACAAAAACAACCTAGAATGAAATGCATGAATGTTATGCAATGCAAATCATAGAAAAGCAAAGAAAACAAAACAACACGAAGAATGGTCACAAAGAGAAGAGTGATGAAGCATAAGGACCACGTCAGAAAGACTCAATTAGATTGAACCTTTTGCGTCCAAAACTTTTTAGATGCAACTTTAGCATTGGAGTTATTATTCACATTAGAATGATTACCAACTCTAGGATTGGAATAAAGGTTTAGAGCCTTTACCAACTCACCAATAAGTATCATAGGATCTTGTGCTTGAGACACAAGTACTTTTGGCTTATTTGCTCGCTTAGCAGCTTGCAACTTGAAACAGTTTGGACGAATGTGCCTAGACTTTCCACAAAAATGACAAACCCATGCAGGCCTATCATGCAACTTGTCCTTAGAAAGGGTAGAATTCTTAGGTTTGGACTCTTTGAGATCAACCTTAATCTTCCTAGGAGGTGTAACTTCTACAGGTTTGACAACCTCACTCATAGGGGGCTCAGAAGAAGGAAAAAAGTTTGTGGAATGTGGTTCAAGCACAGAGATGCTTTCTACAAAACCTAAGCCAGTTTTGTCTGAAGGAGACTTTTGAACACTCAGCATATGATCAAGTTTGGAACTAGTAGACCTATTTGTTTGGTCTCTAGCAACAGATAATTCAAGTTCCAAATTCTTAACTGTATCAAGCAAAAGCATGTTCTCAGTCTTCACATTATTCAACAATTCATTAGCATCAAACAGTTTCACAAGCAAATTCTTCTTATCAAGTTCAAGAGATGCAATTTTCTTTAAGCTTAAATTGACACTCATAGCATCCTTTGCAGCAACTTTGCAAAGTTTATTATAGGCTTCTTGCAAATCTGCATCCTCAGAGAGTTCCCCATCAGAAGGGTTCTCTTCAACAGCAACACTCTCATCGACTACAGCAGTAGCAATGTGACCTCTGACTTGCCCAGCCGAGGAGGCATTCCTCCTCGGACAACCTTCCTGGACCCTCATGACCAAACCCCATTCCTTCATTCACTAATGCGGACCTCCATAACAGCGTTTACCCGTCCTCGGACTACTAGATGTTCTCGGATACATATATATATACTATTGGGCCTATCATACCTACATATATATATGTACGGGGCACGACCCCCCTTAGGGCTCTTGTGTTTGTAAGATCCAATGTGTTGGTGCCACGTGTACGAGGCTTTAACCTTGTTGGGCATTGGGCCTTGGACCTTAGGGCGTTGTGTGCGAATATGTGTTCTATTGGGCCCACGACCTTGGCCCAGATAAGCCGTGGTACCCTTCCAAAACTCAAAAACCATAATGATATCATTATGACATGAACGGCAAATGTGATTCCCTGCCAGTCAACTCTAACCTGGCCGGGAAATGCAAATCCCCCGAGAAGGTGGATCCATAGATGCTCAGTATTGCCTTGGGAAGTAATGCTACCAGAAAGATCTCCTGAAGTGGGGAGCCAGTTCCAATGCCACTCTCACCACACCCCACTCCCAACTAAACAGCCACTTAGCAATAATAACATTGGACTTCCTATACCACTAACCACAAGAGTAATCATAACCCCCCTCTAATTATAAGGCTATAAATAAGAGAAGCTAAGGAGGAAAATGGAGGTTGGAAGGTTCACAAGGAAGCTAAGAATATAGAGAGAGGGAAAGCATGAAGCTAGGGTAGTAGTGTAAAGAGAGTAGAACAGTTCAAAGGGAGAGGAAACTTCGTTGGGTCTCTGTGCCAAGAACGACCCAAAGTAGGAAATCCTAAGCCCACTTCACAAGTAAGTTGTGAGCCCAAGTGAGGTCCAGCCCAGTAGCCTCATTTTTGGCGCGCACAATAAATATATAAATATATATATATATATTCACACACGCAATTGATGAAATTTAGAGATGGATTTTGTTTTATTAATACGTGGATTTAAAATGATTAGATCTAAAGTACTATTCAAATCCATAATATCACAAGTATTTTTGCTAGATCAAAATCTCCAAACCTTAAACCATTTTGTCTTGTTAATAGTTAATGTTTATTAACAATTTATACTAGCAATTGTTCTTCAAATCTAAGCTCGACCTGAAATTTCTCTACTTATGCATGAAGTTGTTTAGGCACATCTCGAGAAATTCTTTTAGTTCCTAAGTGAATATTTGGTAATATGTAAAAAAAGGAATATTGGAGTGCTAGTCGTAATGCAATGTACAAAAATTCGAACTGGACTGGATTATCAGATCAATTTGAACTTGAATAATTGAATATTGAGCTTAGCTGGTTCTATACGTATAAATTCTCAATACCATAAAATTTGAACCTTTGGTACTCGGGTTGATTGTGTCTTCCACTTCTATGAACAATTCTTGTCCATCAAACTTAAGCATCCCAGTTTCTCCACAAAAAAAAAAAAAAAAAAAAACTTAAACATCCCATGTGAAAGACACACGAACAAGTTGGTTTGCCACAGTAAAATCCTACACATGCTAGACGAGAGTGACAAATGCGAGTCACCATCACTTAGAGTGACAGCAATGTAAGAAGCCCCATTAAGTACAAAGAGCCAAGAGTGTCGAATAGTTAAGGTCAATGTGATTGCAAGGTTTATCCCAACCAACGTTTGAGATTTATCCCAGGATGACAAGGTTTACACTACTTTGCTTAGTAGGATGGCATTTTCCTTGTTATTGCTTTCTATGATTGAGGTTTCCACAGCAATGAAATCCAATAAATTAATGCATGCCACATTGACACTAGCAGTCTAGCTGGAACCTCCAAAATGGATGTCATACTTTTATATATAGGATGAATAGTCGGAGACAATATATGGTTAAGTAACATTGTAAGTTTAATTTTTATATTTTGGTGGTAAGAGAGAGATATGAGTATGTTTGGTGGGTAGATATCTGGGAAATTAGGTGGCTAATGTTTCCAATCTTTAGTGTAAGATATTGGTTTACATAAATTAAAATCTCAAGTTATTAAGGAATGAATAATCATCATTTATGGTCTAGTACATTAAGACATTTTTATGTTTTTCAAAAAATTTACTGTTTGAATTGATTTAATATTTTGGAGACTTCATTAGAGATGAGAAATATAGTGAGCAACCATTATTTAAGATTCAGCCATGTGGCTATTTAACTAATAAATAAGCTTCCATCCCATGAGAAAAAATTCACATGGTAGAATTTTAAAAGAGGAACCTAAGGAACAACACCTAAGTATTGTACCTAAGTCTTACTCTATTTTATTTTATGTTTTTAAACACCAATCATTATCATACAATTTTGAACCATTTTATTACGGGGCTTGAGGCCTTTTTAAGAAAAAAGAGTGGAGTCTTTTTGTAGTACGTGGCAGCCTTAGGCCAAGGCCTAAAGGTATGTTTGGTTGGAGCAAAAAGTGGGTGAATGGAGAATAAAGAAGAGAAAAGTAAGAAGAAAATGGTTGAAGTGGCTATTTGGTTGGGAGGAGAGTGGGGAGAGAAAACTTGTGGGGCTTGGGGTTTTTCTCCCCGAACCCACCAAAACTCATTCTCTCCAAATTGTGGAGATTATAGGAGAGAAAATGTTCATGATGTTTTGGTTTTTTGTTTTTGTTTTTGTAGGTGCTTAGTATGTTTCTGGATGTTTCCTCAGCCTTTTTTTTCCCCCTTCTTTTGTAGGTCCTCAATATTTTTCTTTTCTCATCAGTTGTGGATGGTTTTTGTTTTTATTTTTATTTTTGGAAAAATATTTTTGGATTAATTTCTTATGCTTTTTTATTTTATTTTATTTTTTCATTTTAATGAAGTGCCATCTATACACAATTTTTTTAAGCATATAATGTGTTACTTTTTGTTTTATTTAACAAAGATATGAAGGTAAATTTATACAAACTCTATTTACAATTCTCTCATTTTTCATCTCAACCAAACGCAAAAAAAAAAAAAAAAAAATTCAATCCCTTCTTTTTTCCACCCTCCCAACCAATCACAAACGAGGGAAACTAAAATTTTTTCAATCATTTCACTTTTCCATTCTCTTCCCAATTTCTATCTTCCCACTCTACCATCCTCCCAACCAAACAAACTCTAAGACTACACTGACAATAGCTCTAACTATTGCATCCAATCTCGATTTAGAGAGGTAGCCTAAGGTGAGGAGTTGGAGTTGGTGGCTATTACACCGTGTAATTACACCTTTAATACGAGAGAGAAAAGTTGAAAAGATAAAAAGTTAAAAAGGTTTTTTTTTATTTAATTTTTTTAATTTTTAATTTTTTAAATTCAAAAGCTGAGATTAATGGTGAAAATTTTTAACTTTCAAATCTCATCTCTTAAAAAGCAATTGCATGGATTGCACCGGTGTGTGTTTGTCTAAAAACTTCGCTTTTAGCTTTTTGTTTCACCATTTTTGAAAATAAATTAATTTTTAGCTTTTTGTCATATATTTAACATAAAAATTGTAAAAAAACAATATTTTTAATTAACACTATGCAAATAATTAGTTACAATGAGATACCCAAATGGACACGTACACAACGAGAACAAGCTGCCACCGAGTAGGAAAAGGAGGGCTTCAAGTTGAATAAATCATGGAGCAATGCAAATGATTCATAAATTCAACAAAAAATTACACATAATATAATATATTCAAGTATATGGACATGCTTGCATAAATTCATAACTATATATAAAGAACAAAATTAAATGAAGAATAAATTTATTTTTTGATGAACATGAGTGTAAGTTTTATTCAGACTAGTAAAGACAATACACCTAGTTCAGTATACTGTAAGCATGCACAAATCTAAGAACACGAAAAATTACCTAGATATTATATACATATAGATGAAATAAACTGAATAGATAGATAGAAATATTACTCCTCAAAAAAAAAAAAAAAAAAAAAAGATAGAAATATTACTAATTATATTCAATGAAGCATGGGTGCGTTTCCGGATTCGGGTGCGGGTGCGGGTGTAGGTGCGGGACTCGGCAATTTTTGAAAAAGTAGGGTGCGGGTGCGGGTGTAGGTGCGGGACTCGGCAATTTTTGAAAAAGTAGGGTGCGGGTGCGGCAGGGTGCAGTGATTAAAAAATTATTAAAAATATTTTTATTTATATTTTTAATATATTGCTAAGCATACTTTTTCACATTATATAAACATATACCAAATTTAAGAACAGTAGTAGATAATAACTAAAACATGATGTTCATAAATTAAATACAACCCACAACATTATTACATTACATTACAGCTTATATATATATAAAAAAAAAAAAAAATCAGGTCACAGACACATTGAGTAATAGTCAGAGCATGTGAGAGCTATGAAAAACTAAGATTGAAAGCTTGAGATTGATACCTGAGGGGAGACGGAGAGCAGAGTGTGAGTGAGTTGAGAGTTGAGACTCTTGAGAGTGAGATTGTGTGAGAGGGGAGACGGAGAGCAGAGGCCAGAGAGCCGTGGCGTGGAGCATAGAGACCAGAGAGTGAGAGAGCTGAAGATGAGAACTGAGATAGAGATAAATATAGGGTTTTTGTCCAAACGGTGCGTTTTGCACCTTTGTTTTTTGTTTTGTTTTTTTTTTTTTGGGGCCAAACTGTGTGTTTCACACCTTTTGTTTGTTTGTTTGTTTTTTTTTTTTTTTTTTTTAAATTTCGGCCTGAAAAGGCTGGTTCGGCGCTGGTATCGGCGGTTTCGCCCTATACGGACCGAGTCGGCGCGAATCAGCCCGATTCAGCGCGAATCGGCCTGAGTTTGCGCCGCGTCGGCGCGAGTCGGCACAAGTCATGAAAAAAAAAAAAAAAAAGCTGAATGTGGCACCTACGTGCAGGTAGCGGCGTCCCTCGCGCATCGCCGCGTCGGACGCGGTTGCGGCTCCTCTGGCGCCGCGTCCGTGCTTCCTAGATTATATTACCATTTAGGGAGTGATTTGTCTACCTCAAGATATTTATTTATTTTTCAAAATTTTGTTAATGTGGGTCTTCAGTGTTCTCAGAGCTAGCACTTGACAATTTCTTCATAGTATGCATAGTTCATCAAGCACCTGCCACGAGATATCATTTTAGCGGAAGAAAGTTTAAATCTATAATGTAGCATAATTATATATGCTCGTATTAGAAAAACTTATTACAATAATTTTTTTTAAAAATCTTTTCCATATTTGATTACCTTGATGAGGCTTATGCTAATCTTGCTAATATAAAATAATTTGCTTTTGTTTAAATCCAGGTGAAGTTTTTAACAGTTGGGTTTTCTCGGAGACACGAAGGCTTATTCAAGTATTTCCAGATTCTGTGCAAAGATTATGGAATTTTTGGGAGCTAAGAGTGTCGGTTCTTGTCAGTCTCACCTTGCAACTATCTCTTCTTCACTTGGGCAGTCGCAGAAGATATCGTGTTAAAATTTGGCTTAGGATTGTTCTCTGGTTTTCGTACCTAAGTGCTGATTCAGTGGCAACTGTTGCACTAGGTGCCATCTCCAATAATCTAAGAAATTCTTGTGATGGCAATGATTCCCAATTACAAAATGAGCTCACAGCATTCTGGCCACCATTTTTGTTGTTGCACCTTGGTTGTCAGGACACAATTACAGCTTATGCAGTACAAGACAATGAATTGTGGTTAAGGCACTAGCTTGGACTAGTTGTTCAAACAACGGTGGCACTCTACATCTTTCTCTTGTCTTGGAAAGCCAACTGGCTGTCTTTTCTAACTATTCCAATGCTTCTTGCTGGGTTTATCAAGTATATTGAAAGGATATTGGTCATACGATCGGCAAATTGTGGTCTTAACACTCCGACTACACCTTGCGAATCCATAGAAGAACAAGCTCTTTGATATTTTAAAATGTTTAGATATCTCTTTCTAAATAAGAAGATTAGTAATTTGACTGATGACCAAGTCCTCACTACTTTGGATTCTCAAACCACCTGGAAGGTGATTGAGGTTGAACTGGAATATGCATATGATGTTTACTACACCAAGGCTCCTTTGTTTTTCACAGCTTGGGCTTTCATCTTCCGCTTCTTCTCTTTCACTTCCATCCTTTTTGTGTTTGTGCTTTTCCTTTTAAATAAAAAGCACATTCACCCACAAATAGATTTGATTATCACTTACTTATTTTTGGTTGGAGCTATTCTTATGGAGATATATGCTGTTTATTTACTGTGTGCCTCTGATTGGCCTTGGTCAGCAACTGATGTACTCACGTATTTCTTTCACACACTATTTGCTCCCATAAGAAACTGTTGTGCCAAACTGACTAGCAAACAAAGGTGGTCTAATTCAATGGCTCAGCTCAATCTGCTTAGTTTGTGCGTCAAAGATAATTCTGATCGGGCTGGCCATAAAACCCCAAAACTTTTTGCCAATTTGAGAGAGTGGCTCTTTAATCAAATGTTGCCAAAACTAAATGGTGAACTAGAGGTGACCCATAAGCAGGTTTCTGCTGACTTGAAAGACTTGGTGTACAACATGTTCCTAGAAAAATTAAGTTCCAGCATCATTGGGTTTCTGAAGAGTACGACAAATACGTAGCAGATAGAAATGAAACTATCAATGTGGAATATTATCAAAGCATTATCATCTGGCACATCGCCACTGATCTCTGCTTTAACACAGATAGTGGTGTGAATGAACCTAAAAATGACTTGCTTCTTTAAGTGAGCAAGGATGTTTCAGACTATATGATGTATATTCTTGTGATGTGTCCTTTCTTATTATCAACAGAGGATGCAAAATTCAGTTTTAAAATAACTTGTGCAATGGTTACAGAATTTTTTCTAAAGAAAAAGTTCAGACTGCCTAAAGCCGATGCTTGTGCAATGTTGATCTCAGAATATGATGCTTTTTTTTGGCCAAGATATGAAGCTTTGGACGTTAGGATAAACAATGATTCATTGGAAGACTTTCTGTTACATTTTGCAGTTCTAATTGAAAGGAAACGGAGTAAAATGGAGCGAAAGTGGGAGATAATGAGTAAGTATTGGGTGGAGAACCTAGCTTATGTTGCAACTCTTTGTCAAGGAAATCATCATGCTCGACTACTCAGAAAAGGTGGGGAGTTTCTTACGCACGTCTGGCTTTTGATAGAGCATTTGAACCTCAAAGAAAGTTTTCAGAAGTCACAAACAAGACTACATTAGGAAGAAGCACACATGGCAGGATAGGGGACTCGGATTTATTTGTGTATTGAAGTTATCATCAATACGAACTGGAAAATTTAAGTTGATATGTCCTTAAAACTCTCTCTCTCTCTCTCTCTCTCTCTCTCTCTCTCTCAATGTGTAAAATAAATTCCAATAGATTAATTGGTTCTAGGTGATTTCCATTTGCTTCTTATCTTTTTCCACCAACGATATGAGATTTGCTTAGTATGGTGACATTTACCACCAACGATATGACATTTACCTTGCTTTAGGGCAGTGTTTATTACACAGAAAGTACACACAATTTAGCTTTTTTTAACTAAAGTCATGATTTTAAGACACGATCTTTAGTTCAAAAAACAATTTGTGTGTACCGTGTGTGCAACAATATCTGTACCAACATTGTTTTATATGAACGATGTGTCCTAACAATGAAGTCCAATAAATGCATGCCATAGGAACACTAGCAGTCTAGCTAGAGCCCCAAAATGAATGACATTTTATTTTTAGCATACCCCTTTGGTTTTCATGATATGAAAAAGTGTGGACATAATATAAAACAGTGTGGTTATTGTTAGATATTGAAACAATCAAATCCTAAGTTTAATTTGATTATTCAAATATTAATCGAGTCAAATTAATCTCTAAACTTCAACTTTTAAAATAGAATAAATTTGGTCTTGGGTTTGCTACTTTGCTCATCGTTGTTATAAAATATAAACAGCAGCTATATTTTTGAAAATACAAGAAGGCTCAGTTACGATGGCTCAGTTAGGACTCAATTAGTGGCATAGCTTCAATGCTAACCTGGCAATTGTTGAGAATACAAGAAGGCTTGAGGATTATTTGCAGGCCCAAGATCTCTGAGTATGCCCAAGATCTCTGAGTATGCCCATTACTGAGATTCGTATAGACTAGAGGAAATTTTTCTATCGGCCCACATATGTCAACGAGGATAATTTTAGGGATTTTTTTTTAATTTTATTATTATTATTTATTATTTACTTATTTATTTATTTATAGTTTTGACTATGGAGAACTGACTATCCTTGTAGGGAATACTGTTAAAGTGAATACGGTTGTTTGGATGGAAATCTTAGAGAGATTTTGACAATTCCTGTGCAAGTGTTGTAACGTTCAACCTTGTTTTTTTTTACTGGAACTTGTTCAGGGAAGCACTAATCCTTTATTTTTGTTAAAGATATGGTTTTATGGGTTAAATGTGTAATGACCCAATTTGACATAGCCGTAGTGGCCCCACATCCTTTTTTTTTTTCAGCAACTTTTGTTTGGATGTGTGAAAATTACCCATGAGCAGTTTTGATGGACCGCCTATTGGAAAACAAATACACCAACATTTTCATATAAAGAACAATCAAGTAAGTAAACTACCAGTGAATTTTAATTAGCTTAATTGGCAAAGTGTCTATCAATTTTATTTACATAAATTGGATCTTGGTGTGTGCCCGAATTATTGGGGTTAGCTTTTTGTTTGGCTGCCGAGAAAGTTAAGGCAAACTATAAACTGTTTCCAACATTAAATATAATACTTTATTTTTCCCCTGGCAATTACTATATGTAGTAGAATATGGTGAAATACACTTTTTTCTTATAAAATTTGTAGCAAGTAGTGTTTGCTTGGCCTTCTAAGTATTTGTATGATGTTCTCTATCAATTTTGTTTACATAACTTTCTATCGATGAATTAATAGAGAAATTAAAAAATGAATTGAAGCTTAAGCAAGGGTTTGACCCAAAAGTAATTTTTTGTTCAACTTTTCTGCTTTCTTATATTTAATAATTTGAGGATTAGTAGCCTCATAATCGTTATACAATTGGAGGATAGCTCATATTCTTTAAATTTATTTTTCTACAATCTATTTGATTGTTAAATTGGTATCAATCATGCTTTATGAAAATTTGAAAATTTAGATACAAGGAATGTATTCATTTTAAAGTGGAAGTTGAATTCAATCTTGAATGTATTCAATTTTTTAGTGGTTTTCAAGGCAAAAAATTTTGTGTAGCTCCAACTAAAAAATAGTAATATGTGATATTTATTATGCTCTTCTTCTGAAAGTTCTCATTTCAATTTAATGAATTTTCAGTGATAAATTGCAAAATCTATCCCAGAACACTACAAATTGCTCTGCACAAGCAACAGATGATGTGCTATCTGAAGTTCCTTCTAAAGCATTAAAATCATCAGGCATCTGCTAATTTTTTTTCTTGATTTTTATTTCACGCAGATTCAATTTTTTTTTTTATTTTGGGTTTTGATGTGATTGATTTTTTATTACTCTAATTTTCTTGGAAGGTAATATCTGCCCTTTTTTCAATTAGCCAAATTATTGTTGCAGCAAACGGTGATGAGTTTGATGAGAAAGCAAAGGCACCTGTTGTTTAGCAGAGAGGACGTTTCAAAGTTACATCTGAAAATGTTGACATAGAAAAGCTGATCTTGTTAATTGTAGTTCCGATTTACCTTTCTTGTGAAGGCTAATTTTCCCCCCTTTCTTTCAGGTGGCCCCAAGTCCCATACTGCAAAAGAGTCACAATATGCAGGTGAGGTTGGGTTAATTGTTCCAAAGTATATTTAGGTTTCTCTCTCTCTCTCTCATCGTTTCAAACCTATGAAGCACGAGTGCGTTTCGAGACTCGGGTGCGGGTGCGGGTGCGGGTGCGGGTGTGGGACTCAGCAATTTTTGAAAAAGGTGGGTGCGGGTGCGGCAGGACTCGGCAATTAAAAAATTATTAAAAATATTTTTATTTATATTTTTAATATATTGCTAAGCATACTTTTTCACATTATATAAACATATACCAAATTTAAGAGTAATAGTAGATAATAACTAAAACATGATGTTCATAAATTAAATACAACCCACAAGATTGAAACTAAAACATTCCATGATGTTCGGAAATTAGAATACAACTCACAAGTTTGAAACTAAAACAAAATAAAAGATAATCAACAAGACAATAAAAGATATCAATGATTCAATACCTGAGTTGAGAATGTTTGGACGAAGTGAAGCCGAGCACAGAGAAGAGAGCACACCGTAGAGAGCACAGAGACGAGTGACGGAGTGAGAGAGAGTGTTTGGACGAAGTGAGAATGCGTGAGAGAGTTTTAGGGTTTGTTATTAAGGTTCAAACGGTGTGTTTTGCACCTTTTTTTTTTTGAATTTCGGCCTGAATTGGCGGTTTCGGCTTGAACCAGCCATTTCAGCGGTTTCGCCCGATACGGCCCGAGTCGGCGCGAATCAGCCCGATTCAGTGCGAATTGGCCCGAGTCCGAGTTGCGTCGGCGCGAGTCGGAGGAAAAAAAAATTGACACGTGGCAGGACGCAGCCCATTGCGGCACCGACACGCGGTTAGCGGCGTCCCTCGCGCGTCGCCGCGTCGCGCCGCGTCAGACGCGGGTGCGGCTCCTCTGGCGCCGCGTCCGTGCATACAGTTTCAAACTCTCATTCATTTTATTACTCTCATCTCAGTATTCTTAGTTTTTACTTTATTTCTCATCAATCCCTTTTTGTTTTATCATTTTGTTAGTAGAAGGAAGTTGTAAAACATCCTCTATATATGTGGTTTTTTTTTTATTGTCAATATATTCAAATTTTTTTTTATATATAATTTATGTTTTTTAATGACCGTCTAGAAAAAATTATTAGATTGGCCGATTGGGAGAGAGATGGTTCAATGAAAATGAAAACAGAATGAAGTTGAAAATAACATATTAAGGGCATTTTGGTCATTATAAATAATTTGTACAGTATTGTTTTAATTGTTTCTTGAGATGGAGTTGCATTTCTAAGGCAATGTTGTATTTCCTGGGTAATTTTTAAATGCAGCCTACTCGGCTAGTTCTCATAAAAGTTGCAAAATTTTAGTCATACGGAAGCAGCCTTTGTGCTCCCTTTCGGACTACCCTGTAATTTCCGGGATGAATACGCCCTTTAATAATGACAGTATAGAGCAAACCAATAGCGTTTGGGACATTGTTTCAGTAAATCCAACACATTATGCTCAGTGGTGAAGCCAAGAATTTTTCCTACGGGGCAAGCTAAGCATGAAATAAATTTCATACCTAAAAAAAAAAAAAATTGTTTCATAAATTAACATTAATTCTAAAGTATTATCTTATGCTTTTTTGACGTTATACCAAAATAATTTATAATTGATTTTTTATAATTTAGTAATTTGATAGTTGAAGGATGATGATTTGAACTCTAAATGTATGTGTTGAAAACACCAACAAATATATGTTATAAAATATGCTAGCGGCTAACAACTCATTATGTTATGTATATAAGAAACATAATAAAATATATCAATATATTACATATATCAACAGCGTGTCAATGTCATGTATAACAGTTTGAGAATAAAGCAGTCAATAAACAACTAAACATAAAATCCTAAACTAACCACAGAAACTCAAAAGGGCCAAAACAACACCAGAGTTGAGGTGACAAAATAGTGACTTGTGGAGGCAAAGTGTCGAAACGTTGTAGCGTGGAGACAACGGCAAAGGCGTAAGGGATTTTTTTGTTAGAAATATTTTTTCTTTTTCGTATTTGGACTCCTAGAGGAATTCTAATTTGGAAGGGATTCTTTTTCCTTATATTGTTGATTTGAGTTTTTCGTATGGAGCTTCTTATGGAGTTAAATTTGGGAATTTATCATAGATGTTTGGTCCTTGGATTTGGATTCAAAAGAGCATATGCCCAAGAATAGGCCAGATTTTTGTATTTCATTGGGTTGTTTTAGTTGATTTTATTTTATTTTATGGATTTTTTTCTAATCTCAAAATCCTAGGGGGGCCGGTAAGTTAGGGGGCTTTCGGTAATATTGTTCTATTAACGTTGTTTGTAATTTTTGAAAATACGTGTAGGGGAAAAAGTGTGTGAAAATACGTATAATGTTGTTTAAACATTGAAAACTGTTGTTTAAAATACCTTACCAAGCACCCCTTAATTTCCATAAACTTTTTCATTTTTTCCCCCATTTTATCAATATTATAAATGGAAAATGTGAAAAGTCAGGGGGGACGGTCCCCCCTGCCCCCTCCCTCGCTCCGCCAGTGATTATTTATGCTAGACTAATAGAGAGAAGAAATACGAGGTAACATCACTCAGAGTGATAGCAACGTGTAGACCCCATAGAAGGTGCTCTCTCAACAAGGAGCAAGTATTCAGTTGTTTAAGAGAAAGTGAGAGACGAAAGAGAGAAGAACTTTGAGTGACAGCAACGTACGGGTAGACCCCACCAAGTAGAAAGAACTCAGGAAGGAGCTCCTTCTATAAGAGCAATGCAGATGATTCATACTTAACCCGTTCACAAAACTCTCAATTCCAACAAAAGACTTGTACCTTTTCTCCTAAAAAGAAAGAAAGGAAGAAAGAAAGGCTTGCACCAAGAAGACTCGAGGCTGAACGAAGGATGCTGACGATGCTAACAGGTATGTTAACAAAAAATCATATATATATATATATATATACACTGCAATAACAACAAGGCTTAGTCCATGCAAATTTATTGGGGTGGACTATAAATTCTCAACTTATTAATTAATGTCGATTACATAACTTTTCGTAGCTATATTATATTATATGTGAAGTAATATTTTCTGATACTTCTTTAATTAATATCTCTATTTACTACTTTTATTAAGGCTATTTTTGTTCTTTCCCTACATTTTTCATTTCCTTAACTATGAAGAACAAAAATAAATGAAGAATATATGCTTATTCAGACTAAACAAAGATAATACAATTAGTTCAGAAAGCTCAAACAAACAAGCAGCAAATTAGACAGTAAGCAAGCACTAGCAACATGAAAAATTACCTAGATATTATATTACAAATTGATGGAATAAAGTGAATCGATGGGTAGAAATAACAGTATATTACTATTTTGGGAGTGATTGCCACAAGATACATATTAGAAACTTTTGTTAGCCCAGGTGTTCAGGGTATTTCACGCTCCTTCCCTCAACCCCACCCCCGGCCCACCAAAAAAAAAAAAAACACATACACACACAAGAGAGAGGGAAAGAAATTCTAATACAAAGGCTAATGTAGCATAGTTATTTATATGTACTCATATTAGGAAAACATATTTCAACAAAATTTTGACTAGAGTACATTTCTGGTCCTTAAAATTTGGGGGTAGTTGTTATTTTGGCACTTTACATTTTAAAATTTTCATTTTGACCCTTTATATTTGATTTTTTTTTTCATTACTAGATATGTTGTTCATTAACTAACATGTAAGTTGTAACTACTAACTACCACCCAATAAGACACATTACTCATTTAATTCAATTTCTATTAATAATCTGATCATTAGATGCTAGATAAGTGTTGTCTATTAAGGCATGTTACCCAAATAATTCCTGATGTTACCATTTTACTACAAAAATATACCACATAACACTTTAAAATGAAAATTTTGAAATATAAATGATTAAAATGAAAATAACCTCACATTTAAGGACTGAAAGTGTTCTTTAGTCTAAATTTTTTTTATCTTTTCCATATTTGATTAACTTGATGAGGCATATGCAAATCTTGCCAACACATAATTAATAATTTGTTTTCGTTTAAATCTTGCTGAAGTTTTTAATAGTTGGGTTTTCCCGAAGACGCGAAGGCTTATTCAAGTACTTCCAGAACCTGTGCAGAAAGTATGGAATAATTGGGAGCTACGAGTGTTGGTTCTTGTTAGTCTCACCTTGCAACTATTTCTTCTTCACTTGGGCAGTCGCAGAAGATATAGTGTTAAAACTCGGTTCAAGATCATTCTCTGGTTTTTTTACCTTAGTGCTGATTCAGTGGCAACTGTTGCACTAGGTGTCATATCCAATAATCAAGGAAATTCTTGTAATTGCAAAGGCTCCCAATTACAAAATGAGCTCACAGCATTCTGGGCACCGTTTCTATTGTTGCACCTTGGCGGCCAAGACACAATCACAGCTTACGCAGTACAGGACAATGAATTGTGGTCAAGGAACTTGCTTGGACTAGTTGTTCAATCAGTAATGGCACTCTACATCTTTCTCTTGTCTTGGAAGGTCAATTGGCTGTCGTTTCTTACCATTCTAATGCTTCTTGCCGGGTTTATCAAGTATGCCGAAAGGATATGGGTCATGAGATTAGCAAATTGTGGTCCTAGCACTCCGAGCGCACGCAAACCAGTTGCTGAACCAACCATAGAAGAAGAAGCACTTGGGCTGTTTAAATATTTTATAGTTCTCTTTCGAAATCAGAAAGTCATTCATGCTCGAGCATTGTCTGGCCATTTTGACAGCACTTTTCATGGCTGGAAGGTGATTGAGGTTGAACTTGGATATGCTTATGATGCTTACTACACAAAGGCTCCTTTGTTTTTCACAGCTTGGGGTTTCATCTTCCGTTTCCTCTCTTTTACTTCAATCTTTTCTGTGTCTGTGCTTTTCCATTTAAAAGAAAGGCAGAATCACTCACGGATAGATGTGATTATTACTTACTTGTTATTGGCCGGAGCTATTTTTATAGAGGTATATGCTGCCATTTTACTTAGTGCCTCTGATTGGCCTTGGCCAGAATATGAAGGGTTAATGGAACTCCTTCAGACAAAATTTTCCCCCATAAGAAAACATTGTGCTAAACTGATCACTAGCAACCAAAGGTGGTCTAATTCAATTGGTCAACTCAATTTGCTTAGCTTTGCCCTCAAAGATAAGTCTGATCAGGTTGGCCGTGGAACCTGCCGCCTAATGCTGAAGAGGATGACCTGCATAAGTACGCACGATGCTACATCCTAGCGTTATTGGGGGACACAATATTTGGGGACAAATCCGGCGATAGGGTGCATCTAATGTGGGTACAGCAGTTGGAAGACCTTCGCAACCCACGAAGGTATAGTTGGGGAAGTGCTTGCCTTGCATGGTTGTACCGAGAGTTATGCAGGGCAAGCGATAGGGGCACCAGTCAGATTGGTGGGTGCTTACTGTTGGTCCAGTACTGGGCATGGGCCAGGTTCCCCTATTTGTGCCCGGCAGTTGAGCGTGGCCCGCCAGTGGGTGCTTACGGTCCTCTAGTGCGTGGTCCACTCTCCCTGAAGTAAGTCTCTCTTAAATCCCATCCCCACTCCATTGATTCTATTTATTTATTTTAAAGGCTCTAGGAATTATTAATGTCAACATAAATAATTTTTAAACAGAGGTTCAATATATATGATTACGTTAATATACTCTAATTTTGTGACTGTCATGTGGCTTGTATGTGCTCTGTTTTTTATAAGGACTGTTTCTTATTCTAGTGATATTATTAATTGAGTAAATATCTATAAGATTATCTTAGTTGTCATATGTGATTACATTATAGTTTTAATGATAACATTATCTTCGTATGAAAGTTCTAGATATTGATCCCTTGTTCTTAATTGTTGTAGGTGGTTGTGGGTCCCAAACAAGAAAAATAGGCCCGCACACATCTTCAGGGACAGGTATCGCGAGCAAATAGCTTCAATGTTGCCAGGCCAGGTATGAAAATGCCTTGTTTTACATGTTTAGGAACAATCTTTATAGGTTTGGTGAATTTTGAAATATAAACATTGTTGCCTAATGTGTTGTGTACTTGTTTTTTGGCTATTGTAGGTGGTGTGGCAGCCATATGAAGCTGAGTTAGAGGACCTTCCGCCATGGTGTGTTGCAGGGAGGGCTGTGTGGACGGCAACAGTACCGCTTATATGTTTCCACATAATAGAGAAACATACACCAGATCGTGTCGTTCGTCAATTTGGGATGATCCAAGAAATTCCCCGTGATGTTGACACTGGTGAGGATCTTCATAAAATTGATTTGAGGGGGAAATATTGTTCCCCTTTCCTATATTGA
Source organism: Notholithocarpus densiflorus (assembly GCA_030021035.2). Taxonomy (NCBI): domain Eukaryota; kingdom Viridiplantae; phylum Streptophyta; class Magnoliopsida; order Fagales; family Fagaceae; genus Notholithocarpus; species Notholithocarpus densiflorus. The sequence continues at coordinate 284,695 of JARYZH020000123.1, forward strand.
GGACTGTTATGTTTGTATGATACAGCAATGATTCAAGAGAGAGCGAGCCTGCCCATTATCTCTTTGCAACCTGTTGTCGCTGGAGCTGCAAAGAAGACTTCTCATGCTGTTGGCCAAGCGACAAAGACCTTGATGAATATGATCTCTCGGGGGGAGTTCAGCTCAGAGAATGAAGACGACAGTGGAATTGATAGAGTGGAGATTTAAAGGTTTGCTGCTTCCCAATTAAGTGTGGCCTTGTGTACATATTGCAGTGAACATAGACATTAGCTTCAAATGAGTGTGATAATGCAGATGCCCAAAAAAATTTGGGCTAATTTTAGTCATTTGTCTCATATTATTTTTCTTTGAAACCCCAATAAATAAATAATAATAATCCATTTAAATAATGCCTTATATTTTCTTAGCGGTTCCTCAGAAAAAGAAAAAAAAAAAAAAAGTAATTCCTTATTTTATATCATAGTTTTGGAAAATGCTAAAGCCACAAACTATTTTACAAATTGCTGATGTAGTGAAAGATCATTGATAAGTAAAATAGTGTTGTTTTCAAATGAGAACTAGTAAAAATTTGCGACGTCAATAATTTGTGGCTACAACACTACTCCATAGTTTTTATGCATTACAAGATAAAGCATAGAGCATAACCCTAGTAACAAACAACTTAGAATGTTTTTCCATCTGCAAACTTGTATTATACATATTCCAGCTCAAGTGAACATCTTTCAATGCAATTATCACTGTTATCCTATATCTGATGTCATCACTGAAATGAAAGTACCAATGCCTCAATTCCAAAAGCTTGTAACAAATCCAAGTCCGATGCTAGCATAGAAGCATTACCTTTCAGGATGATCCTAGTTAGATTAATGGATGAATTCAAGATACTTTATGCAGAGAGACTTGTTATCTAGTCAAGGATTCTACCTGTAAGGTTATTTCCAGAGAGGTCTATGGCATTAGATTGCTGCCACAGTCGAGATCTCTTTGTAATAATATTGATGTATGCTTGTGTAATAGACTAGTTCTAAGCAAAACTACTATTATCATAGACCAAAGTACTCAGATTGCCAGACAGTTGGGAATTAGTCCAGAAAACTTGTCATGTGCAAGATCTAGGGAGTGAAGAATTGGTAGAATGCATTATTGTTTAGGAATATATCCACTGTAATGTTGGACTTAGGCTTAAAATCCAAATTTTTGACCTGCTTTCTCACATCCATGAGGGTAGGCTTCTTGAAAATCTATTCCCTTTGAGATCAATACAACTCTAAATTTGTGCAATTCAACAAGGAAAAAGGAATTTCAATTTGTTATTGCTCAACATAGATACACCGATGGAACTTAGAAATGAATTGAATTTGGAATACCTACTTGTTGTCTAAAGGATTGGGAATTGAAATGTTTGATACTTTGATAGTAATTGAAATATAGGGAAAAAGTAAGTACTAAAGCTATTTTAACTCTGTTTTCATAATCCAGAAACACAAAAAAAATCTTTTCTCATTTTCAATTACTTTTAACTCATTTTTTTGAGTTATGAGTGGTGAAAAGTGAGAAAGAAAATCAAGCCAAACGAGTTGAAATGATGTGAGTCTCATGAAAAGTGAGTAATAAATAATGAGAATTTAGCGATGAAAATCACTCAAATCAAAGATGGCCTTAGCTTTGTTCGAGTTAGTCTTGCACTAGTTTCTTGATCCAAATCTCATGTCTCGTCCCCTGCATGTGTATTGTGCACTGATGGGCTGGTTTTGAAGGGTCTTGGGCTGGTTTGCATCTTTGGGCTCATTACATTGCTCTCTCTTTTACAGCACCTTGCCGATAAGGTCAGAATATTACTGTTGCAGGCTGTGACGTTTAACTAGTTTTAAATTTGACATTTTTTTATATATAAATTAAACGTTAACTTAAATTAGCTATTACTTGATTTTAGATAAACTATATAGAGTAAATGGAAAATTAAACCTAACCTCCTTCAGGTTTTATGAATGGATTTTTTTTTTTTTTTTTTGGTTTTAAGATTTGTATAAATGTAATAGTTAAAACCATGCTCACTTATTGTATGACTTTTTTAATGGAATATTTTATTTTAAAGAAAAAAAAAAAATCAAACGATGAACAAAATTACACTCTTCCATGAGATAGGTGATAAATGACACCTATTCTTAAAGATTTGTATAAATTAGTAAGCTTAAAAAAAAAAAAAAAATTTTTTTTAAAGAAAAGAATTAAATATTTAATTTGGAAAGTAACATTATGTAAGGATATCTGCTTATAATATTTTTCATTCATACAAACCTCAACCAAAAAAGTGCCATTTCATTCATAATTAAGAAGTCAAATTTAGCCAAACCTCAAGTGGGTTTGACTTGTTTTATTTAAAGTACCTTAAAATATTAGGAAAAAAAAACAAAAAAAAAAAAACCTTAAAATAAATAAAACCAACTCAAGTGAACTTGGCTGTGATTTTGATAAACATTCACTAAAATTTTTGTTTTTTTTTTGTGGATAAAAATGAAACTATGTTAATGAATCTTAATAAATTTTTTTTTTTTTTTGATAAACATAAATCTTAATAATTTAATAGCTGTTTGATAAAGAACCCAAACCAAGTGTCTCCAAACTCCAAAAAAGCTGTGACTGTGTCAACACCCCCTACCAAAAATGAAGGCCATAGTGATAACCAGTCCTGGAGGCCCAGAAGTGCTGAAAATACAAGAAGTTGATGAACCCCAACTCAAAGACGATGAGGTTCTCATCAAGGTCGAGGCCACAGCGCTGAACCGTGCTGATACGTTTCAGAGGAAAGGTGTGTATCCACCACCCAAAGGTGCCAGTGAGTACCTTGGTCTTGAATGTTCTGGGACCATCGAAGCTGTTGGTAAAGCCGTTTCCAAATGGAAAATAGGCGATCAGGTCTGTTTTTCTCGAGAGTTTGTTCATTTCTTTCTTGGGTTTTGTGTGTTTGATGGGTTTTTTTTTGCTTTTGTTTGATGAGAAAATGAGAAGGAAAAATGGAATATTGGGTGTGTTTAAAGGTTGAAAATTTGAGGGAATTATTTGGATTTAGCTTGGTTGAGGTCTAGTGGGTTTGTCTTTTTCTGTTTTTCTTTTTTCTTAGAATAATGTTTTGGAAAGTTTCATGTAATGAAGAATCTGAGGCACAACCCATAAATTAGTTTTGTTTGATTAATGGTTATTTATGATAATTGAATATAATTCTCCTTGGAATTTGGAAAGATAATATGATTGTGCTATTTTGATCAATGTAGACTTGTTTGAATTTAAATGGGAAACATAATGTATTGCACTTAAGAAATTGTACTTTGAAAAAAAAAAAAATTGTACTTTTTTTTTTTTGGATAAGAAAGAAATTGCACCTAAGTTTTGTTCATATGATAAATTATTGATGGTCCAAAAAACTTGAGTTATGAGATGATGAATGTAATCATTTAACTAATATTGCAACCCTCCTCTCATTTGCGGGTCGAACACTTTATATTTTAAATGGAAGGTTGAGTGGAGACGTTCTCAAACTACTTGTTATGATGCCATGATAAATTTCTGATCGTGCTGAAAGCTTAAGTTATTAGAAAATGGTAAATTTAATCATTTAACTAATATTCTAACAATATATATCATGCACATGTTCCTTGGACTTTTCTGGTTCATTTTGTATTTTACGGTACTTTAATTGTGGTGAAGAAAGTTATGACCAAGGATTCAAGGCTTTGTGTGTCTTTATAGCTTAAAATTGAGTAGAGAAAACAGATAGGGAAATTCGATTATTTTATCAGATACAGTAATGTAATTATAAGTTAAGGGAAGTATTTGAATTCAGCTTGGTTGAGATCTAGTGGGTTTTTCTTTTTCTGTTTTTATTTTTTCTTAGAATAATGTTTTGGAAGGTTTCATGTAATGAAGAATCTGAGACAAAACCCATAAATTAGTTTTGTTTGGTTAATGGTTATTTATGATAATTGAATATAATTCTCCTTGGAATTTGGAAAGATAATGTGATTGTGCTATTATGATCAATGTAGACTTGTTTGAATTTAAATGGGGAACATAATGTATTGCACTTAAGAAATTGTACTTAAGTTTTGTTCATATGATAAATTATTAATTGTCCAAAAAGCTTAAGCTATGAGATGAAGAACTTGATCATTTAACTAATATTGCAACACTCCTCTCATATGCGGGTCAAACTTAATCATTTAACTAATATATATCATGCACATGTTCCTTGGACTTTTCTAGTTCATTTTGTATTTTACAGTGCTTTAATTGTGGTGAAGAAAGTTATGACCAAGGATTTAAGGCTTTGTGTGTCTTTATAGCTTAAAAATGAGAAGAGAAAACAGATAGGGATATTAGATTATTTTATCGGATACAGTAATGTAATTATAAGTTAATGGGTTTAGTGACGCAACACCAAAACTCTTTGGTAGGCCAGCTACTTGTTAAGCCTTATAATACTATTCTTCCATCAAAATGATGCAATGCTTTTTTGTTAATATAAATCAGAGTATATGAGAGTTGAGCCACTGTAGAGTGGTTCTTTGATGGTGCTTACAGGTAGAGTTGGCCTTTTAACATGATTGAATAGCAGTAGTACACTATCAAATTAACTAGTCATAATATTATAGGTATGTGCTCTTCTTAGTGGAGGAGGGTATGCCGAGAAGGTTGCTGTTCCAGCTGTACATGTTCTTCCTGTGCCACCTGGTGTTTCTCTCAAGGATGCTGCTAGCTTACCTGAGGTGGCAGGCACTGTTTGGTCAACTACTTTTATGATGAGTCGGCTATCTGCTGGGGAAACATTTTTGGTAATTTCTAAGCCAACTTTCTCCAATTTCACTTTATGATTATGTAGCATAATTTATGGTCCCAATCATAAATGGTTCAAAATCACTGGGACCATCTTGTGCAGCTTTTTTTTTTTTTTTTTTTTGGGTTAAATATTATAATACACAATTTTCTTTTAAATTTTTTCGTTCCCACATGAAATCCGAAATGTCTATGGTAACAACATATGTGATTGATAGTATTAACCACTGTGTATGATACATGCTCTAAACGATAATTTCTATCTTTTTTGACTTTATCAAGATGGTGCCTCCAATGCATAACTGATTAATATTAAATTTTCAGGTTCATGGGGGCTCAAGTGGTATTGGTACATTTGCAATTCAGATGGCGAAATACCAAGGGGCAAGAGTGTTTGTTACTGCAGGTCCAGTGTCACTTTTCTTCTGATGCATAAGCTTAGTGTCCATGTATTCATATATTTTTAGATTGTTAATGGCAGGGAGTGATGAAAAATTAGCTGTTTGCAAGGATCTTGGGGCTGATGTGTGCATCAATTACAAGACAGAGGACTTTGTTAAAAGGGTAAAGGAAGAAACAGGTGGAAAAGGTATTTTCTTTAATATTGAAAAATCTTTCCTCAATGTTTATAGAGATTGATGTTTTTATTATTATTCTTTTTGCAATGATTATTAGGTTAATAACTAACTAAATGTTCAATGGCAGGAGTTGATGTTATTCTGGATCATATTGGAGCATCCTACTTAAAGCGAAACCTTGAGAGCTTAAATTTTGATGGGAGGCTTTTTATTATTGGAACTATGGGTGGCTCTGTTACTGAGATCGATCTCCGTGCTCTTCTTTCAAGGCGCCTCACAGTGCAATGTATGACACTTGATATTGGGTCTTAGTACCATAGCTTTGGAGTTGGATAAATTTGTTATCTCTCATTCTTTTTTGTTTTAAGTTACATAATATGTACAACTGCTGAATTATTCAACCATTTCAGATGTTATGTTTTACTTCTTATATATGAATATGTTTCTGTCATGATAATGATTTATGACATATATATTGATATATGGGAAGTAAAAAATGACATCTGAATTGAGGCTCTGTGTTGGAATGTACGATCTGTGTAAACTGAGCTATATAATATTGATACTGGGTAAACTTACTGACCAACAATGCTATAGTAAATTTTTTGAAGGATGCACCATCACTAGAATGTGAATGTTGCTGGGTACTAGGAAAATTATGCCATCAAGGGGGAAACTATATTTACCATAAATTGCTTTCTAAGTTCGTGTTTGGAAAACCATCTCTAGATCACATTTTAAGTTCTGGAAATTGTTGTTGGCTGTTCCTAACAAGTATGTCCAGTATGAGTGTTTTTCTTCTTAGGTTGAGAAAAAGTGTGGAGTGGGATCAGAAAATGTGTCCAAAACATGAAGTATTTCATTCTAATTTCTGGAAATAGTTGTTTGGCAGTTCCTGTTAAGGATTTCATGTATGAGTATACTTTTTTTTGGGTTGAGGAAAAGAAGAGGGAGGATGAAAAAATCTATCCAAAACATGAAGGAATTCAGGTTCCCTAATGTTTTCACAATAAATGAACCTCTTTAATTTTGGCTCTGAAGACTTTTCTTAACTTTTTGTCCATCTTTTTGTTAGGATTCTTTCTGCATTTATAATTATGCAAATTCTCTCACATCTTTTTTCATCCTTTAATTATTTGACATGTATCTGTATTAGAATTCATCCTGCATATCTACTAAGGATAGTTCCAAATTTGATGGTAAAAGTAAATTTGTATAGATAAATGTCCTATTGAGAAGTGTTTTTTCCCCCCTGATTATAAACACTTTCTTAGTATATGCTTTTTCTTTCCCTGCATATAATTATTGTCTTCTTCTTTTTTCTTTTTTATTGTATGTAGCGGCTGGCTTGCGATACAGGAGTACAGAAAACAAAGCAGTGATTGTTAGTGAGGTTGAGAAGAATGTTTGGCCTGCAATTGTGGCAGGCAAGGTGAAGCCAGTGATATACAAGTATTTCCCATTATCAGAAGCAGCAGAGGCTCACCGGCTCCTGGAAACTAGCGTTCATATTGGAAAGATACTGCTTGTTCCTTGATTTAGTGGATATTCTTGGGGCTCACATGGTTGATATGGTTATAAGACCTTTTGCATATATGTTGTGGCAATGCTTTTATATGTGTCTTTTGTCTTGTAATTTGGGAACAAAGCAACTTAACGGCAATGGATTTTGGACGTTCCATGTTACCTACCTACGTTGAATAGATTGAATTTGTGCTTTCTAATAGTAGCAAATGGCATGGTTGAATCTAGCTCATATTTTAAAGTTCAATAAGGTATTTAAGGGTATGTTTGGTTTGGGTGAAAAAGAAGAGAGAAAATTGTTGGGTGTTGGTTTTTTTCTTCTATTTGGCTGTACTGAAAATGGGTGGATTTCAATTAGTTTAACTGGTAAAGTCCAATCGGGTCCACAAATACAAATTGCCCAATTAATGAGAGAATGAAAAGGAAATTAATCTAGTCAAATGAAATATCAATTTTGCTCATACATGCTCAATTTCTCTTAAGTCTGTACTGGCCAGAAAATTATCGAACTCCTCCAATTTGCAATCATGCTTTGCAAAAAGAGTATTAAACAGAAAAATTCTGCACACAGGGAATGTGATCTAACCATCTTTCATAAAAGGCACAGGGAATAGGATGGTACATGTAGACAATGGCCCTTCAAATGGAAAGAAAGAAAGCAAAAATGGGAAGTAATAGAGGGAATCACAATGAGCTACTAGCCCTCACCTTCACTGCCAAACTCATCACCATCAAGCTGTTACACAGTGTATCCGTACACACATTGCATGCAAAGAACTGAAAATTTACAATCACGATTTTCAGTCGTTTGCACCCTGTGTGTGTACATACATACACAATGTGTGCAACATTCAGTAACGCGGGGACTGTCTTTACATTTCTTAATGTACAATGGTTTATACAATGTCAATATTTTGCACGCGTCAGCTGATATCCTGTTGTGTGTTCAAAACACAATGTTATGGGACGAGAGGGTGCAACAAGAGTGTGTCAGTTGTTATCCTGTCGTGTTTATTTTATGGGACGGGAGTGTGTGCGCTACATGAGTGTGTCAGCTGATTTCCTGTCATGTTTTCAAAACACGATTTTGAGTGTGTAACAAAGATTTTTGCATTTTACAAAATTTACACACTTTCCCTTGAGTGTGAGTGTGTTAGGTAAAGTGCACTAATCAGTGCTCGTTAACTTTAGCCAAACGAGTGTGTCCAAGACTCCAAACTCGAAAGCTGTGTGTAAAGTGTGAAGTCAACGCCCAAAAAATGAAGGCAATAGTGATAACCAGTCCGGGGGGCCCAGAAGTGCTGCAACTACAAGAAGTGGATGAGCCAGAACTCAAAGATGACGAGGTTCTCATCAAAATCGAGGCCTCGGGGCTCAACCAGGCTGATACGGTTCAGAGGAGTGGCGCGTACCCACCACCCAAGGGTGCCAGTCACTACCTTGGTGTTGAATGTTCTGGGACCATCCAGGCCCTTGGTAAATCCGTTTCCCGCTGGAAAATCGGTGATCAGGTCTGTTATTTTCATTTCCCGTGTTCATTTTATGAGTTTTTACTTTCTCTTGGAATGAGAAGGAAAAATGGAATATTGGGTTTGTTAATGTTAGTTGGTCAAAGTTTAGCTCCAAACATTTCGATTTATTTTTTTTCAATCCATTATGTGCCGATTTATAAAACTATATATGAGTATTATTTAAGTAAGTTATATGATTTATTAAAAAGTTCATGTGACTAAAACTATATATGTATAGTCTCGTTAGTTACAATATAATTGGTTGGAATAAGATTGCTCTAAAATGGTTAATCCCTCCCTTTGTTTTGGAAGACTCATTTTTCTGGAAAACATTTTCTAGAAAAGTTGTCCCGTGTTTGGTTGTGACCTTGAAAATGAGGTAGAAAACATTTATGTGGGTGGAGAATTTATTTGTGATGGTTTGTTGAGTATGTGATGGTCCCGAAAACGTTTTACATCTGCCATATTGAGGTCGTTTTCTGTTGACCATGAAAAATGTTTTTCCACGACTTACATTTTCTGATCTGACTTCGAAACCTGTCTCAGCTTTACCTTACAATTAAAAAGTTATAAGAAGTCGAAAATCTCAGGTGTTACATCCCACTTCTTGGTAGGTCAGCCACTTGTTAATGCAATGCTTCTTTGATTCTATAAATCAGAGTATAGGAGAGTTGAGCACTGTAGTATGGTTCTTTGAGGGTGCTTACAAATAGAGTAAGCATTTTAACATAATTGCATAGTATTAGTACACTGTATCAAATTAACTAGTCGTGGTATATATATAGGTATGTGCTCTCCTTAGTGGAGGAGGGTATGCAGAGAAGGTTGCTGTTCCGGATGGACAAGTTCTTCCTATCCCACCTGGTGTTTCTGTCAAGGATGCTGCTAGCTTACCTGAGGTTGCGTGCACTGTTTGGTCAACTGTTTTTATGATGAGTCAGCTATCTGCAGGGGAAACATTTTTGGTAATTTCTGAGCCTTTATGATAATTTAGTATAAATATGGTCCAATTTACAAATGGTTTGATAATTTATGCATGATACAAGCTTAAAATGATAATTTCTATCTTTTTTGTTTGTTGCAACATGGTGTCTCCAATGCAAAACTGATGAATATGAAAATTCAGGTTCATGGGGGCTCAAGCGGTATTGGTACATTTGCAATTCAGATAGCTAAATACTATGGAGCAAGAGTGTTTGTTACTGCAGGTCCAGTATCACCTTTCTTCTAATGCATAAGTTCGGTTTCCAAGTATTCATACATTTTTAGATTGTGATTGGCAGGGAGTGATAAAAAATTAGCTGTTTGCAAGGATCTTGGGGCTGATGTGTGCATAAATTACAAGACAGAGGACTTTGTTAAAAGGGTGAAGGAAGAAACAGGTGGAAAAGGTATTTCCTTTAATATTAAAACCTCACTTTTCCTCAATGTTTATAGAGATTAATGTTTTTCATTATTCTTTTTGCATTGATTATTAGGTGATAAAAAAAAGAACAACTAACTAAATGTTCAATGGCAGGAGTTGATGTTATTCTTGATCATATTGGAGCATCCTACTTAAAGCAAAACATTGAAAGCTTAAATTTTGATGGGAGGCTTTTTATTATTGGAACTATGGGTGGCTCTGTTACAGAGGTCGATCTCCGTGCTCTGCTTTTGAAGCGCCTCACAGTGCAATGTATGACACTTGATATCAGGTCTTAGTACCATAGCTTAGGAGTAGGATGAATTTGCTATCTCTCATTCATTTTTGTTTGAAGTTATATAATATGTACAACTGCTGAATCATTCAATCATTTCAGATGTCATGTTTTACTTCCCAGATATCAATATATTTCTGCCACGATCATTCAACCATGATCATGACAGAAATATATTCATTTATGGGAAGTAAAACATGGCATTTGAAATGTAGCTCTTTGTGTTGGAATGTATGATCTGTGTAAACCGAGCTACATAATATAGATATTGGGTAAACTTACCGACCAACAATGCTATAGTAAATTATTTGAAGGATGCACCGTCACTAGAATGTGAACATTGCTGGGTACCAAGAAAATTATGCCATCAAGGGGTTACTGTATTTACCATAAATTACTTTCTAAGGAGGAGTCTAGAAAACCATCTCTAGATCACATTCTAAGTTCTGTAAATTGTTGTTGGCTGTTCTTAACAGGTATGTCCAGTATCATAGTTTCTCTTTAGGTTGAGAAAAAGTGGGGAGGGGGGATCAGAAAATGTGTCCAAAACATGAAGTGTTTCATTCTAAGTTTTGGAAATCGTAGTTTGGAAGTTCCTATTAAGGATTTCCTGTATGAGTATTTTTAATTTTGGGTTGAGGAAAAGGAGAAGAGAGGGAGGGGGGTGGGGGTGAGGGAGGATGAAAAAATCTATCGAAAACATGAATGAATTCAGGTTCCCTAATGTTTTCACAATAAATGAACCTCTTTAATTTAGGCTCTGTAGACTTTTCTTGATTTTTGTCCATTTTGTGAGGATTCTTTTTGCATTCACAATTATGCAATTTTATTCTCTCATCATCTTTCATTATCCTCTAATTATTCATCATGTTTTTATTTTACATTTCATGTTGCATTATTGCTATGTATAGCTCCACATTTGATGACAAAGTCTTTTTGTGTGAATAAACGTCGTATTTAGAAGTGATTTTTTTTCCTGAGTAAATACTTTCTCATCAATGTTTTTTTCAAGCATATAATACTCTCTCTCTCTCCCTCTCTTAATATTGTATGTAGCGGCTGGCTTGCGATTCAGGAGTCTAGAAAACAAAGCAGTGATTGTTAGTGAGGTTGAGAAGAATGTTTGGCCTGCTATAGTTGCAGGCAGGGTGAAACCAGTGATATATAAGTATTTCCCATTATCTGATGCAGCAGAGGCTCACCAGCTCATGGAAAACAGTGGTCACATCGGAAAGATACTGCTTGTTCCTCAATTCAGTGGATGATCTTGTGGTGGCTCAGATGGATGATGATATGGTTTTAAGATCCTGTGCGTATATTTTGTGGCAATGCTTTTATGTGTTATAGTCTTGTAACTTGGGAACAAAGCAAGCTTGACGGTAATGGATTTTGGATGTTCAGCTTTACCTACCTACTTTGAATATATAAAAAAATTCCTGTGGAATTGAGTTGTGCTTTCTAATATTTGCAATGACATGATTGAATGTAGTTCCTATTTTAAAGTTCAATAAAGACTCTAAGGATGTGTTTGGTTTGGGTGAAAAGAGAGGAGAGAATATGGTTGGCTGTTGGTTTTTCCTCTATTTGGTTGGACTGAGAAGGGGTGGAAAAAGGGAAGACCAGGTGTTTGCCAATCGGGTCCAATACAAATCTGCCTAATGAATGAGAGAAAATGGAAAGGAAAATAAGCTAGCCAAATGAAATATCAAAATTTTCCTACCCCTTAACAATGTCTCTTCAGTCTTTACTGGCCAGAAAATTATCAAACTCCTCCATTTTGCAACCAAGCTTTGGACAGAGAGTATTAGATGGCAAAAAAAATTGCGCACAGGGAATGTGATCTAACCATCTTTCAGAAAAGAAAGAGGGAAGATGGTAAACTTAGACAATGACACTACAAGTGGAAGGAAAGACAGAAAGCAAAAATGGGATGCAACAGAGAGAAATACAATGAGCTGCTAGCCCTCACCTCCATTGCAAAACCCATCTCCGGCAAGAAGCTTTACAATTGCACCTTCAAATGGATAGATTCCCACCACCCAAAATGATGCCACTAATGCCATGTAGGGATTTTCTATACTCTATATACGTGGCTTGCCACATAGGAGTCTTTTTACTTGCCCTAGTGTTAAACATCAATAAACACAATCCTTCAAATTATTGGTTTAATTTGCAGCTAAGTGGTTCTCCAATAAGTTCAAAGAAAAAGGAGGATGCAAGACACCATATGAAATAGAAATTGTAAACATATCTTGCTTATAAGTTCAAATAAAAGGGAGTACAAAATATAGAAGTTAAAAAGCTCGAAAAAAATTGGAGATTGACTGGCTTAGGAAGCTTATTTTGGCTATGACACCTAGACTAATCAGAGCATATCAAGAAAACTGTCTGAAGCACTAGAGTGTCTTGTGATCAAGGATCTCTTTGCTTTGATTTCTCCTCTAGAGCAGTAATTGAAACATTCAAGCACTGCAAAGAGCTTCAATTGCTAAGCTTTTTAGCACTTGAGGGCATGGGTCACCAAATTTGGTAGTGGAGATTGGGATTGCACACCCCTCCTGGCCAATGCAAGCCTGCAAGTCCTCAATATGTGAGAATCAATACTAAGCAAATAATTCAGAAGACAAGATTAGACTGAAGTGAGATAGGCTGCTCGTACACTCTATATTAGACCCTAGTCAGGTTCCAAATCTATGTTCTTATATCCATATGTATATGCTATATATAAAAATAGAAGTTTAACATTTAATGTTGCTATACTCCAATTGTGTCACATTATCTACCACAACATCAGTAGCATTATCATTCTTTTCTTATTTGTTTTTTACTCCTCCTCTTATTATTATTATTTTTTTACAATATTAAATAAATGAATAGATGAAATTCACACATTCATCTTGAGCTTGGGTGGTTTTAACTATACATATATCTTTGCCTTTATAAATTAATCTAATTTAATTTAGAAGTTTATAACTAAAAATTGAAATGAATGAAGAATCAAAAACTTTGCCATTAAATATTCATCTACTTTGATTTAGATGTTTATAACTAAACATTGAAATCAATGAAGAATAAAAAGTAAAAGATATTTTCTATACATATCATCTTAGGTGGTTTTAATTTTACATATGACTTTGCCTTTACATATTCATCCACTTTAATTTTATGTTTATAACTAAATAATGAAATCAATGAAAATATTGTTTATAAAAAGGTATTTACAAATCCTGCTTAATATTTGATGGTGGAGATGATACAACCTATTGGAACATTTTAATATTAATTAATTAAAATTGATTTATATTCAACATAAATGTAAAGATGTGGAAGTTAATATAAAAGATGAGGAGTTAATGAAAATGTTTAATCTAACATTGAAAATGAGAGAGACTATTTTATTCTTTTTAATTGTGGTGATTAATAGGCTAATATGAATTGATTTAAATATTGGGCTAGAAATGTACACAAAGAGGAGGTGAGGTTGTACCCTCGTTGTTCTATCCTTAATTAATTATTATGTGTTCTATGATGCAAGTATTTTTTTTTTTTTTTTTTTTGTTATTTTCTTTACAATGTTGAATGCTTTTAATGAATGGTGTTTATTGTTGACCTAAGTAGGAGAAAATTAGATTATAATGTGTCTTATTTCATGTTTTTGTCAGGTTTTAATTTATTTTGTATAACAAGATGTTGAGGAACAATTTGTGCAGTTAAAGAAAATGGTCTACACAAATTAATTTTGAGCAATTTCCTCACCGTGTTTAAATATTTTGTTTGAAAAATTAGTAGCAAATTGTATGCCTTTGTCATATGATATTCCTAGATGTCTAAGTGATTTTTTTAAGTATTTTATTTTGGTCATCATCTTCCTTAATTCATTATTGTCTTCTTTGAGATTTTTAAGAAAATAAATTTATTCATTTTTATGACAATATTTATTAAAAAAAAAAAAAAATTCCTTACCTTTTTTCCCCTTTGGAATTGAACTTTAGGTTTTTTTTTTTTTTTTTTAATATTTTTTTTATAATAAATATTTTATTATTTAAATGAATAAGAGTTACAATTATCATGTATAAAGTTACAACTAACACTCTTGGCATCTGCCTATTTTTATTGCATTACTTCAAAACCTTGCTAAAAATTTTGAATTTAATCACGCATTCTCAATGAGAAAAACAACAAGGATTCCAAAACATACTAAAGTTTTTTTGCTCCCCAATTCTTTCTTCTTGTCTCTTATTCCAACTTCAATCTTAATGTCACATGAGAGGAGTGGTAGTAAATCTTTTTGCATTTTGGTTTTGACTTGTAATTTTGTTGAGTTTTATCAATTTTTGAGATATATATTCAGTGTTTTGGATTGTAGGAAGAAAAAAATTGGGTCTGAGAAAAAATTTTTTAGTGAAGGGTTTGAGAAAGTTAGAATAGTACCAAAAGAATAATTTCCAATTTCCAATTTCCAACATTCTTTTTAATGATGCACAAAATGTTATAAATAACTATCATTAAGAAATGAATATATTCCCTAAACTTACCTTTTGAGTTCTTGAGAAAGATTATATTATTTTTCATTTTGGTATAGTAGAAATAATTTTACTATATATATTGAGCAACAATGGTGATTCTAAGAATTTTTTCTAGAGTGGTAATTAAGAAACTTAAATCATACAAAATATAATAAAAAAAGAATATGAATATATTGACATCACCACCAAAACACACACATACACACACGCGCGCACGCACACACACAATTTTACCATTTCTTTCTATTGAAATGAAAATTCAACTCTAACTTTAATTTTTGTAGTTGTAATATTTTTGTTGTGTTCATAGCATTATTCTAGTAAAAATAATTTTTTTTAATACTTTAATCAATATATATATATATATATATATATATATATATATAAATATATATAAGTAAAGACCTCATGTGGAGGTGCATGAGATTCTCCCATGTGACGCTCTAACTTTGCATTTAGCCTTGATAATTAACTTCTTGCTACTATTCTTCAAAATGTTATAAACTTCATTAAAGGCAGAAGCCCATTAAGGTGAAAGTTTAGAGCAAATTACAGCCCAAGCTAACTCTATTATTAATAATAACAATTCTTATCAAAATAATAATAATAATAACACTAAACAGTTGATTGTCCCCACGTATAGATTAGAGTAAACACTAAACAGTTGATTGTATTCCCCCGTTTTGTTCCTTTCAAAATTATAATTTGCAGTCTCAATGTAGTGAACGGTTTAATCAATAAATTCTGAAGATTAAAAGATTTCAGCATTTTAGTCTCTTGGACTTTAGTCCCTTTTTCATATTCTTTTTGATAATTATACAACTTATTCGACTCTTCCACTACTAATTTATTTATATTTCACTCTCAAAAAAAAAAAAAAAATATTTATATTTATGAAATCAAAGAGTTTCTCCCATTATTTGCATGTTATAAAATCATGTTATAGCTGACAAAGAAAAGTGAACCTCTAATTTTACTCTCCCACTTTGCCCTCTCTTTCTCACTCAATGCCAATATGCTTTGAAGCTTATATCTTCCTCTGATAGCTGTGCTTCTGATCCAAACTTAGATCTACATTTCATTCTTTCTTGGCTAAACTCAAGGTGTTCTTTGCCTTTTATTGTTTTCTCTCCTTTTTTATTATTTAAATAGTTCTGTTGTTTACTTGAATATCAAATGGGTATTTTGTATGCAAAGTGTGTGTTAAAATTCTTGAGTGTTTTGCTCTTTTTTTTTTTTTTTAAAAAATTTGATTTTTGATAACATACCTCCTATTTCATTTTACCAACCCCTAATATAAATGAATAATAGGATGAAATTACCCTAAACCTATAACTTTTATGATTTTACTTTACTGTTATATAAATCTCCACATGGAACAAAGTCTCAGCTTAATTAAGCTTTACTCCACTTTATTGCATTTGAACCATTTGCACAATAGAGTGAGCTTAGAAACCTTTTGTTGTGTGTGGTAATGGAAGAAGTGAAAGTAGAATGCATGGATTTTTTAAAGCTCTCAGATTTATTTTTATTTTTGTTGCTTATTGTATCGATGTTAAGGACTTAATGTCAACTTATTTTGTTTAGGTACTATTGTTTTAGTTGTGTGGGCAAAATTTGATGGGTTTTGACGTTTGTTTTTGCAATTCACAAGTAGAGGGATTTCGCTACACTGGAAGTGAATGGCAATGCTAGGGTCTCAGACAAAGATGATGAGCTACATGTCTTCGATATCAAGATTTCTGATTTCCTTTTATTGGTTTCAGTTTTGCTCAATATTTTTTTTTGTTAATTTTAAATTTTTCCTTTTCAGTTATTATGCAAAGATTAGTCATTTTTTTTCATAATAATTATGTTAGTGATATGTCTTCTTTTGTTTTTGTACAGATAAATCATCTATGGTGGTGCTTACTGCTTTCAAACATTGGAATCTAATCGCAAGTAGCATATGCAATTAGTACTTTCCTAAGTCCAATACATTCTTCTTTTATTTTTTGTTTAGTGACATTTAGTGCTGCCCCTATTTAACTAAAAGTGAATAGGTAATTCATTTTTTGTTTTATTGAAGTCATCTGCAATTTGTGAAGCCAAGGATAAATGTTATGTTAAAGGAAAATTGTATTAATGTAGCATGTAACTACAATTTGTTTCGCTCAAAGGACAATTAGTGTTGCCCCTATTTAACTTCAAGTGAGTTTTGTTTTATTTTTGAAGTCAAGGATAAATGCTATATCAAGCAATTCTAATTGAAAATTTAACTGCAATTTTTTTTTAGTTGCAATTTTTTTTTGAGTTGATAAAAATGTGTTACTTCATGTTATTACTCTAACATGTGTTCAACATGTTACTTAATTTTCTTATATAGCAGCTTACAATATTATCCGTGTATCGCACAGATAACTTAATTACTAGTTTTTATAATATTCATAGCATTACTCTATTAACAATTTAACTAAATTCAAAAAAAAAAAAAAAAAAATTTCAGAGTGGCAGCCGTATGACTTTGTCTTTTAAAACTCTCTCTCTCTCATTGTCAAAATTTTTGTCTAACTTTTTAGTGGTAAGTTTGTTGTTGGACTTTTTTCCCCTTGAGATTTTAGATCACAAACTATTAATTTTTTGTTGTTTGCTTCTCTCTCTCTCTCTCTCCCCCCCCCCCCCCCATATTAGACAAATAAAATTTGTTTTTGGGATTTTTCTTTTTGCTTAAAAGGGTCAATGATATTGATAAGGAATGTCAAGTTTTAATTTAGTTTGGCTTAATTCCTTAAATCAATCACCTAAAAAGGATTTGAGAAGTGCTACGTCCATAATATTTTTACAACAAATTTTATGTGATAAATTGTTTATTAGTTCTAATTTGAACCCACTATTAAAATTGATTTTTTTTTCTATTGTAACAGCCAATAACAACTTGTCACATTAGATATATTGTGAAAGTGTTACGAAAATGTTATGGATAAAATATATATATTTTTTTAAATTTAGGGTGTTCATTTTTCATTTATGATGGACAGAAGAAAAATATTTCAAAAATAATATATATATATATATATATAAATTTTTTATTATGGTCAGGGTGCACCCTCACCATAATGTGGAGTTGCCCCTATTGAGCAACCTTACTATTAATAACAATACACATAAACATAAACAAAATAAAACAAATATTAACAATAATATTGAAACTTATAATGAAAGTAATTATGATGGTGATACTTCTTGATTCATAAACTTAAGCCTTCATTGTTTATTTTTTTTATCAATAATTATAGGTTGGCAAATATGCATTAGAATATGGATACTTAATTATTCTTTCTTCATGCATTTTTATCTTTTATAATTAGGACTTGAAATATGGTAAACCCAATCAATGTGCTTGGCAGTGGCAAATTGAATTGGCTAATTAATATCAAAGTTGATTACATTTGTATTTGAGAAATAAGACACCATGTACAAAATAAAAATTAAATTAAAAAGACAATTTCAACAATTGATGTCCGAGACAGTTTTCATAATTTAATGGATATTAGAAAACATAATTTTGTAGGGACTCTCTTTTGTAAATAAGGGAAGAGTTGGAAAAGAATTGCTATTTTCATAACATCAAATTAGTTTTTTAGATATTAAGGGTCTGTTTGGTAATGTTGTTCTAGTAATGTTGTTTGTATTTTTTGAAAATACGTGTGAGTTAAAAAGTATGTGAAAATACGCGTAATATTGTTTAAAAACTAAAAATTGTTGTTTAAGTTGTGGTACCAAATACCCCGTAAGTCTTATGATGGAATATACAACAGGAATGTAGTGCCTTATAGTGATAGCTTTAAGAATGGCACTCAAGGGAAGAAGCAAAATATATTTTGACATATAACTACTATGTAGTTTTTGTTCCTATATCTATATAATCTGAAAATCATACAAAAACCAATGTTCAAGCCTAAAAGTTGTTAAGACTCTTATTTATGTCTTCAATAGCTACTTCGTCATGTCATTTTGAACTGCAATTAGTAATCATGTCTTTTTAGTAATAAATAAATAATGGAGAATAAAAATAACTTTTTGTGATAAAAATATCATTTATATAATATCATGGAGTTGGTCCCCATAACAAAAGTCAATAGTTACAGAGGGGATAAAAGTACAAAACTACAAATCCTGAAAGAAGTTTATTATAAAAGGTGCTGATAACATTATGAATCTGTCTCATAATTATAAGCCTAACTCCATCCCACTTAGGAAAGACCCTTTATCACAATTCACAAGGGTAGAGCTCATATATGAAATAATGTGATACGGTAGACAATTACTATGAAATAATGTGATATTCTCATGGGTTTTTATATAGATAATCATAATAGGCTTGTAGGATGAATAATCACCATGAGTCTTGTTAAACATAATTTGATAGTTTTTGTTAAACATAATTTAACAATTTTTGTTAAACATAATTTGTTAAATTATGTTTAACAGGTCTTGAATATAATTACTATACAATTGCACCTACAAATGGATAGATTCCCACCGTCCAATATGATGCCACTAATGCCATGTAGGGATTTTCTATACTATATATGTGGCTTGCCACATAGGAGTCTTTTACAGTACTTGCCCTAGTGTTAAACATCAATAAACACAATCCTTCAAATTATTGGTTTAATTTGCAGCTAAGTGGTTCTCCAATCATCAATATCAATACATACATACATACATATATATACATACATAAATAAGAGCAAAGACCTCATGCGGGAGAGCATGAGGTCCTGCCAAGTGGTGCTTTGTATGAGTAGTATTTCATTTAGCCTTTTATCCACCCCATATTCTTATCCATTACCCGTTTAAGATATAAATACAGAAGATTAAGAGATTTAGTTCCACCCATTTTCTAGCTTCTTGAATTTTTCCACTTTTAATTTCATTAATTTCAAAAATGAAAGGTTTTCTTAATTTAATGTTAGTTTTTCATGTTATAACACTTGTTCTTTTATATATTCCAATTTCACAAAATATTGAGGGGCCAAAAGAAAAGTAGGAAGAGAGAGAGAGAGAGAGAGAGAGAGAGAGAAAATCAGTGTCCAGAAGAGTATGAAATTGGCTTTGATTTTAGGTGCATATGATCTAAACCTCTTAACAATACTGTCAAAGCTTGATACAATGCTTTAGCGATATTTGGGATTTCTAAAAGGTATGTTTAGGGAAGACATAAAGTCTTTATATGTGTTATTTATTTTTATTTATATTTTTGAGAAGTGTGTAATCTTTGTAAGTGATAGAGGTACTTTGATGTATGTAAAACAAAACTTAAGATATGAAATAGTATAATTTTATATTTCTCTGTTCAATTGTTGTTATATTTTTAATCTCTTGCATGTATATTTAGTTTTGCAAATTAAAAATTATAAACCTTAAATTTTAGATGTTTAGCTTTCAAAAGTTTACGTGTTTTCTTAAAAAAAATTACTCCTAAAAAAAGAAAAAGAAATAATAAGAATTTTTATATTGAAAACATCAAATGTAAGAACCAAATATACATGTACACTTGATAAAGAAAATTCAATAGGCATGTAATGGCATTTTTAGGGTCTAACACATATGAGTTTTATAAAATAACTAATAATGAACAAGCGTATCACACGGGACATTGGCTAGTCAGTTCAAAGAAAAAGGAGGATGCAGGACACTATGAAATTGAGATTGTAAATATATCTTGCTTACAAGTTCAAATACAAAGGAGTACAAGATTTAGAAGTAAAAAAGTTTGAAAATTTGGAGATTGACTGGCTTAGGGAGCTTATTTTGGCATTGACGTCTAGACTAATTAGAGCGTGCCAAGAAAACTGTCTGAAGCACCAGAGTGTCTTGGACTCTTGTGATCACAGATCTGTTGCTTTGACTTCTCCTCTAAAGCAGTAATTGACACATTCAAGCACTGCAAAGAGCATCAATAGCTAAGCTTTTTAGCACTCGAGGGCAAGGGTCACCAAATTTGGTAGGGGAGATTGAGATTGCACACCTCTCCTGGCCAATGCAAGCCTGCAAATCCTCAAATATGTGAGAATCAATACTAAGCAAATAATTCAGAAGACAAACTCAGGCTGAAGTGAGATAGGCTGCTCGTACGCTCTGGCTCTACATCTAACCCTTGTAGCTGCAGGTTCCATATCTAAATCTATATATCTATATCTATATGCTATATATAAAAATGGAAGTGTAGCATTTAATGTTGCTATACTCCAATT
Source organism: Notholithocarpus densiflorus (assembly GCA_030021035.2). NCBI lineage: Eukaryota > Viridiplantae > Streptophyta > Magnoliopsida > Fagales > Fagaceae > Notholithocarpus > Notholithocarpus densiflorus. Next base: position 305,603 of record JARYZH020000123.1, read on the forward strand.
GCATCACCTCATTTGCCACAACATCAATCACATCATCATTCTTTTTCTAATTTGTTATTTACTCATTCATGTTGGACCGTTTCAACCATACATATAACTTTGGTTTTATGTATTCATCTAATTTAATTTAAATGTTTATAACTAAACATTGAAATGAATGAAGAATAAAAATCTTTTTCCTTTAAATATCCATATACTCTGATTTATATGTTTATAACTAAACATTGAAATCAACAAAGAATCAAAAACAAAAAATACTATCTATTCATATTCATCTCGTTGGTGGTTTTAACTTTACATATGACTTTTCCTTTACAAATGTAAAGTTGTTATTTACAACTATTTTGTGTTGGCTTTAATTTCATGCCAAATTTGATTGTATTTTTGTTCAATCATATGTACCTTGTATTTTATGTGGGATTTTATTATATGGGTTGTGTGTGAGAGAGAGTGTGAAGACTTAAGCGCCTATTGAAGACAAAGTGGATTTTGCAAGAAGTTTCGCGAGAAGCCTTCCCGCAAAGCGAGCCACGTGCAAAGCATATGACTGGAATGCGAAGAGTCATGACAACTAGTGACAGCTGGTTTTTGCGAGTATTTCGCGGGTAAGGCCTTCCCGCGAAATACCCGCGAAACATTCTGTTTTGCTATTTTGGCATATCTGCTACACCATGTCCTCACCCACATTATATATACCCACGTTACCCACATATTGTAAGGAGTGATTTTCAGAGAGAAAACCCTAGATATTATCCTTGAGAGTTAGAGATTGCTATACCCACAATCCTCTACACAATCTTTTGTGGTTTTCCTCAACTCCTACCTCTCTATATCCAAATCCTTAAGAGATTGATAACCCAAACACTTACCACACCCATTCTGAGTGTAAAGTGAGGTTTTGGTGCTGTTGGGAAGCATTGGAAAAAGCCATTTGTTTGGTGGATGCAATCGGGCTGAATTACGTGATTCGGAGAGTTAGAGAAGACAAGGCTTCGTCAAGTCAGTTGGTAGCAAGAGCTTGGAGGGCTCAAGTACAAGGGGTAGATTAGGCTTGGAGGGTCTTTTGTTATTTGTATACTCCAAATTATTCTCTAGTGGATTGATTTACCGCTTGGAGGGCGGCGGAGAGGTTTTTTGCCAAGTTATTCGGTTTCCTCTTCGATAACACATCGTGGTGTTATCTTGTGTTTGCATCTTTCTTCCCTACTCTTTTAGCTTTCATATTATTGTTGTTATTTAATGAATATGGCTTAGAGTAGTTTTTTTGTTTGTTCGCTCGCATTTACTCTATTCCGCACTTAGTTTAAGTTAGAGTAAAATCAATCGAGCCGTAAGTTTTAATTTGGGGGTCTAAACAGCTCGTGTTTTCACACATATTCGAGCTTTCAACAAATTCATCTACTTTAATTTAAATGTTTATAACTGATCAATAAAATCAATTAACATATTTTGTTTATTATAAAGAGGTATTCTCAAATCCTATTTAATCTTCAATGATGAAAACGATACAGCTTAACAACCACCCTGTAGGAGGAGTCCAAATCAAGAGTGTCATAGATGTACAAGAGGTTGTACCCTCGTTGTCTTATCCTTAATTAATTCATATATGTTCTTTTATGCAAGTATTTGTTTTGTTATTTTATTTACAATGGTGAATACTTTTAATGAATAGTGTTTGTTGTTGGCCTGAGTTAGGGGAAAATCAGATTATAATATGTCATATTTTGTGTTATTGTCAAGTTGTAGTTTATTTGTATAACAAAAAAGATGGTGAGGAACAATTTGTGGTCTCCATAAATTAATTTCGTGCAATTTCCTTGCTGTTTTTAAATATACTTTATTTGACAAATTAGCAGCAAATTGTTATATCTGTCATACGATATTCCTACATGTCTAAGTGATTATTTTAAGCATTTACAAATGTATTTTTTTTATCTTCATCTTCCTCAATTCATTATTGTTTTTTAAAGATTTTTATAATAAAAAATTCAATTTTTTTGTTTAAAAAAATTATTTACTTATTCATCCATTATTCACAAGTTGGATTAGAATATGGCAATATTTTTCTTCTACCTTTTTTTCCTCTTTAGAATTGTACTCTATGATATTTTTTTAAAGGGAAAAGAGTTACAATTATCATGTATAAGGATGCAACCAACATTTTTGCTTGAAATCAGCCACCTATTTCTATTGTGGGACTTCAAAGCCTTGTTAAAAATTTTGAATTTTATTATGCATTCTTGCATTTTGTTGCACGCAACATAAATTATATTTCCTAATTTTGTTTTATCTCTTGTATATAGATGATATATTCTCAATAAGAAAAAAAAATTAAAGATCCCAAAACATACTAAATTTCTTTTTTTCTTTTTATCCAATTCTATTTTCTCATTTCTTATTCTAACTTCGGTCTTAATGTCATATAAGAGGAGTTGAAGTAAATCACTTTGCACTTTGGTTTTGAACTGTAGTTTTGTTGAGTGTTATCAATTTTTGAGATACATTTTCGGTGTTTTGGATTGTAGGAAGAAAAAAAATTGGGTTTGAGAAAGTTATTTTAGTATTAAAAGAATAATTCTCAATTTCTAATATGCTTTTCAATAATGCACAAAATGTTATAAATAATTTTTTCAAGAGATGAATATATTCCCTAACTTACCTTTTGAATTATTGAGAAAGATTATATTATTTTTCTTTTTTGTACATCATAAATTATTTTACATAATATTTTTTGAACAGGTCCATGACTAGTTACAATTAATAACAATACACATAAACATAAACAAAATAAACATCAACATCATCATAATATTAAAACTAATAATGATGTTAATCTTGATGGTGATATTTCTTGATTCTTAACCTTAAGCCTTCATTATTTATTTTTTACCAATAATTATAAGTTGGCAAAGGTGCATCAGAATATGGATACTTTATTATTCTTTCATTATGCATTTGCAGCTTTAATCATTAGGACTTGATTTGATAAACCCAATGAATGTGCTTGGTAATTGCAAATTGAATGGACTAGTTGATATCAATGTTGGTTGCATTTGTATTTGAGAAATAAGACTCCATGTACAAATAAAAATGAAATTAAAAAGGAGATTTCAAGCATTGACGCCCAAGACAATTTTTTGAATTTAATGTTTGTTGGAAAACATGATTTTTAAGGGACTCTCTTTTGTAAATCAAAGAAATTATTTGAATTTTAAAAAGATAAGGTAAAAATTGCAATCCCAATTTTTATAATGGAGAATAAAAAATAACGTTTATTAGTAAAATATCTTTTAATATCATGGAGTTGAACTCTACGACAAAAATGATAAATTTGTAATTCTTTAAAGCCTGAAACAGGTTTGTAGTGAATCTATATACCATGTCATACATAACAAAGATCAAACGTGTTACGTGAAGTTTGTAATGATGACTACAAAAATTTCTTTTTTGATTCCCCTTTCACAGCTTCTCTGATATGAAGATTGCCAAGAAAAGGGTAATGACTTCGGGGAGCCATCCTATTAAGAATATTAACAAGACCGATGCATCTCCATAGATGGCCCCCTCATATACCTCTACCCTTGAATTATTATTATTATTATTTTTTTTTTTGAAGGAATTAAATGGAACTCTTTTCTTCTACTTACACTTAGCCAAAATCTAGCCGACCATTAAATATTCTTCATTGAGATGAAAATTTCTATTTTATTTCTATTTTTATTTGCTAAACTTTCAATAATATATCACTAATGAGTGTTTTTAGGGGGCATAGTGCTACTAATAACAACACACATAAACATAAACAAAATAACAATAAAAATCAACAAAAGATAAAAACTAATGATCACCCTAAACTTCCAATTTTGGCTAACTTATCTTTGACTGTTGAATGAAAATAGATTAAAACTATTGATGATAATGATACCCATAATGTTATTTCAAATAAAAATGAACTATGAAGATTAAATTTGACAAAAATAACCAGAGAAATGCATAAAGAATGAAATTGGATAGACATAATATTCATGATTGTAGTTACAGGATATTTTAGAGGTTTTTTTCTTTCCAAATCTATTAAAAACGAAATTAGTGATGGTTACTCATTATCTCGTTATATATGAACAAGCAATTGTTTCTTTACCTGCTGAACAATTGATGTCACGTTTACATGGCAAATCCCTGGACAGAATGTACCACAGTTTCCACTAGGAGTTCCAAAGCTAGCAAAGTTGATCATGCTGATATGCCATCCTTGTTCACAGTTTAGTCGAACTTCAGGGATTTGAGAGTTGAACAGTTGGTTTGGTTTCCAAGAATCAGCAGGCGGAGGATCAGCCTCTGATACATGTGCACATATCTCTTGGCCAGTTCTTGTTAGCAAAGAAATCTTTGAAGGGTCACCACCAAGCTCTTCATGGAGAACTAGAAGGTTCTCTCCAGGATGAACCCAAGTACGTGGGATATGGTACCTGAACATTACTCTCTCTTCACCATTAGTTATGAAGTTATCTATGGCATACACAAAAGACTAGGACTGATGGTGATATATTAAAGTAAAATAATATATTTTTAATTATATCACTTGCCAGTGTTATAATTTTGGTTTTGAAGAAACAAATCAATATATTAACAAAAGCAAGTATTTGCAAAAGCTGAGGAATAAACACATCTTGTCTTGTTGATTGAATGATTCAACTTACTATTCGCATAAAGAATTACTCCTTATAACTTCCATCAATTGGTAGATATATCCATTTCATTCTTCTTCATTTTATTTTTTTTATATTCTTTTGCTCATATGTGTGATAAATTCATTCTGATAAATGAATCAGTACCCTCAAATGGATAAAATAACTTCTAACTTGATGCACTATTCAGAATGAAAGTGCACTGGTGTAATTACTAGATGCAAGTACGACCCCCAAATTTTAATTACAGTTAATTAATTTTAAGCTAATCACAATTAATGCATAATTTATGTAATTAACCGATTAATCAACCGAACCATCAAACAATTGCATGGATGAACATAGGGGTGCAATGCAATAAAGTAAAGGGCAATAGGGAAAATAATATCAAACCCAAGATAACAACTGATGTATTATTGAAGAGGAAAACCAAAAGAACTGGCGTAAAAACCTCTATGTGACCTTCCAAGCTGGAATTGATCCACTACTAGATAAGTTAGAGTTCAAGTATAATCGAAGAAACCCTCTAAGCCTAATCTACCCAAAATACTTGGGGTCACCCAAACTCCAACTACTAACGAACTACTCGGAATCTTGTCCTCATTAGCTTTCAGAATCTCGCAATACCACCCAATTGCACCACCAAACTTTACCGGCTGAATATGTGATTTTGCACACAGGAAATGCAATCTAACAATCTTTCATAAAAGAAAGAGGGAAGATGGTAAACGTAGACAAAGACTCTACAAGTGGAAGGAAAGAGAGAAAGCAAAAATGGGATGTAATAGAGAGAAATACAATGAGCTACTAGCCCTCACCTCCATTGCAAAACCCATCAATGGCAAGAAACTTTACAATTGCACCTTCAAATGGATAGATTACCACCCAGAATGATGCCACTAATTCCATGTAGGGATTTTCTATACTTTATATGTGGCTTGCTACATAGGAGTCTTTTACAGTACTTGCGCTAGTGTTAAACATCAATAAACACAAACACAAACACAATCCTTCAAATTATTGGCTTAAAATTTGCAGCTAAGTAGTTCTCCAATATGTTCAAAGAAAAAGGAGTATGGAGGACACTATGAAATCAAGATTGTAAATATATCTTGCTTACAAGTTCAAATACAAGGGAGTACAAGATTTAGAAGTAAAAAGGTTTGAAAATTTGGAGATTGACTGGCTTAGGAAGCATATTTTGACGATGAACAACTACACTAATCAGAGCATGCCAAGAAAACTGTCTGAAGCACCAGAGTGTTTTGTGATCACAGATATGTTTGCTTTGACTTATCCTTTGCAGTAGTAATTGAAACATTATTCAAGCACTGCAAAGAGCTTCAATTGCTAAGGTTTTTGGCACTCAAAGGCAAGGGTCACCAAATTTGGTAGTGGAAATTGGGATTGCACACCTCTCCCGTCCAATGCAAGCTTGCAAATCCTCAAATATGTGAGAATCAATACTAAGCAAATAATTCAGAAGACAAACTTACGCTGAAGTGAGATAGGCTGCTCATACACTCTATATCCGCATCTATATCTATATATCTATATGCTATATAAAAAAATACAAGTTTAACATTTAATGTTGCTATACTCTAATTGTATCATCTCTTCTGCCACCTCATTGGTTGCTTTATTATTTTTTTTCTTATTTGTTTTTTACTCCTAGTTTTTTGTTTTGACAATATTAAATATATGAGTAGATGGACTTTAGACATTCATCTTGGACGGTTTTAACTATACATATAACTTTGTCTTTATATATTTATCTAATTTGATTTAGATGTTAACTAAACATTGAAATGAACGAAGAATAAAAAAACTTTGCCATTAAATATTCATCTACTTTGATTTAGATGTTTATAACTACACACTGATATTAATGAAGATTCTTTATATATGTATATATATATATATATATATTGTTTTTTTTAGGGGAAAAAAACTATTGTTTGTACATTCATCTTGAATGGTTTTAACTTTACATATAATTGTGTCTTTACAGTTAACATATTCTTCAACTTTAATTTATATGTTTATAACTAAAAAGTAAACTCAATGAACATGTTGTGTGGGTTCCAGTTAGCTCAACAGGTAAAGTCTCTGATGGTTGAATAAGAGATCTGGGGTTCAATTCCCGCCTACACCAAAAACTGATTGGTGTCTTGGTCTAATAATAAAGAGCTATCATCAAGAGCGGATGCCATAGGTTGAAACTCTTTCTCAAAAAAAAAAAAAAAAAAATGAACATGTTGTCTATAACAGGTATTCACAAATTTTGCTTAATCTTTGATGGTGCAGATCATACAACCTGACAATTGTCCAATAAGAAAAGCTCAAATCAAGGGTGTTATAGATCTACAAGAGGTCTAACCCTCATTGTCCAATCCTTAATAACTTCATATATGTTCTTTGATGCAAGTATTTGTATTGTTATTTTATTTAATTACAATTTTGAATGCTTTTAATGAATGGTGTTTATTGTTGACCTAAGTTGGGAGAAAATTATATTATAATATGTTTTATTTCGTGTTACTGTCAGGTTTTAGTTTATTTATATAACAATAAGATGGTAAGGAACAGTTTGTGCAGTTGAATAAAATGGTCTATAAAAATTAATTTTGTGTAGTTTCCCCACTGTTTTTAAATATTTTGTTTGAAAAATTAGCATCAAATTTTTATGTTTTTGTCATATGATATTCCTAAATGTTTGAGTGATTGTTTTAAGTATTTACGAATATTTTATTTTGGTCTTCATCTTCCACAATTCATTATTATTTTCTCTGAGATTTTTAAGAAAATAAATTCGTTTTTGTGATAAAAAAATTATTCATTTTTATGACAATGTTTTTTTTTTTCCAAAAATTTTCCTTTACCTTTTTTTTGTGTTTGGAATCTTACTCTAGGTTTTTATATTAAAAAAAAGGAGTTATAATTATCAAGTATGCCTATAAGGTTACAACCAACACTTCTGCTTGGGATCAACCACCTATTTCTATTGTGTGACTTCAAAGCCTTATTAAAAATTTTGAATTTAATTATGCAATCCTGCAATTTTTGTGTGCAACATAAATTATATTAAATAATTTTGTTTTATCTTTTGCTTATAGATGATATATTCTCAATGAGAAGAAGAACAAGGATCCCAAAACGTACTAAATATTTTTTTATCCCAATTCTTTCTTCTCATCTCTTATTCCAACTTCGGTCTTAATGTCATATAAGAGTTGTTGATTTAAATCTTTTTTCACTTTGGTTTTGAACAGTAGCTCTGTTGAGTTTTATTTATTTTTGAGATATGTTTTTAGTGTTTTGAATTGTATTTAGAAAAAATTAGGTTTGAGAAAGTTAATTTAGTACTAATAGAATAATTTCCAATTTCTAACATACTTTTTAATGGTGCACAAAATCTTATAAATAGCTATTATTAAGAACTGTATATATTCCCTAACTTACCTTTTGAATTCTTGAGAATGATTGAATTATTTTTCATTTTGTAATGGCATGAATTGTTTTACCATATATATATATATATATATATATATATATATATCGCACAAATCAGCGACTAGTTACTGTTAATAACAATACACTTAAATATAAACAAACATCAACATCAACATCAACATAATATTAAAACTAATAATGATGGTAATCATGATGGTGGTACTTCTTAATTTTTAACCTTAAGACTTCTCTTTTTTTACCAATAACTATAGGTTGTCAAAGGTGCATCAGAATATGGATACTCTATAATTCTTTCATTTCACATTTTCGACTTTAATAATTAGGACTTGAAATTGTAAACTTAACCAATGTACTTGGCAATGGCAAATTGAATGAATTGGTTTATATCAATTTTGGTTACATTTGTATTTGAGAAATAAGATACCTCATACAAATATAAATGAAATCAAAAAAGAGATTCCATGCATTGATGTGCAAGATAGTTTTTAGAATTTAATGGCTGTTGGAAAAGATGATTTTTAAGGGACTTTTTTCTTTTGTAAATTCAGGAATTATTTGAATTAAAAAAAAATTAAAAATTGCAACACCAATTTTTATAATGGAGAATAAAAAACTAACTTTTATTAATAAAAATATTTTTTAATACCAAGGAGTTAGCCTCCATGACAACAGCCAATTGTCATTAAGGGGATAAAAGTAGGAAACCCTAAAGCTATAAATGTTCAAGGAAGGCTTACCAAATCATTGACAGCATCTTCAAACTTTGTATAATCCCTATTACGAAGATAGAACTCACACAAATTAATCATGAGGGCCATGGGGAGGGTAATGACTCCAGGGATCCATCTTATTAGGAATATTAATGAGGCCAATACATATTCAAAAATGGCCCCCTCATAAGCCCCCACCCTTGAATTTTTGTTTTTTTTTGTAAGGAATCAAATTAAACTCTTTTCTTCTATTTACACATAGACGAACTCTAGCCAACCATTAAATACTTTTCGTTGAAATGAAAATTTCTATTTTATTAATTTTTTTATTTGCTAAAATTTCAATGATATATATCACTAATGAGTGCTTTTTAGGGGTCATAGTGCTACCAATAACAATACACATAAACATAAACAAAATAACAATGAATATATATATATATATATATATATATAAAAACTAATAAAATATCACCCTAAACTTCCAATTGTTGGCTGATGTATCTTTGATTGTTGAATGAAATCCTTTTTTTTTTTTTTTTTTTTGAGTTAAAACAAAAAAGATTAAAACTATTGATGATAATGATACCCATAATGGTATTTCAAATAAAATGAACTATGAAGATTAAATGTGACATAAACATATCCAGAGAAATGCATAAAGAATTAAATTGGATAGATATAAAATGCATGATTATAGTTATGGGATATTTTTAAGAGTTTTTTTTTTTTTTTTTTACAATTCCATCAAAAACGAAATTAGTGATGGTTACTCATTGTCACGTTATATATGAACAAGCAACAGTTTCTTTACCTGCTGAACAATTGATGTCACGTTTACATGGCAAATCCCTGGAGTGAAGGTACCACAGTTTCCCCTAGGAGTTCCAATGCATGTTCATGTCTTGGTTTGGTTTCCAAGAATCAGCAGGCAGAGGTCGGCCTCTGATACATGTGCACATATCTCTTGGCCAGTTCTTGTTATCAAAGAAATCTTTGAAGGGTCACCACCAAGCTCTTCATGGAGAACTAGAAGGGTCGCCACCAAACAGTTCTTGCTATAGTTATGAAGTTACCTATGGCATAAACAAAAGACTCTAGAACTGATGGTGACATATTAAAGTAAAATAATATATTTTGAATTATATCACTTGCCAGAATGTTATAGTGTTGGTTTTGAAGAAACAAATCAATATATTAACAAAAGCAAGTATATGTAAAAGCTGAGGAATAAACACATTCTGTTTGCTTGATTGAATGATTCAACTTACTATTCTCATAAAGAATTACTCATTATAAATTTCATAAATTGGAAGATATATCCATTGCATTCCTTTTTTATTTTTCTATTCTTTTGCTCATGTGTGATAACTTCATTCTGATAAATGAATCAGTGCCCTCGAATGGATAAAATAACTTCTCTAACTTGATGCACTATCCAGCATGAAAGTGCACTAGTGTAATTACTAGGTGCAAGTACAACCCCAAATTTTAATTACTGCTAAATTAATTTTAAGCTAATCACAATTAATGCATAATTTATGTAATTAACTGATTAATCAACCGAACCATCAAACAATTGCATGGATGAACATGAAGGTGCAATGCAATAAAGTAAAGGGCAATACTTTTTAATATATATATACTCAACTTAATTATCATGGCTTTTGTGTGAAAGAGTTGTGGTGTGTCTTTGTGTTATAACATTTTTTCCCTCTTCTTTGTGTGTGTTTGTTTCTAAAAAAAAAAAAAAATTGTATATATATAATTTGGGGTTAAAACAAAATATTATTATTACACTAGATGATTATTTGCTATCATGATGATTGAGAAATTGTTTTAGCAGAAAAACAAATGTATAAGTATAATTTGGGGTAAAAAAAATCACTTGTTAACACTAGACGATTATTTGCTATCATGTGGCAGTGGCGGCGGTGGAAGAGTCGGTGGCGGCGGCGGTGGAAGAGTCGGTGGTGGCGGTGGGGGCGGCAGTAGTGGCAGCAGTAGCGGTTGCGGTATAGCTTGTTTAGACCCCCAACTTTAAGTTACGGCTTTATTACTTTTTCTCTAACTTATCTAAGTGCAGAATAAGAGTAAATGATACGCAATAACCGAAACTACTCTCTAAGCCATAACCACAAGCAAGCAATAATAAATATAAGGCGAAAATCACATTTTTGTCCCTACATTTTCACGCGATTCCCACTTTGGTCTCCATCTTTTTTTTTCACCGCTTTTAGTCCCTATTTAGAAAAACGCCTTTTATTTTAGTCCTTTCCGTCAGTGCTCTAATGGCAGAGTCCTATGTAGCAGACGGAACTACTAAGATAATAACAATCAATTTTATTTTACATTAAAAAATGCCACATTAGCATCTAAATTAAAAAATAATTAATTTATTAATTTTAACTAAATAAAAAAAATAAAAACAGAAATAAAAACCAAAAATCACATTAATTGAGATCTAAGTGTGTCTTGAACAAGAACAACAAGAACACAAACCCAGATCTAAGAACACAAAATTAAAATCCAAAAATCACAAACCCAGAAAATAAGAACAGAAAATTAAACTATAGATCCACATAAGAACACATGCCCAGATTTTTTAGCATTTTCTTGCCCATTCTTGTCAACCAAACACAAAAACACAAACACAAACCAATTTCCAGCAAGAACAAAAACACAAATACAAACCCAGCAACAGATCTTCCTTGTCAACCAAACACAAAAGCAACAAACACAAACCCAGTTAGAAGCAAACAACCAACCCCACCGGCCACCACCAAATATCACCACCAATCATAGGCGAAACCTATTGACACCGTCAAAGCCTAACCCTTCAACCACCAAACCCATTTGCACCACCAACCCCACCGGCGAAACCCACTCACACCACTGAACCAACCAATCATCAGCCAAACCCACTTGCACCACCAAACTCACCAATCACCGGCCAAACCCACAAAGTCAAGACCCAAAAATACAAAGAAATTTCACAGCAAACCCACCATAAAACAAACCTATAACAAACCTCAGTTTCTTTCTCAAACTCAAAATCAACAGTGGAGAAACCAAGATTCGACACTGTTCGTAGTGGTGGTGGTCAACGGCGATGGACTAAGACTGTGGTTTTGGCCTTGGATACCTCACGGTGAAAAAAAAAAAAAAAAAGAGGAGAGAGAGATAAAGCCAGTGATGCACAATGGTGAACTCCAGAGATGGTGAACGATGGTCTGAGGAAGGAGTAGCACAACTTGAGTTTGTCCATGGAGGTTCAAGCCGTGAGAGAAAGAGAGAGAGAGAGATAGCAGAGAGTGTGAGAGAGGGAGAGCAGTGGCCAATGAGTGAGAGAGAGAGTCAGAGACTCGTATGAATTATGAATAAAAAAATAATTTATTTTGACGACTTGAAATGGGAAAAAAAGGACAAGAGGTAATGCGTGAGAAGAACACTTAGATGAAACTGTTTTTAATTAATTGTTTGCTTCTAACTGGGTTTGTGTTTGTTGCTTTTGTGTTTGGTTGACAAGGAAGATCTGTTGCTGGGTTTGTGTTTGTGTTTGTGTTTTTGTTCTTGCTGGAAATCAGTTTGTGTTTGTGTTTTTATGTATGGTTGACAAGAAAGGGCAAGAAAATGTTAGAAAATTTAGGCATGTGTTCTTATGTGGATCTATAGTTTAATTTTTTGTTCTTATTTTCTGGGTTCGTGATTTTTGGATTTTAATTTTGTGTTCTTAGATCTGGGTTTGTGTTTTTGTTGTTCTTGTTCAAGACACACTTAGATCTCAATTAATGTGATTTTTGGTTTTTATTTCTGTTTTTAATTTTTTTTATTTTGTTAAAATTAATAAATTAATTTTTTTTTAATTTAGATGCTGACGTGGCATTTTTAATGTCAAAATAAAATTTTTTATTATTATTATTTTAATAGTTCTGTCAGCCACATAGAACTTTGCCGTTAGGGCACCGGCGAAAATGACTAAAATGAAAGGCGTTTTTCTAAATAGTGACTAAAAGTGGTGAAAAAAAAAGATAAAGACCAAAGTGGGAATCACGTGAAAATGTAGGGATGAAAATGTGGTTTTCGCCTAAATATAAAGCTTAAAGAGTAAGGGAAGAGAGATGCAAACACAAGATAACACTGAGATGTGTTATCGAAGAGGAAACCGAAGTACTCGGCGAAAACTTTTCCGCGGCCCTCTAAGTCGGAATCGATCAATTAGTGAATAAAGTTGGAATACACGAATATTAAAAAGACCCTTCAAGCCTAATCTACCCAATGTATTTGAACCCTCCAAGTTCCAGCTATCAACAAGCTTCATGGAGCAATGTCTTCACTAGTTATCTGAATCCCGCAATTAGCTCCAAATTGCATTTGCCAATCAATGGCTTCTTCCAATGCATCTCATACACACCAAAACTTCTCTCAACACTCGGATTGTGCGAGGTAAGTGTTTAGGCTAAGAACCTCTCAAGAATGTGTAAATGGAGAGGTAGAAGTATAGGAAAACTTTAGAGAAATAGTGTCGATGATTGTGGGTTTACAATCTCTAACTCTCAAGTGTATCGGTAGAGTTTTCTCTCTCAAAAGCTCCTTGGAAAAAATTCTTACAATTTCGTGGGTAATATGGGCTTATATAGTGTTGGTATAAGAATGGGAAAAAGCACACTTAAAAAGTTCAGTCAGTGATTTTTACGGGTCACTTGTGACTTGGCCTAAGTCGCGAAGTGACTTGCGAAAACCAGCCTGGCATGAGACTGTTCAGATTTTAGTATGTACTTCTCATGTGGTCTTTCACTAGTTGTCATTCGAGAGCTAGTTGCGAAATCTCCTTCTTCACAGATCTTCACCCAACTCTCACACACAACCCTTACATTAAATCCCACAATAAATACAGGGAAATGATTGAACAAAATTACAATCAAATTTGACACGGAATTAAAGCCAACATAAAAACATAGTTGTAAGTCACAACTTTACATCCAAGATAACAACCGATGTATTATTGAAGAAGAAAACCAAAAGAACTTGGCGTAAAAACCTCTACATGACCTTCCAAGCTGGAATTGATCCACTAGTAAATAAGTTAAATTTCAAGGATAATCAAAGAAATCCTCCAAGCCTAATCTACCCAAAATACTTGAGGTCTTGCAAACTCCAACTATGAACGAACTACTCAGAATCTTGGCTTCGCTAGCTTTCAGAATCCCGCAATACTGCCCGATTGAACCACCAAACTTTACTGGCTGAATATGTGAATTTGCACACAGGAAATGTGATCTAACAATCTTTCATAAAAGAGAGAGGGAAGATGGTAAATGTAGACAATGACCCTACAAGTGGAAGGAAAGAAAGGAAGCAAAAATGGGATGTAATAGAGAGAAATACAATGAGCTGCTAGCCCTCACCTCCATTGCAAAACCCATCACCGGCAAGAAACTTTACAATTGCACCTTCAAATGGATAGATTACCACCCAAAATGATGCCACTAATGCCATGTAGGGATTTTCTATACTTTATATGTGGCTTGCTACATAGGAGTCTTTTACAGTACTTGCCCTAGTGTTAAACATCAATAAACACAAACATAATCCTTCAAATTATTGGTTTAATTTGCAGCTAAGTAGTTCTCCAATATGTTCAAAGAAAAAGGAGTATGGAGGACACTATGAAATCAAGATTGTAAATATATCTTGCTTACAAGTTCAAATACAAGGGAGTACAAGATTTAGAAGTAAAAAGGTTTGAAAATTTAGAGATTGACCGGCTTAGGAAGCATATTTTGACAATGAACAACTAGACTAATCAGAGCATGCCAAGAAAACTGTCTGAAGCACCAGAGTGTTTTGTGATCACAGTTCTGTTTGCTTTGACTTCTCCTCTGAAGTAGTAATTGAAACATTCGAGCACTGCAAAGAGCTTCAATTGCTAAGCTTTTTAGCACTCGAGGGCAAGGGTCACCAAATTTGGTAGTGGAGATTGGGATTGCACACCTCTCCTGTCCAATGCAAACCTGCAAATCCTCAAATATGTGAGAATCAATACTAAGTAAATAATTTAGAAGACAAACTTACGTTAAAGTGAGATAGGCTGCTCATACACTCTATATCCGCATCTATATCTATATATCTATATGCTATATATAAAAAAAAAAAAAAAAAAAATACAAGGCTAGCATTTAATGTTGCTATACTCCAATTGAACCACCTCGTCTGCCACCTCATTGGTTGCTTCATTATACTTTTTCTTATTTGTTTTTCACTCCTAGTTTCTTGTATTGACAATATTAAATATATGAGTAGATGGACTTTACACATTCATCTTGGATGGTTTTAACTATACATATAACTTTGTCTTTATATATTTATCTAATTTAATTTAGATGATAACTAAACATTGAAATGAATGAAGGATAAAAAACGTTGCCTTTAAATATTCATCTACTTTGATTTAGATGTTTATAACTAAACATTGATATTAATGAAGAATCTAAAAAAAAAAATATATATATTGTTTTTTTTAGGGGGAAAAAAATATATTGTTTGTACATTCATCTTAAACAGTTTTAACTTTACATATAATTTTGTCTTTGCAGTTTACATATCCTTCAACTTTAATTTATATGTTTATAACTAAAAAGTAAAATCAATGAACACGTTGTCTATAAAAGGTAATCACAAATTTTGCTTAATCTTTGAAGGTGGAGATAATACCACCTGACAATTGTCCCGTAAGAAAAGCTCAATCAAGGGTGTTATAAATCTACAAGAGGTTTAAACCTCATTGTCCAATCAAGGATTAATCCTTAATAAATTCATATATGTTCTTTGATGCAAGTATTTGTCTTGTTATTTTATTTACAATTTTGAATGCTTTTAATGAATGGTGTTTATTGTTGACCTAAGTTAGGAGAAAATTATATTATAATATGTTTTATTTTGTGTTGCTGTCAAGTTTTAGTTTATTTGTTTAACAATAAGATGGTGAGGAATAGTTTGCGCAGCTAAAGAAAATGGTCTATAATACTTAATTTTGTGTAGTTTCCCCTCTGTATTCTGTTTGAAAAATTAGCATCAAATTGTTATGTTTTTGTCATATGATATTCCTAGATATCTGAGTGATTGTTTTAAGTATTTACAAATATTTTATTTGGTCTTCTTCTTCCTCAATTCATTATTGTTTTCTCTGAGATTTTTAAGAAAATAAATTCTTTTTTTTGTTAAAAAATTATTCATTTTTATGACAATATTTTTTTTCCAAAAATTTTCCTTTACCTTTTTTTTGCCTTTGGAATTGTACTCTAGGTTTTTATATTAAAAAGAAAAAAAAAAAAAAAGGAGTTATAATTATCAAGTATATGCCTATAGGGTTACAACCAACACTTCTGCTTGGGATCAACCACCTATTTCTATTGCATGACTTCAAAGCCTTGTTAATTATTTTGAATTCAATTATGCAATCTTGCAATTTTTGTGCGTAATATAAATTTTATTAAATAATTTTGTTTTATCTATTGCTTATAGATGATATATTCTCAATGAGAAAAAGAACAACGATCCCAAAACATACTATTTTTTTTTTTTTTACCCCAATTCTTTCTTCTCATCTCTTATTCCAACTTCGGTCTTAATGTCATATAAGAGGAGTTGATGTAAATCTTTTTTCACTTTGGTTTTGAACAGTAGGTCAGTATCTTTGTTGAGTTTTATTTATTTTTGAGATATGTTTTCAGCGTTTTGAATTGTATTAAGAAAAAATTGGGTTTGAGAAAGTTAATTTATTACTAATAGAATAATTTTCAATTTCTAACATACTTTTTAATGATGCACAAAATCTTATAAATAACTGTTATTAAGAAATGAATATATTCCCTAACTTACCTTTTGAATTCTTGAGAAAGATTGAATTATTTTTCATTTTGTAATGGCATAAATTGTTTTACCATATATATATACACACACACGCATATATCGCACAAATCAGTGACTAGTTACTATTAATAATAATATACATAAATATAAATAAATATCAACATCAACATCAACATAATATTAAAACTAATAATGATGGTAATTATGATGGTGGTACTTCTTGATTTTTAACCTTAAGCATTCTTTCTTTCTTTTTCTTCTTTTTATTTTTATTTTTTATACCAATAACTATAGGTTGTCAAAGGTGCATCAGAATATGGATACTCTATAATTCTTTCACTATGCATTTTCGACTTTAATAATGAGGACTTGAAATGGTAAACTTAACCAATGTACTTGGCAATGGCAAATTGAATGAATTGGTTGATATCAATTTTGGTTAAATTTGTATTTGAGAAATAAGATACCTCATACAAATATAAATGAAATTAAAAAAGAGATTTCACGCATTGATGTGCAAGATAGTTTTTAGAATTTAATGGCTATTGGAAAACATGATTTTTAAGGGACTTTTTTTTGTAAATTCAGGAATTATTTGAATTTTAAAAAAATAAATTAAAAATTGCAACACCAATTTTTATAATGGAGAATAAAAATAACTTTTATTAATAAAAATATCTTTTAATACCAAGGAGTTAGCCTCTATGACAAAAGCCAATTGTCATAAACGGGATAAAAGTAGGAAATCTTAAAGCGAGAAATGTTCTAGGAAGGTTCTTCAAAACATGAGAAACTTCTACCAACTTAGTAAGATAGAACTCACACAAACTAATAATGAAGGCCATGGGGAGGTAATGACTGTAGGGATCCATCTTATTAGGAATATTAACGAGGCCAATGCATCTCCATAAATGGCCCCCTCATAAGCCCCCCCACCCTTGAATTTTTGTTTTTTTTGTAAGGAATCAAATTAAACTCTCTTTTCTTCTATTTACACTTAGACGAACTCTAGCCGACATTAAATACTTTTTGTTGAGATAAGAATTTCTATTTTATTATTTTTTTACTTGCTAAAGTTTCAATGATATATATCACTAATGAGTGTTTTTAGGGGTCATAGTGCTACCAATAACAATACACATAAACATAAAAAAAAATAACAATGAAAATAAATATATATATATATATATATATATATATAAACACTAATGAATATCACACTAAACTTCCAATTCTTGGCTGATGTATCTTTGATTGTTGAATGAAATCCTTTTTTTTTTTTTTTTTTTTGAGTTAAAAAAAAAAAAAAAAAGGATTAAAACTATTGATGATTTGATACCTATAATGGTATTTCAAATAAAATAAACTATGAAGATTAAATGTGACATAAACATATCCAGAGAAATGCATAAAGAACGAAATTGGATAGAAATAAAATGCATGATTGTAGTTATGGGATATTTTAGAGTTTTTTTTTTTTTTTTTTTTTTTTTTTTTTTCAATTCCATTAAAAACGAAATTAGTGATGGTTACTCATTGTCTCGTTATATATGAACAAGCAACAGTTTTATTACCTGCGGAACAATTGATGTCACGTTTATATGGCAAATCCCTGGACTGAATGTACCACAGTTTCCCCTTGGAGTTCCAAAGCTAGCAAAGTTGATCATGTTGATATGCCATCCTTGTTCACAGTTTAGTCGAACTTCAGGGATTTGAGAGTTGAACTCTTGGTTTGGTTTCCAAGAATCAGCAGGCGGAGGATCAGCCTCTGATACATGTGCACATATCTCTTGGCCAGTTCTTGTTAGCAAAGAAATCTTTGAAGGGTCACCACCAAGCTCTTCATGAAGAACTAGAAGGTTCTCTCCAGGATGAACCCAAGTACGTGGGATATGGTACCTGAACATTACTCTCTTCACGATTAGTTATGAAGTTACCAATGGCATACACAAAAGACTCTAGGACTGATGGTGATATATTAAAGTAAAATAATATATTTTTAATTATATCACTTGCCAGTGTTATAATTTTGGTTTTGAAGAAACAAATCAATATATTAACAAAAGAAAGTATTTGCAAAAGCCGAGGAATAAACACATCCTGTGTTGTTGATTGAATAATTCAACTTACTATTCGCATAATGAATTACTCATTATAAATTTGATCAACTGGTAGATATATCCATTTTATTCCTTTTTTATTTTTCTATTCTTTTGCTCACATGTGTGATAACTTCATTCTGATAAATGAATCAGTGCCCTTAAATGGATAGAATAATGTCTCTAACTTGATGCACTATCCAGCATATATGACAATTTTCATCAACTATCAAGAATATAAGAAACCTCATGAAAATGGGAAAATAATATGATAAGGGTAAAATTGTGAATGCGAATACTCATGAATATAGTATCATGAAGTGACGTTCAAAATAGACCCGTCGGCCTCACTTGTCATAAATGGCAGTCAAACAGCTTTAGGACGTTTACAACTTTAGGAAGACGGGGTTAACTTGTCATAAATGGAAAGTTGACAACTCCGACGAGGGAGTAGGCGAGGCTGACGACCCTGACGAGGGAGTAGGCGAGGCTGAGGCTGACGACTCCGACGAGGGAGTAGGCGAGGCTGACGACCCCAATGAGGGAGCTGACGACCCCGACGAGGGAGAAGGCAAAGCTGACGACGCCGACGAGGGAGTAGGTGAGGCTGACGACCCCGACGAGGGAGCTGACGACCCCGACGAGAGAGAAGGCAAAGCTGACGACCCCGACGAAGGAGTAGGCGAGGCTGACGACCCCGACGAGGGAGTAGGCGAGGTCGCCTGACCAGAGAGTAGGCGAGGCTAACGACTCCGACGAGGGAGCTGACGACCTCGACGAGGGAGTAGACGAGGCTGACAACCCCGACGAGGAAGCTGACGACCCCGACGAGGGAGTAGGCGAAGCTGACGACCCTGACGTGGCCTTGCTTGGTCTCCACGTTTATATAAAGAAATATCTTGCGCCCCACACTTGGTGTTAATCAAAAAAACTCCTACAAGGAAAAGATTCCAAAAAATACGCTCATGAGGATTCTTATAAGGAAAAGAACTCTACACCAAGGAAGAGAGGTCAACCTTCTACTACTATAAAAGCCCCAATACCCTCACAAATCAAGGTACGCATAATTGATCCTGCTCTAGCACTTTAGAGTTGTGAGAAGTTCTAACTTGACCTTCGGAGAGTATTTGGCCGGCACCACACCGATGCTCTCTGCAAGGTCTTCTCTTTTTGTTGTGCAGGTGTAGTTTCGAGTGTGCGAGAACCGTGTGGCTCACTGGTGATTTTTTCAGCATCATCATAAGACATTGGGCCTCTGTCTTGTCTGCAGCATTAGGAAGGTAAATACAACATGCAATGTGTTGCACACTCACAGAGTTTGAGCAGGTTGACCACAGTCCTTTAGGCATTTATATGGGTCATAAGTTCCTCTATAATCACAACTGTCGGTGCAGCCCGTTGATGGTGAGAGATACGTGGTCCAATATCGCCCTATGCTCTGACCATTAACCCAAGCTTGACCCTTCCCCATGCTAGCAAGGTTTAAGGCCAAGGGTCCCTTCCCTTCAGGTGCAAGGATGGTAACCTGAGGAAGGAAAACATATAAATAGATAGAGAAAAATAACATCAAGACACGCATCAGTATCTTTTAAGTAGAATGACTGAAAAAAAGAACCCAAAATAACAATTTTCATCATGTAATATCATGTGCTGCCAAACTCCAACCATAAATATCTGTTTACAATATCAGTAATTCTTTATGTGCTAAAGTCTGCTGAGAAATATGTGATGACAGCAAGAACATATATGTTGAGTTGCCATTTGCTAAGACAAATGTTTCTGTAATTTGTGGTTGCTTCATTTGAAAGGTCTCAGCAGGCTTAGCACAGAATAAGTTCACTACTCAAAATTGAATGCTACAGAGAATATTGAGATGTTGACTTGATGCCATGTGCAATCCATAGAAACCTAAAAATATGTTTGGATACTAATTTATTATTTAGTACCATGATTTATTACCACATCCACCTACCTTGTACCATATCAAACTATGATTAACAGGTAGAGCAGTCCCCTGAGTCCACAGAGAACTATTTGCAAGACTAAATTTATCTAGTCCAAGGTATTCTCCTTCAAGTCCCACCTGAAAATAAGGAAACATGTGGAGTTATATCATATTTTGAGCATCAAGTAGAGATCCTCTAAATGGTGAATATATGTGAACCAATATTTCCTCCTTTTTTTTTTCCCCTTTTTTAACGTGTTCATTGTCCAAGTATGGTTTTCTTTTCAACAAAATGAGATGTGCATAGCATGCGAGGAAACCGTGACCCTGGCTCATAATCTGTGTTTGTATAAGATTGTATTCAATACCTGTTGAACAACAATGAGGGAGCAAAAATCTACCCAAAGAAGAGAAATAGGTCTCACAGTCCCTCCTAGCATTTAACCAGGCAACATTATTTTTGCAAGTTTCATCCATCATAACCTCCTTTTAACTGGTTAATATGATTAGCATCAAATTTAATATTCTTATATCATATTCTCATCAGAATGATCTGGCGTGTTTCCAATATACTAGTGACATCTCACCTTTAGTCAATCTACCAAGCACAGTGAGACCAGGAATGACACTCAAAATAATTTACTTCCATTTGTCAATTGCTGTACAAATTTATATGTATCCAATGGCAAGCTATTTTATCAACATATATAGTCTGACCTGATAGGACCATTCTCCATAAGACAGATCATTTTTGCCATCCATTAAGTCACTAAGAATGACAGAATAAATTCCTGCTCCCGCAACATCAAACCACGGCCCATAGTTCTGCAGAAAAACAGAGATAGAAGAGCTTTAGAATCCTGACATGAAGAAAGCAAGATCCACAATAGAAAAATTAGCTAGTTTGTAATTGCTCCACAAATAATGTAGTTTAAGCAAGTAGACCATCCCACCCTGAACTATCATCTTGCTAGAAGTATTGTCAGAATTAGCCATAATATGTATCATATTAGTGTCATTGTAGTGTAAAAATGGGTAGTCTGCTGAAACTTGTAAGGCTTCCATTTGTGTTTTAAGTAGCATGTAACAAACTCTAACATATGGTTTTCCTATATATGTTCAAGCAGCTCTAGCAGATTATAAATACATAATTCCCTTATTCAAAGATATATTAAGTCATCAATTAGCCAAAAAGGAGAGAAGAAACAATAGCTTAAGCCTATAAAGAAATGTTATCAATATGATGCACTTATCAGTCTCATCATATTTCAGTAATATGTTCTTGTTGCATTTCAGGCACATCTCAATTTTTGCATAATATGCACATTGAAATTCAGCCTGTTTCTGACTGATTATACCAGTTTTCAATGGAAAACAACCAAATGTTATACTGAGAGCAGACTGTTAGCCTCTCTTTATATTATTTTTCGGACTACCTATTGATATATCTTGCTCTTGGGTGATAAACACTACACATGAAGATGAAGCATTATGAACAACCATGTCGAAACTAATTTTAATTCGTAATCTGCATGTATAACTTCTTATAGCAGGAAAAATATATCAGAGTCCATGATCATTTTATTGAGAATGGAGGTCCACTAATGGATAGGCTAGAAATTCCAGCAGACTGATTCCTATATGTTCAGAAGCTCATTTCACAGAAACAAAACATAAAAAGCATCCACACAAGATAACAGTATTTAACGTGGTTAAGCCAACTCAATTTACAACCATAAACAATGTCAACCAAAATCCACTACAATTTGGATATAATCACTAACATACTCTCACAAAAAACACTCAGAAACCTCACAAATACTTAATAACCTTATGAAATGAACACTCTCACAGTCCAAAGCCCCAATATACCCAATGGTGCTCTCTCACTCAAAAAATAAACAAATTATCAACTCACATACATGGATGTCTTTCAATCCCCAAAGAACTACCAAACTGCCCTTTTAAAAAACCTCACTCCGTACTTTCTAAAAGTCTTCTCCTTTCTGTAGATGGGAGGACCTCTTAGGCCAATACCACCAAACCCTTTACAGGACTATTTATATGTAAGACTCCAACTTCTCTTCAGTGGTGGACAAGAAATACTAAATTACTTCATTGACAAGGAACAAACTTTCCTTCCCCACACCAAGAATACTTAATAGATAACCAAGTCCAAATAGGATTTTGAGTCAATTTGTAGCACTATCTGTGTAAAAACTAAAACTAAACACAACACAGAGAAAAGATGATGCTTATGTGCAAGATATTGGTCAAGGTGATATTATGAAGTGAGGAAAATTTATATACCTGTAGACCAATCATCATACTCAGAATATCCAGAGTATTGTTTCCATGGTGAAAAGTAATTTTCTTTGTGATGTTGAAGCTTCCATCCTCAGAATTTCCATATCCAAATCCTGAATCATATTCCATATACAATGTTATCAATCATTATATTCACACACACACACACAGTAAAACAGTTTCCAAATCTGCAGTCCAACTGGAAACATTGTAAGTAAATAGTAGATGGACATAATTATGAACCTTGAAGCCTTTTGTTTACAAAAACAAGAGCTGCATGTCCCAAACTCTCTATGTGCAATAAATAATCTTTCTCTTTACCCGGCATAATGTCCTCTTCCACATTGATTCTGCCATAATAGTGAAGCACGTCCAGAAAAAAAAAGAAACAAGAATTGAATTGTCAATAAAAATAACAGAAAGACAAGAATGCCAAAGATTTGTGTTAGATAAGCCTGATGAGCAAAACACTTTATTGAACTCATATATTCT
Source organism: Notholithocarpus densiflorus (assembly GCA_030021035.2). Lineage (NCBI taxonomy): Eukaryota > Viridiplantae > Streptophyta > Magnoliopsida > Fagales > Fagaceae > Notholithocarpus > Notholithocarpus densiflorus. The sequence goes on from JARYZH020000123.1 coordinate 329,193, forward strand.
TCACAACAACTATATTAAATTAAATTTTACAAAAAAAAAAAAAAAAAAAAAACACACAGATACGGGAAACACATTGTCAATTATAGATCTAGTTTCTTATTTGAAAGCATTTTTATCTTTTATCCTACCAAATGAATCATGAATATTCAGAAAACAGAAAGAAGAAATTCTTGAATGAACATAATAATCTACAATCAACAAAATAAAACTAAAAAATTCTCGAATGACCTTATAAAAATTCAGAGCATAGAATTATGGCAAATTTGTGCTTGATAATAATAATCAAAGCAATATCAAACTCATCGTCAAAATTTGGTAGGTTGGAAATTCTTGCCCTCTTCTGGAAAGTGAAACCTTTCATTAAGATTTTATCTCCACACATACTGGCATTGCATAACTAATAAGAATGATTAAAACTGAAAAATTACCTTGTTGTGTACCATAAGTAATCACTAGTGTCTTTTGTTGTATCTATATGCTCCAATAAACCGGACTCCACAAATGAGTTGTTACTCCAGATACCCACTTTTTCTTTATACCAACTCCATGCAGATGGTGCCCGTAAAAGCTCATTAACACCGGAGGCATGGGCAGATGATATAACTTGAAGATTTCTTTGTGCTACAACCTAGAATCATAGCCATTGTTGCAAGAAACAAATTTAATAGATATGACATATTCAAACAGTTTAAAACATAAATTCTGAGAAATATCTGACACAGATGTGAGAGAGAAGGAAGACTGAGGTAAAAAAAATTATTCAAGTAATGTAGATAGAGTCAATTATATGTATCTCCAATCTGGTAAGACAAACTATTTTAAGCCATGTCTTCTACTTGGGTCATTGGAATTTGAGAGTGTACATCAGTTGTAGGTTCAATAAATCCTATAACATATTTTCTGTGCTAAAATAAAAGCAAATTTGATTAACCAAAGGTCTAAAGAAAGAACGCTAAAGTAGATTAAAAAATGCACCTTTGCTGTGTTAAAAATGACATTCTTGCAATCTGGAAGGATGCTCACTGACCAAGCAGGAAGGAAGTATGAATTCCCATTAAATGTGACATTTGCATCTAAACTGCTGTCATAATTTGCAAGGAAGGCCGCACAGTCATTGGAAGTTTTGGAGTAGATATGTGCCTAATGAAAGAAGCAACTATGTTGTCAATTAATTAGTTGGAAGAAAGAGAATATAATAGTGATAATTATTAGGGCCAAAATGCATAACTGCAAGTGATAATCCAATTGCTATCAGCATGAGTTCCAAAAGGAATGGCACCCAAATAAAAAATAATGGCATTTAATAAGAGAAAACTGAAGAACCATTTGTCCTGAGAACACAGGCAAGCACTTTAAACCAGAACCAAATTATGCAGAAACTTGAGAATGTCATATAATGTGAACTAGAACTTAATTACATCAGCAAGCTTGGCCTACATTGCATCATATTTCATGAATAGAATAAGATCATCATATCCTTTTGTGACTGGATGAAGGTTAATAGGTAGTCAGCTAGACACCAATAGAAAGGCTAAACACTGTGCATAAAAGAATCTACCAGCCCATAGGTAGTCAGATGACTTCAATCTTATTTTCTTGAGACAGCATCATATACATATAATTTTATGTTCTCCATTGTATCAAAAGGTGATCAAATAAATGCAATACCAGCATCAATGGAGTAAAAGTGAATATAAACTTTACACACCAGGAGAACAGAAACGTCAAGCTTGCGTTACAACAAGAAGAATGCAGAGATTTGCGTGCTCTACAATACTCTGTAAATGAGGATGTTCTTCATTTTTCTTCTTAAGAAAGTTTGAATATTGTTTAAATTGATTAAACGGTCCCCCTAGTCTTATACAACGTCTTTCTTCTATTGTTCAATGTCACTCATACTAGGACTTTTCATATAAGTTTAGAGTAGAGAAGAACTGCTAGAGCTGCAAGAATCACTGCTTGCACTTTAATTTGATGGTTTCTTTCAATTGTACATAGACCAGTTACATTTAGAAATTTATAACATGTTACATACCTCTAGATTAGTGCCAAGTTGCACTAGAATTGGTTCTGAGCTGATCAAATGTTCTTCACACAGCTTTATTGCCTTGTGCAAGTCTCGTAGGTGACTTCACTTTGGTTGTCTAATATAACCTAAATACAGTATTTCAACCATTAAAAATAAATAAATGCATAAAACCTACATAAATTACACTTCACAAGATGAACATCTTCAGGTACTTGTAAGGTAGTTCTGAACTTAGCCATTGCAAAAGGTTGTCAACTGAAATTCACATTGCCTCTAAAGGTTGTACACATGAAGTATCACAGAAATTGCATTGCTCAAAAAATTGGAGGCATATTCTTATACAGTCAAGGCCATAACATTACATTACTCAGTTGGATTGTCATTTATCAGATTCTCGACTACTTGGTAGTTCTGCTAAAGATTAAAAATTATTCTAAAGAAGAAACATTAAATTGCAGCCCAACCAGTTGATTTACTGGTTGAACGATCTACTAATTTTGAAAGAGCATAAAATTTTAAATTTCAGGTGCTGCAAAATGTACCATATTCATCTATTGGAGCATCATAATCATAGCTTGTTGCTACCAGAGGGCCTCCAGCCGTTCGTCCAAAGTTGGTCCCACCAAAATACTGCAAGGAAATATCAGCAGAAAATCATAATGATGTTGATGAAGTTTTTACAAATTTGAAATAGAGAAGTTGTAGCTTACCATATAATAATTTTGAAAAGTGCCTCCTGTTTCAAAAAACCGTGCAACAGCAAAAGCAAGGTCCTCAACAGGTCGATAAGGAATTGCATTGCCAAATGCAAGGAACCTACAACACTAAATAGGATATTTAACACTATCTCAGATGAATCAAAAGCTAGAAATCTTGGCTACATTAATACATAAACAAACAAGCCAATTTTACTAAAGTCCATTACCATCCACTGTAGTTCTCTGTCCACATTTTAGGTTTGGAAGGGGAATTTGGGGAAAACCGATCACAATAAAATCCATTGCATGTGTTTATCTGCAGGTAAATTTTAATTAGAGAAGAATTGAACACAAATATTGGAAAACAAGAACATCAAGGAGGAGAAAACTTGATGCATTGTATGTTCAAGGATAATACATGTTAAAATGATGAGCAACAGCCAACAGCTTTAGTTCATGACAAATTAATTAAATCACTTACAATTGGATCAGGTGCATCATGTTGTGCGCACATCACCCAAGGTACAGTCGTGTTCAAATTAACAGCAGTTTCTGCTGCCCATTTGACATATAACTCTCCACCAACTCCATATGACCCCTCAACATTTCCATATTCATTCTCAACCTGTCACAGCACATATGAGATGTGAAATTAAAATAATAATAATAATAAATATCCCTAAAACATTTTTTTAAAAATTTTTTCTGACAATTAATTATCATAAACATGATTTTTCTGACAAATCATGTAAGCAATTGTGCAATTAAGCAGAAATGAAGCTCCTAACCAAAAGAAAAGGAGGTATAACTGAAGCCTCCAACCAAAAGAAAAGGACGTGTAAGTATAACTAAAGCCTTCAATAGGACACTTGTAAAAACATAACACAATGTAACAGAAAGCTAGTTATTAACATGATAGGATAAGCACTCAGCAGGCAGCATGTTATAGTCAATCATATAAATGCTAGCAAATTCTACTTCTGATATGCAGACAAAGAATTTCTAGCATGATTCACTTTAGCATATTTGCTACCCATTGCTTTTTTAAAATACAAAACAAAAACATAGCGAGTAGAAAATGTGACAGAATCCAGTATCATGTACTTTTTTTCTGGGTAATTATGGTGTCATTGATCAAAAGATAAAGTTGAATCTATTAAAGAAATCATCAAATATTGATTGGTTTTTAGCATACATTCATTAACTATGAACTTGAATAAATCCAACATGACTAGATACAATGTCTGAGCAACAGCACCATGACATGAGTGCCACTCTACACTTTGATCCCTGATTAAGATAACCATCAACCTCTACAAATTTAAGTATATCTCAGTAGGTGATCCATCGATTCAAACAACTACATGGAAAATTTATTTGAAGAGGCTCATGACTATTAAATATAGCCTGTTCCATTAACAAGAAACAGGAATATACTATTAAGTAAACACAAAGAGTCTAAAAGCTTGTTGAAAACAAAAATGTCCAAAATCAATGAGTTTGTACCAATACTTGGCTATAATATATAGGTAATTACCTGTGCCAGAATTATTGGCCCTCCTTGCGATGCAAAGAGATTCTCATCCTTCATTAATCCAACAATTTTAGCTAGAAAAAGCTTCATTTCTTTCTGCACTCACATTTAGACGAGTTGCGTACAACTTACGCAAACTGTTTTTGAAAGCAAAAACAAAAAAGAAAAAAAAAGATCTACAAAAGATCAAATATATTAATACCTTGAAAAGGTTATTTGTCGTCCGAAACTGAATTCCAGGAATGAAATGTAACCAAACAGGGAATCCCCTGCCAAAAGAAAATGGAGTTTAAGAATCTGTGCACAATAAATTGGAGAGAATTATTTCAGATTCAGATTTGAAGCAAATCTCCACAACTGACTGAACCTCTCAAGCAACTTTATTAGGTTTTATAAAAAAATCCAACAAACTCCTTTTGCCAATATAAATTTAAATACCATGAATATATGAATCTACAACATTAGCTTGACTATATAACAGTGCAGTGATCAACCACATATTTTATAGTTAGGCAAACCAAGGCTAGACACAACACACTTTCAGTTATTATGATTGGTAAAATAGTAGTACAGGGATAAACATACAAAACTATGAGAGAGAGAAAGAGTGAATGTACAGCATCACAAAAAGAAAGCATGTAATAGAAACAAACCCATAGTTCCATTCAGCACAAGCATATGGGCCAATCCTCAAATGCACCAAAAGTCCAGCTTCCTGCACTGTCTTCACAAACCTTACCAAGTCAAACCTGCCTTCAAAGTAGTACTACCAAAAAGAAAAAAAAAAAAAAAAATCAATCGACAAGAATAATAATATATTAAGAAAGACAACTGCCATAATTATCAATTAAAAAGCCAAATAGACTAGGCAATCAGCCATTGTAGACATCATAAATTGTTCCATTACATTTAGAGAGGCCTGAGCTCCATACCTTTCCTTTCACAGGCTCATGATAGTTCCAGAAAACATAAGTCTCGATGACATCCAGCCCGCCTTCCTTTGATTTCTTAATAATATCTGGCCACATCTACATTGCATCCCAAGGTTTACAATTTAAATTAAGAATTAATGCAACATCTAACAATACTAGCTATTGCCAAGAGCCTTGTAACTCAGTGGCATTATCTAGTTCTCCCATTCCCATAGAGTTGAACTTTACTTTCCCCCTCCCCCCACTTAATGTAAGTACACACACACACAAACAGCTTTCAACTTAGTCAAACAAAAACTCCATCTCATAGTAAGAAATAATGAATAAGAAATTCACCTCAGGAGTGCTTCTTGGATAATGAATAGAACCCGACTGCAAAATCCGTCTCTTCCCATCAATAACAAGTGCTTTATGGTCATATGTCACAGTGGTAGAATTTCCTTTCTCCCAATAGTAACCTTCAAAGACTAAAACAACTAGTAGAACTAGTACTCTCACTTTCTTGCTTCCCATATTTTGAATTCAATAAAGTTCACAGTACCCAGAATGGCAAATATAGTGAAGTCTAAACAGACTTAGCAAGACAATCCAGACAGCTCAGCAACATCATCCACCAATACTAGGACAAGGCTGTTTTCACCAACATGAGCAAAGTTTAATACTTTAAAAAAAGACCCAAAAAAATTTAAATATTTTTGAGATTATAATAGACGTATATTTTGATGATTAGGGTCAGTGGTAATAGTGGGAGTTGTTTTGTTTCATTTGTTAGCATCGAAAATGTATATGCCAGAGCTACAAAGGTTGGTTTTGGTCCTTTTGGAGTGAAGTTGTGGTACTTACTGACCCAGAATTGTAAATTTAAGGGTTGCTTTCAAAGGGAGAGTACAAAGAATATGGAACAAAAGGTAGCATTTACAAGTTTCTTCAGCTTCAGCCGGCAGCTGAGAACTAAAAGACAGTTAACACTGTTCTTGTTCTAAAATATTTTAGGAAATTATTGTGGTAAGATTCTACACGTATGATATCAATAAGGCACAAGCTCCAAACTAGAATCTATATCAAAAGAGACCAATGCAAGTCCACAATGGTATATACAAAGCCTAATAGGAACACACTCCTAATCATTATGTGACTAAGAAATAACCTACTAGTGCTTAGGAGACGCCGACATATAGAACAAAAGACAACACATTTTCGAGGTGCCTGTGGCTTCCATTTCAATTTGAAGGGAGTAGCACTGTACCAGACCTTATATCCATCCATATAGTTGTAGGTTTTTTGTCATTTGGTCTGTAATAATGTATAATTAATTGTTACTTCTTTGCAGACCCGTACCTTAATAATGGAGTATATTTAGAAATGAGGGGTGATAGTTATACACTTAGTGTACTGTGTACATACACACTTTTTGAAAACACAATTTGACATCATTTCATAATTATAACTAAATTGTGTTTCGAAATACAATTTCAGTTACAGTGTGTATAGCAGTATGTAACTTAGCGTATGCAACAATAATTAACTTATAAAATAATTATTTGGTGAATCAAATATTTTTTTTTAACAAGAGTTTTGAAAGTAGAGTAATTATTCACTTTGGAAATACAAGTCTTACTAATTAAATTCATGGTAAGATTTATTATTTACATGAAATAAGATCTGAGATTTAACCCTCGACTACACCAAAAACTGATTGGTGTCTTAGTATAATGATATAGAGCTATTATCAGGAGCGAACATCATAATTTGAAACTCTCAAAAAAAAAAACATGAAATGACACGTTATGAGATCTGGTTCGCACTTTATTTCAAATATTTTAATAGTATGGATTTTTTTTTTTTTAATAATTGTTACAACAACAAAGGGATTCCAACTAGTGATTACAAAAGGGAAGGGGATACTAATACTCAGGAGCCATGCCCTCCACCCTCCTCTAGTGAAAGGATAAAATACATAGCACAGGTTTTTTTTTTTTTTTACTGAGCAAATACATTGTACAAGTTTAACCTATTAAAATATAAAAATATGATCAATGATCAATCAAATTAATAATTAAATCCTTCTCAAAAAAAATTAATAATTAAATATAAATATTAATTATTGATTTGGCATTTATTATTACATCATTTTTTTAATTATATTCTAATAAAATTCATCCTAAGTTAAGCATTTTTCTTAACATTTTCCTAGTTTCAAGTTTCAACTGGTCCACTTTTAGACATTGCCACGTATCAGTCAACAGTCAACACAACCATACGGTGGCCCACATGATGAGTTGGCAAAATCTTACTCGCTATCAGAATTGTAATTTCAACAGCAAAAAGCAGCATATCCCACCCCTGTCCCAAATATCCTACGATTCTTCGAGTCTATACGAAGAAAAAATCAAAATCCAAATTTTTTTTTAATATTTATATTTTTTATCTGAAAATCCCTCAGCTTTCTTCGATCCACTGGTTCCAGTGATTAAAGGTGAGTTCAGTTAACTCTTTGCCATTCTTTGTTTGTAGTTTTAATAATATTTTCATTGCTTTAGAAATTAAAAAAAGAAAATTTGCTTATATTTTTGCTTCAGAATGCAAAATAAGTGCTAGCTGAAATTTAAAGTGATACCCAAATGGTGACTAACCAAAACTTTCTTATATTTGCTGATACTGAACGGTGTTGGGTTCTTTCAATTTTGTGTATTTGTTTGATGAGTGTCAATAATCACAGGCATAGCAAACTTGATATTTCACAATTGAAGATGTTTGATTCAGTAATCTTAAAAGTTAAAACCATGTAGTTTTAGTTTAGTAGAGTGGGTTTTTGCACTTGTATGTTTTTTGTTCTTTTAATCTGACATACTATTAAATCTGAGGTTATAATCTTTAATGGGTTTATAAAATAATTATACTATTTCAATGGTTATAATGGTACCAATAACAAATGTAAGAGCCAAAGGGTTTCATTTCTTTTCTTTTCTTTTTTTTTTAATTTTCGATTTCCATTAATTGGTAATGCTTTGTGGCCGACCTTGATTAGTCTATTGAGAATCCATAGAAAGGTCGTACCCCGAGCACAAAACTCGCACTTTTGCTGGGCTTGGAAGTTGGGAGAGGTGATTCGTAGTACCCTTTTTTTTGAGAGGCTGATTTCTAGACTTGAACTTACAACCTATCGCTTTTAGTGGAACACACTTGGCTTTTGCACCAAGGCCCAACCTCTTGTAGAGAATCCGTAGTCAACTCTAAAATTTTGGGACTAAGGCTTGGTTGTTGTTATTGTAGAATTAACTAGTAACATTAACTTATCAAAATATAAGAATTCACAGGTAATGTTTTATGTGTTGATTTCTCTTAGAACCATGTTACTTTTTTGTTTACAACATGTGGGGTTGAGGGAAGTTGAACCCAGATTCTCCCCATGGAGAGAATTAGGAAATGCCACTAAGCCATAGAGCTCTTGACCAGTCAGACTCTTAAACTCGTATTATAGTTGTGCCTCTAATAAGTATAAGTGCAGTTACAGCACCATATCGATTAGTAACTGTGCTGTCAAAATATGGAATTGGGTTTGCAAGATTCAGATGGGTAATCATGCCCCTAAAATAACATATGGAATGTAGTGATGAACGAGATAGCTTAACAAAATAAATTGTACATGCTGCTAAAAGCTCTTCATATGATGACTTAAATGCATCATAATTTAAACTTTACATTTTGTTCTTGCAAACTCTCCTAGAATGGAGCATGGTTTTGTCTCATTTTTCTAGTTTTTCCCTTCCTGTTTTACTTGATCGTTGTAATTTTGGTTCCTAATTTTTGCCCCCACAATACATCTCCAGTGTACTCGGGTTGACTATTTTTTTATAATAATGTTTTATGTTACCTATCAAAAAAAAATTTAAACTTTACATTCATCTCCCTAGAAGCAGCAGAGGATTTCTCATCCACCATCACCTTCTATTTTGAAATCAATTATTTTGAGGGTTGATGTACTTTTATGCATACTTTATGTGCATAAATATGTGGCTGTGATGTTTTCAGTATGACTTAGTTCAATTTTTTGGAGCTCATGCATTTTATTCTCCAACACACTTAAAAATGATTTGATTAGTAATTTTTATGGTAAAGACTTAAGGCAGTGATTAAATTTTTGGAAAATGCAGTGTAAATATCCTAATGTTGATATCCTTTTTAAGTGTGGCACATGTTCCTATAGAATGGATGAGAAAACCAACGGTCAAAATATAACCTAGAAGTACTAGCACAATGTAACATGGAGATTGCTGGAGCCTTATATGATTGTTTCTGTTATGAATATATACTTGGTTTCTTCTCCTTGATTCTGCCACATTACTTGGTAGATGGCTGAATGCTCAGTTCCATGCATGATAAAATGAACATATAGATCCTGATTTTCTATTTTTTTGAACTCTGTTGCAGATTCTGAGTTAGGTTCTTGTCTCTCTAGTTAACAATGGATATAAGTAAAATGAGTCGGGGAGAAATGACTCTTTTTGGATCTGCATGTTGTTCAATGCTTACGATGCATTTCACAGTACAGTTATTGTCACAGCATCTGTTTTATTGGAAGAACCCAAAGGAGCAAAAGGCCATAATAATTATTATCCTTATGGCTCCCATATATGCAATCGACTCATTTGTGGGTTTGTTGGATATCCAGGGAAGTAAAACATTTTTCATGCTTTTGGATTCAATTAAGGAATGTTATGAGGCTCTGGTGAGTGCCTCCCACTCAGTTTTGATTTAATTTTGTTTTTGGCTTATCATCTCATGTCTAACTTTTCATATTTCTACTTACAGGTGATTGCTAAGTTCATGGCTTTGATGTACAGTTACCTGAATATATCTATTAGTAAAAATATTGTACCAGATGGCATTAAAGGAAGAGAAATTCACCATTCATTTCCAATGACTCTTTTTCAGGTGCAAAAGTCAGCTTCTACTTTGTAATATTCTGAATTTTATTTTGTTATGGGAACTATATTTACGAATAGTGTATGCTAGCATCATGAATGGGATTTTGGCCCACATGGGGACATGGAAAGTAAACAATTATGTTTTCAAGATTATGTCATAATTGCTTCATCATAAACTTATCCAAATTTCAGTTAGGAAGGGACTGAAGCACATCATTCCTTTAATGCTGGTGTTTATTAAAGTATTATTTTCTGAGATGATGTGTTGAAACATGTCAGGTCTAAATACATTCTGCATTATTGTAAGCTTTTCCTTTCTTGACAGCATCGTTGATCCAATCTCTTAGGTCCATTTCTGTTTAAGTCTATGTAAGATAATTGAAATGTAGTGGTTTCACAAACTGCAGCCTCACACTGTCCGGCTAGACCACCATACCCTAAAGCTCCTCAAGTATTGGACATGGCAATTTGTCATCATCCGCCCAATTTGCTCCATTTTAATGATAGCACTGCAAATACTTGGGATGTACCCCAGTTGGTTGAGCTGGACATTCACCATCATTCTTAACATTTCAGTTTCATTGGCCTTGTATTCTCTGGTGCTCTTTTACCATGTGTTTGCAAAGGAACTGCAACCCCACAAGCCACTTGCAAAGTTCATGTGCATCAAAGGGATTGTCTTCTTTTGTTTTTGGCAGGTAAATTTTATTTTATTTTATTTATTATTATTATTTTTGTGTGTGTTCTTTGTTGTTTGTGCTTATTTTTTTAGGCTACTTCATCTTCTCTGATTGAAGCAGTTCTCGCACTTAATAAAGATTTCTTACCTATCCAAAAAAAAAAAATTTCATCCCATTCTTTTTTGGCATTTAAGCTTAATTCTTCACACAACCCTTCTCCCCCCTGAAAGAAAGAAAATTACTCCAAAAAGGATAGAATGGAAGCCCAACACAAACTTATGAAGTGCACCAAGGACACAAAAGAACTCCCAAAGTTTGGACAAGAAATCAAATCGTCTCCGAATGCCTAAAAGTTGAACATAAAGACACCAGCCTTTTTCAGTCCCTACAATTATAGTTTATTGCCTTTATAGTTGAAAGACCTAGGTGAAAATTTTTGAGTTTCCAAGGTTAAAAAAGGCTCCTAGGATTTGGTGCCTTTTAGATATAAAAATTAAAGATAATATGTACAGAAGTCTACTTCAAATGTACTCCACCGTGAAACTCCTAATGACCAACTTAAGCAGATGGTTCTAACCATTTGAACTTTTAAGGACTATTTACATGCTTGAATTCCTTTTACCTCCAGGTGGCTGAATGAATTTTTCTAAGTGAAACATCCAAATTGGGCACCCGAGGTCTTCCCTAGTATTTTTCCAATTTAGTCAGACTCTCAAAGTTCTTGTTAGCTTGGTAGTTTGTGTATATAGACTAGCACCCAAGTCTGGCTTGAATTGATAAGGTGCCTAGAGATTCTTTAAAGATGCAAACTAGCAGTTGATTTTAAACATCATATGCCTTAATCTTTAATATATTTTCAGGTGCTTTCATGTAAACTTATTATACTATTGGAAAATTAGTGTGGATGTTTTCTTTTTTAATAGAGTAGAAAACTTAAGTGATTCTAGTAACTTATACCTAAAGGGTAATCATGGAACATTGTGTTGATCCAGAATCCCCAAGCATTGTCATTTGCACTTTGAATATTTTAACGGTTATTATCTGATTACTTTTTTTTTTTTTTAAAAAGGTATTCTCTGGGTCCTGGGTCCTTGTATTGCCTTAAATGACACCTAAACAGAACATAGTGTATGACCTATCTGCCTCAAAATTTTGTTCTGATACAACTCTCTCTCTCTCTCCCCTATTTATTTTTCCTTCTTTTTTTTTTTCCCTCTAATCTATTTTGAATTTCTTCTTTATAAGTATGGAAATAATATGTGGATGTCTCATGTCAATACTTGTTTACAAATTTCCATCTTTGACCAAACGCAGGGAGTGGTGCTTAAAGTACTAGCTGCACTGGGTGTCATTCAATCTCATCATTTCTGGTTAGATGTGGAGCACATTGAGGAAGCTATTCAGAATGTCTTGGTATGTTTAGAGATGGTTGTCTTTTCTGTTCTCCAGCAATATGCATACCATGTTTCGCCTTACAGCGGAGACGTTGAATCGAAGTTTAAATTAAATAAGAAGGACAAATGATTTGAAAAGGCTCAAGAGGAAGCAGGGAGAAATCTATAATAATATTTGCTTTGAGGATTGGTCTGACTCCTGTAGTATTGGAGACATGATAATGTGGATTTGAATGTAATCATGTATGTATTTTTTTTTTTCTTTTCATAGTTGGAAAGACAAGGCTAATTCCAGACATTTTATGCTGCATTTTTGGTGAATGTAATCATGTACGTCATATGATCACTTACTCTTCTCCTTATTATTTCATTCTAGTTGCAAACTCAATAATAATATAATGTAAAATTTGTAAGTTAATAATGCATGTCATTTAAAAGTATTTTCCATTTTTATAAATTTTATGTAATGGAACAAGTAATGTATTTTGCATAATTTTAATGTATTTTATATAAATGGAGAAGATGTTATTAAAAATAATTTAAAAAAATATATATCATAATCGGTTGACTAATTTGAACATATCCAAGATTATTTTCAAAAAAAATGTACACTCTCATTCCATGGAATACGTGTAACATGTTACATTAAGTTTAAATTATTATGTCTATCTTAAAAAGTTTAAATTATTATATAAGTTTAGATTTGTAGCACTTTTTTTTTCTTTCGAAATATAAGTGTAATGTCTATATTATTGAAACTTGAATTTCAAGGTATTCTTTTAAATACTTAACATTTTTATTGCCTATTTAGGTCCATATCTTTAATTTCTAATTCATTTAATTTTGTTTGTATCTTTTTAACCCCAAAGTAAAGAGTTTAGCTCATAGAATAAAATTTCATGCTTTTCAACTAGAAAGGTAAGGGAAAAAAATGTTAAGCCAATTAAAAAGGAAACCTACTTTAAAGTCCAATTAGTCTAAAATAAATAGAAATGGTCCAAATTTACCAAATATATCGCAGTGGACCGAATGAACGTAAGTGAACCAAAATTGACTAAATTGGACTTAATAGACCTAAGTGAACCAAACCAGACCAAAGTTGACTAAATGGACCCAAAAAATACCAAAATAGACCTAATGGACTAAGATGCTACATTGATGTGGCTCAAAACAAGCATAATAACAATAAATGCTACGGTGCAGTTTAAATGTTTTTTTATATTAAAAATTTAAATGAAACATTCATAAGATGCATTATATAAAAGATCCTATTGTTAGATTAATATTAATTTAAAAAGGTTAGGCCCTTTTGTAGTTGTACTCTAGTTATGTAATGTATTATAAACCCAGTTTAAAGCACTAGTATTACTATTTTCTTGTATATTCTAATAAGTATTACTATTTACTCAAAAAAATTTTAAAAATGCTTAAATGACATCATGTACTAATAGATTTGGACAAAATAATTAAATTAACTCATTTAGTTATTTGTTAATAGATCTTACAATTAAAATAGGCCTAATGGACCAAATGCGATATTATTATATAAAAGACACATCTCACTCTTTAAAAAAAAAACAAAAAAGTTTCAACCTATAGCCTCCGCTTCTAATGATAACTTTTTACAATCAAACCAAAACACTAATCAATTTTTGGTATAGGTGAGAATTGAACCCCGACCTCTCATTCAACTATCAAAAAATTTGTCAGTTGAGCTAACTGGAACCATCTCATCTCACTCACTTGTCTACCCAACAAAGCAACAATTCTGTATCCATGAGCTCCTGGATGAGTTCATCCAAGCCCTCACCCGACCGAATTAGTCATATACCCAACCTCTCATCCAGTGTGTACACAGCACGCACGCGCAAGGAGCCGCTTTGTTGGCAGTTTAAGGCCTAGCAAAAGTTTCAAATCTGGCTCCCTATCAAGAACCAGGACCCAAAAATCCTGTGTCATCCTCTTTGACACATTTCAACACCAAACAAAAAGACCCCGCTCCCAAAGTTGAAAATTTACCCCCTTTGAGTTTTGATGGTAAACAGCTACATGCAAAATTCAAATGGTTAGGTCAGGTAATACTAAATTACTAATGCATATATTCCCACAAGATACAACCTGTGATTATGCATGGCGTACAGTGTTGTCATGATGCAACTCACTATTTCCTATCCAACTCAATAAATTAATACTAAGGGACATTTGTAATGAATTTGGTTTAATGGTTTGGTTGAACCAGCATCAGTGATAAGCTTTTACATAGTTATTATGTCAATTACATAACCAAGCTTCTTCCAGCTTTGCCATGTTCCCTCTTAACTTGTTCTACTTAATTGGTATAAAAGAAGAATGGAAATCTTTCTTTTCTATATCCTTTAGACCATCCCAATATGGTTTGAATATGAAACAACAATAAGCATTATGTGGATGTTCCATGAAAATAGAATGATTTCATTCATTTTCCAAAGCTTGAAGGAGTTAATTGGAGCCAAAATAAGTCCAAATATTGCACATAAATGGAGTACCTGAGCTGTAACATTTGACTTCAGGGGGGTGCATTTCTCTTCAATCATTCCTAGCTTTTCATATTTTCCTGAGTAATCAGTCAACTAATTATATATTCTTGGTCCAAAGATTTAATATTTTGCAATGACACACATTCTCAATTACCAAAAGTCAGCACGATTAAAATTAACACTAATCATTCATTCACACCAATGGTCGTTTGCAAGTAGTAAAGATGACTGTGACTTTCAAAGTGATGTTATTCCATTAGAGTCATGCACAGCTGACTAATATGAAAAGTGTATAATACCATGTCCAACCAAACCAAGTCTAGGTTTCTTTTCTCTGTTGTTTATATAAAATAATTCCGCAGCCAATATGCCTATGTATATACATCTTTCCTAGTATGATTGATTGGTTGCCCGATCGATTAAGTGGAGAGATTCCTGTTGATGAATATTGAATTTCCTTAACATCATAATGTTCAATTTCAGATATATTTTTGTAAAGGAAACACAACATTTTATTATATATGAGGCCTAATTGTTGGTGTCAAAAATAAGATACATACATAATATATTGATATCATCTCCTGGGACTCGTACTCTTTATTTGAAAGTCATAGAGGCCTCCTTTTGCTTGGGCAATTAGGTGTGGGCGGCCAGAGAAGTCCACCTTCTTCGAAAGACTTTGGCTCGCATTCTTCTTTGATCTTTCGGCAATTTCTCAATATATTAAACATTAGAAGTTTACATTTTTGTTTTTTTTTTTTTGTTTTATTCTTGTATACATCCCGTGTACAGAAACCTTTATGACTTTGGAAATAAATCAGCAATATTTACAGATTTTATGAATAAATAATGCAATATTAAAGGACATGCCAAAAGCATTTGATTCACAAAAACCCCAACAACAAAAAAAAAAAAAAAAAAAAAAACCAATAACCTACCCCACCCCCACATCAATAAAAAGGAATTACTGCATTCAGATAACAGAGGAGCTTGTGTCAACCAAGAAAATACTTGTCACAAAAGCATAAAACAATCATCACCACCTTATAAAGAAGTCTTGCTTGGACAAGGACAGCAGCTGCTCAATCACATTCTATGACTAATAAATCACTCAATAACATGCTAATCTTATGAATTAAGATGCAAATCCAAAAACACAAGTTAAATCATTTAATTCCTAAAAAGCCTAACAGGGCAAAGCAAAACTGATATTATTCTACCCCGGCAACCATAGTTGGGTCACAATCACCGTTAATCGGTGTCCCAAACCAACAAGAGACATTACCACATTTGAATAGGATGAGCTTTTCAGCAAAAGTTTAACAAAAATTACATGAGTGCAGCACAACAGGAAAAGAATTCAATGAAAGTTCAACCAACACAGAGTTAGATTAGGATTGTAGGAGAGAACAATGAAAGTGGGAGGAAAAGAAATCTATGCTACAATATAAATACTTTACTTTCTAGGCATTTGGAGTAGTAATGTTTAAAGAATGCAACTCATAACACATGCGACTGCCCCATGATGACAAATCACAAAATTTACAAAGCTCCGAAAAGCATAAGGCTGTAGTGCTAAAAGACCAAATGAATGATCTCAAGTTTTGAAAGGTTATGATAAATGATAGTAGATGGCAATCAAAAAAGAAACCAGAAACAGTCTACCAGCACACTGACCTTCTATGAGTAGGAATCAAACTCAAAAACTTAATGCACCAAGATATGCAGAAGTCGCCAAACAGCAAATAAAAGAACTATTATATTTCATAAGAATCCAACAACTATAAAGACAAATCCTTCCGGTGGATCTTAAGATAGATACAAACAAAAGTAACATGCTTGTGCAATACTACAATCATCATACTGGATCTCTAGATCTTTCACAAGAGGTAGTTGTTTCATTTAATAACAACACAATTGAGGTCTTTGTATAAGGAAAGATCCACACAATAATAACCTCATTAGGGACCCAACAATACAGCTTCCAATGAAGTATATCCCTTCTTTACACTGATCAAGTCATTCCTATATCGTCTTGCAATGCCTGTAACTATTGTGACTAGTCTAATAAGATGACACGGCATGGGAGGGATCATGCAAGTGTAAAAAACTATTATGAAAATTGGAATGCAGTAAGTATTCACACCAACCCATTTTCGTCCCACTGAAATTAGCAAGACATCCAAGCATAATATTTATCCAAATCCTCTTTGAGTAAGGGCATTTGAAAAAGAAACAAGCTCTACTCTCATTATTGTTTCTGTATAAAACAGATCACCTTTGAAACCCCACTGCAGTAGCCAATGGTCAGTATGCAATCTGCTTCTAATTGCTAGCAAGCCTAGAAATGCACTTAACAAAATAAAATGAGAGAAATACTCACTGCTAACAGCCAGGGGACCAATTACAAAGAGAAATACTTTGGACTTATTTATTCTCCATGTGCAGAGGTAGACAACAGATTCCTAGACATAAGAGTTGCAGAGAAGTTGGTACTTAACCACAAAGCAGATTGAAAAATCAATTTGCTTTGGCCAATTTTAATCCTTAAAAAATGATTAACCTATTGGAATACAAGTTGCCAAAAAAGAAAAAAACTAGAAAAGGAGTAATTTGAGAGAAGATACATGAGATAATTAAATTTAAGACAATTAAAAACTGCCACCTACAAGGAAGGCATTTTAATATGAATAATTTAAGGTTTGCAAAAGAGAAAATGGGCTATCATATTGTTGGGACAAAGGAGTTGAATTAGACAAATAGAAAATTTCCAAAAACACGTCAACCCTACAAAAACTAGATAGTCTGCAGTGAGTCCTTTAATAAGTTATCCAATTCAGGAAACAGGGATGAAACAGTTAACCTAAACAACCTTTAGTTGATGTTGTACCAGATCTCTAGAGCTTTCACGAGAGATAGTTGTTTCATTTATTTAATAACAAAAAAAATTGAGTTTCCAGATTATACAAAACACGTTTAACATCCAAAGAAACTGAAACAATAAGGCTACACATGGTAATTCAAGGTCTTTATACAAGGATCCACATTTTGATGAAGTATGTCCCTTCTGTACACAGATCAAATCATTTGAAAAGAGTACTATTTTGACTAGTTGATAAGATGACATTAATGGTTCATTTGGATTGAGGGAGAGGGAGGGGGAGTAGAGTAGATTTAGCACAAAATTAGCTTATTTTTAGCCAACTCTACTCTACTTCCCTTCACTCCCCCTCCTTCCCCCTCCATCCAAACAGGCCCTAAAGAAAGTGAAGAAGGAGAGGATAGAGAACGGGTTAGAGGAAGTTAGGAGAGAGAAAGAGAGAAGCTGGCGTGAAAGTGAAGAAGAAAGAAAGAGAGTTGATACTTGATAGCGTGCATGTTTACTGGGTTTGTGAGAGAGAATGTGAAAGAAACCGAGTCTGAGTAAGAGTAGTTAGAAAGCGTGTTTACTGTGATGGGGTTTGTGGTTTGTGTGTGATAGAAATAGATTGCTAACCTAAGAGCATTAGCATTGGAAAATGCTAATGCTACTCTATTTTACCATTCCAAAACCTCACCTTATCATTATACCATACCATTTTACAATACTTTCAGCATCCCAAACTCTATTTTTATTAAAATATTATTTTTTAATTATTTTTTATTATTTCTTTCTAACTGTCACTTTTTTTTCAGTTTTTTTAGCTTACCTATGATTTCCAACGGTCACATTTTGCTGGGTCCCGCAACAATAGTTTCACACTGATATAATTCACAACAAAACTTATATAATTCACCCAAATATCCAACACATATGTATCCTAATCAAAATATCAAACCCGAAAACCCAGCAACACCAAATCAATCCCTTCTCACTTTAGCATCAATAGCCCAACTTTTCCCATCTGAATAATGACAATAACATTCACAGCCTTTGTAACATTCAAACATTCAAACATAAGACAAATAAAAAACCCCTCTTCTCTTTAACAGCCTTTCAAACATATCACAGCCTTTGTAACATTCAAACATTCAAACATCACAACTGAATAATGACAATAAAAAACCCAAGTGTTGAGGTAATACAAGTGTTCATACAACAAGTGTCAGCAATAGTTACTAACTGCCATACAACAAGTGTTCATACAACAAACTCAATCCTTTGTAACCCAAGTGTTCATACAACAAACTAACTGCCATGTTTAAGAGTCGGCAATAGTTACTTCCACCTCCACACCAGGCTCAATCGTAATGGAGGTAATCTGCTTAACAACATCTGGGGAGCTAAACAGGTCGATAACACGCTTGTGGATACGAAATTCAAATCTATCCCAAGTGTTGGTGCCTACAAACCAGAAACGAAAAGAATTCACAATAATATTCATACAAGGAAATGAACAACACAAAAACATCTTTCATAATAGATACATTTCTCACACACTTACTAAGTTCCTACAACTCCCCTTGTGATTGCCATAAATGCTCAATGAGGTCTGTTTGGAGTTGAAAATGATTTTTATGGTCTCGAATACATTGATGGGTTTCAATGAACTCTGTAAATGTATTTGTGTGCTCCCGTGACAGTTGTATAGTAGGATTGTCATCAATTTGCTCATAATCTAATTCCACCGCTCCGTAATGACCCAAAGCCCAACCCAAATTAAGTAGAGAAATTTGAGTTAATAGCCCGTATGGACCAAACTTACAGTCCAAAATGGAAAACCCACGTAGCAAACCAGCCCATAAACAGCAAACCGTATCCTCCACGAAAAAGTATTTTGTATCAAATAATACCATGTCAATCGTATCAAAACCTAATAAATGAGTAGCATGTATATAAAAATAACTACACACTAACACATGTCTTTCATTTATTAGTGGAATAATTATTTTTTGCTGACATGTTTCACAATTACTATATTTTGATACCGCTGACATAGAATCATTTGATACCAAATACCTTCTCGGCCTCCACACCCTCACAGCTTACTCATATTTCATTTCTTATCTGATATCTCTTCCACCGCTTACGCTCAGCTGAGTTAGCTCTAAGGTCAGTTTGTCTCATATAAAAATAAAAATAAAAAATAAAATAAAATAAAAACAACTAAACTCGCAATAACTCAGCATCTCACTCTGTACTTTGTACATGTTTGAGAATATTAAAAAAAAAAATATATATATATATATATATATATAGACACATACACACACAAGTATAAGTGTTTGTGGGGCATGTGGGGCAAGAGCTAGGATTCAAGTCTCAAGGAGGGAGCTTTACATAAATATACACTTAGATTAGACTAAAGTAGAATTTCTACCTTGTATTAAAAAAAAAAAAAAATAGTTACTTTTTTTGGACTCCAAACTCAATCTATCCTCTTTCTTTCTCCTTAGAAGATTAAGATTGTGCGAAGAAAAAAAAAAGAAAAAAAAATAAATTAAAGACTAACATCATCTAGAATTATAAACTGGGAAAATTAAGATCATCCTGGGATCTATGGCGACAAAACAGAAAAAGGAAAAAAAAAATAAAAGCTATAAAATAGAATAAAAATATGAAAAAAAAAGAAAAGAAAAAAAGAGAAGAAGTTAATATCAACTATTATGCTTTTTATTTATATGATTTAAGATTTTTGTTCATTCTAATATCCATTCCGTATATTGATAATCAAGGAGTTATGTCTAAATCTAGAAAATCATGGAGGAGCAAAAGAGGCAATTAGACCTTTTTTTTTAAAAAGAAAAGAAAAGAAAATTATAAATGTTTTCAATTAAAAAAATAAGAAGAATTAGATTACACTACATTGCTACAATTTAAGATGTATTGGACCTATTTTTTAGTGTAGTATACGTTGTTGCAATTTAAGATACATTCGACCTCTTTTTTTTAGTGTAGTATATGTTTCTACAATTTAAGATGCATTAGACCTCTATTTTTTAGTGTAGTATACGTTGCTGCAATTTAAGATGCATAAGACCTCTCTTTTTTAGTGTAGTGTATGTTGCTACAATTTAAGATGCATTAATCCTCTTTTTTTTTTTTTTTTTTTTTTTTAATACACAACACCTATATATATTTTTAAAATTTAAAATTTTAAAAACAAATTCTGCAATATGGTGAAGCCACTTGGCACAATCACAGCTTCTAAACTCAACTTTTCTTTTATATATATGTTGCCGCAATTTAAGATGCACTAGACCTCTTTTTTTTTTTTTTTTTTTAGTGTAGTGCATGTATATATATTTTTAAAATTTTAAAATTTTAAAAAAATTATGCAATATGGTAAAGCCACTTGACACAACCACGGCTTCTAAGCTCAACTTTTCTTTTATGCGTTGCACGGTTTTAGTTACAAACTTTTAGTATAATTTTATCGAGAAATAATAAATTAATAATCACTTGAATTTAGATTATATAAATTATTGTTCTTAAAAGTATCAAGCAATCAAACATATTCATATGAAAAAATTTCTAAACTTAATAATTAAAAACCTATGGAAACTTAACCAAAGGTATTTCATTTGCCAAAAAAATATACATAATTCTCTTCTAACTTATCGGTTGTCTTATGATGACATTTTTTTAGTGCACACATATAATATTACTAACAAAAATAAAAATGAGAAATAGTAACATCAAAATTTTACTATTAAAGAAAATTAATTTAATATAATAATACACATATAAGCATAACTCAAATACAACCTAGATATAAAAAATATGAAACCCTTGTTGTAGGAGAAAATACAAAATTTGATCATTCTTAAATAATAAATAGATAAAGCCTTTAAGGAAAAAAAAAAAGATGAGTACAAAAAATTCATAAATGCAAAACCAAACAAAAGAAGAAGAATTAAAATTGACTTTATAACTCATAAACATAACCATAGAAAACAAAGACAAAAAGAAGAAACATTCCTCTAATAATGTGGATGGTGGCTTTGATAAAACATTACACTACAAACAAACTCAAATAATAATTGATGTTTGACAAATCATAAAGGTGAAATATTTATAGAGGTTCATATAATTGATTTCATAGATTTAAAATTGCATTTATAACTCATAAGCAAAACCATAAAATAAAAACAAAAACAAAGAATTGAAACATACCTGTAATAGTTTGATTTTAATAAAGCATTCTACTGCAAACAAAAAGAGAGATACAAACTTATTATTAATAATGGGGAGAGAAAATAACAATGAATTAGAGATAATAATGAATTAGAGTTCTGATTAATCTAATATTAATCTGCAGTTTTTTATTTCATTTTTTTTTATAATAATAATGAATTAGAGATAAGAATGAATTAGAATCTTGATTAATCTAATATTAATCTGTAGTTTTTTATTTCATAACGCTCAAGAGGAAGCAGGGAGAAATCTATAGTAATATTTGCTTTGTGGATTGGTCTAACTCCTGTAGTATTGGAGACATGATAATGTGGATATGAGTGTGATCATATATGTATTTTTTTTTCTTTTCATAGTTGGAAATACAAGATTTATTCCAGACATTTTATACTGCATTTTTGGTGAACACACCCCCCCCCCCCCCACCTCTGTATGTTCAACTAAATGAGTCATGTCTCTTATATAAAATTATATTAGTATTATACCCGTGCGATGCATGGCTTAATCAAAATTCAAATGTAAACAATTTTTTTTTATTAATTTACTTAAAATTAAACAATAAAATAGACAATAAAAAATAAATGAATATTTTACTTTTGAGTTATATAATGAATGCATATTGTGTGAGACTAAAGTGTTATAAAAGCATATATATGTCTAAAATAGCTGAATGGAAGATGGTAGATGTAACTAATATAAAATGAGATACATAAAAGAAATATAAAAGGATTTTGCATTATATATTGAGATTTAAGGCTAAAGTAATATTTAAATGAAAAAACCTTGAATTTAATAATTAAAAGCTATTAAAAAAATGATTGAAAGTATATTTAAGCAGAAACCTCAATTCAGTAATTAAGAACAATCTAAATAACTAAACATTTAAAAATCTAAAGTAGAGAGACTTACATGAAAATTTAATTTTTGTTCTTGAAAGCATGGAAGAAGACACCGAAACTTGAGTGATTTTCACCCAACCAAATGAAATAAATAAATAAATTCATTAGCATTGAGATATGATGAGAATTGAGAAGTGATACCTTTCAATAGTAACATCCTTTTTGGCCTTTAATAATCTCTATTATTTGATCTCAACCTCTCTCTCTCTCTCTCTCTCTCTCTCTCTCTATTATTGACAAAACAAAATAAGTAGCACCCAAAAAAAAAAAAAAAAAAAAAAAACTACTTAGCATGATATTTGCTATGTAGTTCACCTAATTAAGATTTTTCAAATAATGCTTAAACTACAAAGAAAATGGTAGGAAGTAGACTTCCCAGTTAACAATATGAGTAATACAAATAAATAAAGAAGAATCAAAAAGACCAACAAAAAAAAAAAAAAAAAAAAAGGTAATTGAGGCATAAATATAATAAAATAAGTGAAGGGGGAAAAATGTCTTACTTTTTCTTTGGAGATCATTAAGTAATTCTTTACTTGCAATGGACAATTTATCCAGGTGTGGTGTTCATGTTGAAGCAATTTGTCCAATATGCAAAAGAAGAGTCCCACTTGCATCTGGACTAAGAAAGTATGGAAACACCGGCAAAACTAAGAGCTTCTAAACTCATCAGTGCATGAGCTGTGATTGTACCATGAGCCCATTTGTACCTGTTCAACATAAAACATAAAATACAATCGGGTTCATGACTGAAAAATGGATACAGCTGAGCAAAATCAACTTCAAGATCTACTTCGATTAGCAAAGCATCTCATGAATGTCATTAGTATATATCTCCAAAGCCTAAAGTCACCAAAACCATTACCAATAAAATCAACCTACTCTTTTGGGGCATGAATCAAAGAAATTAACTGAGGCTGTTCAAACTGGCACAAGTCAACTAAACAGTATTTCCATTATCCCAGCAATTG
Source organism: Notholithocarpus densiflorus (assembly GCA_030021035.2). NCBI lineage: Eukaryota > Viridiplantae > Streptophyta > Magnoliopsida > Fagales > Fagaceae > Notholithocarpus > Notholithocarpus densiflorus. Next base: position 352,891 of record JARYZH020000123.1, read on the forward strand.
TGGTTATGGATTTTCAGATTATGGGGAGCAGTGTGGGGTCTATAGTTGGCAAATTATAGCATTTATCTACTCTTTTCTTTTTCTCTTTTCTCTTTTTTTTTTAAAAATATTTTTCATAAAGTGAAAGCTAATATCCATAGTATATAAATACTTGTAAATAAATAAACATATATATATAGATAAATAGATAGATAATTGACGACCAAGAAAATAACAATGTATAAGTCATGACCAATTGAAGAACATTTGAGATGTTATCTAGCATTGCTGCAATCAAGGGAGAGAAAGAGACCCTTTAGACAAAACAGTTTCTACTTTAAAGAAGAAAAAGTCCATGAAAAAACTGAAGATCTCATTTCTCATAAAGCAGATATGTAAGAAAGCAATACCTGCTAATGCAAGAAAAATGCTTAAGAAAGTAGCTAGAACAACTCATACCAGTATATCATTCTCAACTAGTATCCATAGAAGCATCAGTGGGACCTGGCACAAGTACACAACAATGTACTATCAAAACCACAATTTCCTTTTTCTTTTTTCGGCTAAGTAAAGGTTTTGAGGAGATTCGACTCTCAGACACAACCCACTGCTGGGGTTGATGTGCCAATTGGGTAAAGGACCATTGACACTATCTAAAACACAATCTTGCAGACACTTATATCTAAAGCAATGAAAAGAAAATCTGTAAACACTAATAATTTCTGTACAACCTAATGATATCATTAAAAATGATGGATCTTGATATGATATTAGTTAAAAAGTTTGGCATGTCTGCAACTGTGGTAGTTCTTCAATTTTGGATGCTAAACATTTATACATAACACAAAACGTATGTTTAAGAACCTAATGACTGTCTTCATTTGTTGACATTAGGATATTCTATTGATGACCCTATGTACTTGTTTATCTTAATGACAAAATGTTTTTTTTTTTTATAAGTAATAAAATTTATTCAAAATGAAATCAACAAGTACACAGGAAGTATACAATCTGAAGGTGAAAGATTCATGTGCCATGTAGGATATCCTACAACCAAATTCAAGAAAAAAAATTCCACTCTCTCCTGTGGTAGATAATAGAAAAGGCATATTCACCAATATAATGATCACCTCTCTATATGGAGGAGGTATTTGGTATCAAATGATACTATGTCAGCAATATTAAAATCCAATAAGTGTAAGCCATGTTAGCAAAAAATAATCAACCCAATAACAATTGAAAAACATGTATTAATGAGTAGTTATTTTTACACACGTTTCTTATTTATTGGATTTTGATACGGATGGCGTGGTATTATTTGATATAAAATACTTTTTTCCATATATGGGGCAAGAGGAGCAACAGCAATAACCCACACAACTTTACCTAAATATATAGGCCTGTCAAGCTTATCTGCATCCAGTTTGATAGTATTTAAACCTATTGAACCCAAAAACAACAATTTTGACACAACAAATATAAATCAATGAGCCCCATAAATCACAATATTAGTTTGCTCTGAGCCATTACCCAGATAGAGAGAGGGGAAAAAAAACAAACCAGCAGCAACAACAACAAACAAAAAGAAGAGAAAACAAAGCCAGCCCACGAACCTGAAAGAATACATCTGAGGTGGTTGGAGCATGTACACATGAATCATAAATAATCATGAACTGATAAAGTATCAAGTTCAATCCAAAAAAAAATAAGAGAAAAGGCTTAATCAAAAAACGATCAACAAAGGAAGCACAGTGCTTTAAACCTGAAAACGAACACCAAATATTTGGAAGCATGATGATGTAGAACAGCATAGGAAAATAAAGATAAAAGAAGAATAAAAGTATAAACAGGACAACCCCTAGGCTTCACCACCTAGAATCTGCCTGCAAGCCCTAGGCATCACCACCAAACAAAGAGAAAATCATCGAATTATTCTAATTTAAATTGTAATGCCTTTCACAATTACAAGAGCACTACTTTAATGGGGTTTAGGGATTACACCAATATGGGAAGTACTTAATTAAGTCCCTTAAAATCCTCAACATTAGAAAAACTAAAAATTCAAAAACAAAATTCATTTCAAATTCAAAAATAAAATGATTTTGGTGCTCCCTACATCACATGAAACTCTAATTAAAGTGCAAGGTACCAATAAGATACTGATGCATATTTTTGGCTAATGTCTGCTAGCTGGCTAGTGAAGCACTTTGAAGGAAAAACAAATAGAAGGCATCTCATCCTCAACCCTTTTGCCTTATAATTTGTTGGTTTCTTCCCTACAAGCCCCGGTTTGCGAAAATTTTAGAATTCTAGACCAGGTTGGCATCCAAAAACTTGAATCAAGACAAACTCTTTACTTTGTTTTGGTTTGGGAGATGGGGGCTAAAGACGATGAGAAACTATTAGCTTAAGTAGAATCATAACTTAGGATCTGACAATAAAGAGTTATAATGACTGTCAACTGCCCAAAACCTATCCTTCAAGCTCCGAAATAATTTTTTTATTTATTTATTATTATTATTTTTTTTAAAGCCCCTGATTAAAATAAGCAAAGGAAATGATAATAAATAACCGTACAATGGAGCAGCAGGAAAGTGAAATGGCAATGAGATGAATGATAATAAATGTCAGTAATACCTAATCTACAAACTGAGGCAAAGAAACATAGAGAAACAGGGAAAATATAGAGAAAAATAGTGGTTCAGCAATAAACAAAATCTAGGGATTAATCATCAAATCAGCACACTAAAACATTCTTGTGAGGAAATGAAAGGGATATTATCATCAGAGCTACTAAGTAAGAAACATATGCTAAAAAATAATAGGCGGGCAGTGCAAGTCTATCTCAGGATTAATACAATTAATTTACCACCAAAACAAGAAGAGAAGCTTGCACGACTACAAGCTGACTTATAACTAGTGTCTGCTATTCTCAGCTGCACTCTCTTCCTACCCAAGTGCAACCACTAATTCTTTTAGGATGGCTTCAGTTGGCTGGTGTGAATTCTCTACAGCCTTGGATATTGCTTGCCATTTCTCACCATGCTTAGGTTCAGCAGCAATGCATCTCTTTAACACATCTTTCTGGCTCTCTTCACTCCCATGCTGAAGTTCGAATTTATAATATAATGCCCAGAAATCTCCAATATCCGGGGCAAGTGTGACTGCCCTGTTAAGCCAAGTTCGAGCTTTATCTACCTTCCTATCATGCCAGAATAACTTGGCCACAGCAGCAATCACATGGGGATCATGATCACATTTCTTGAGAGCATCCATACTCTTGGATTTTCGTTGTGGACGGGGGACCATCTCAATTGATGCTGCCCATAATATACCGCTGTTGGGACACTCCTGCAATGCCTTTGCCATCAAAATATCAGATTCCTTCCTATTACCATGCCTCGTTTCAGCTCGGACAGCAGCAAGCCATAGCTCAGGGTTCTGAGGATTTTTCTTCCTTGCCATGGTGAGGACAGCTCGAGCTTTACTCAATCCATTCATCCTCTCTTCCAGATTAGCCAGAGAAAGCCAAAGGTGTATACAATGAGGGCATCCCTTCAAACCCAACTCATAAGTTTCCTTGGCTTTCTCCAAGTGACCAAGCCTTTCCTCTAGCTGTCCAAGCATCAACCACAATTTAAAGAATGCCGGGAAGAGTTTCAACCCTTCATCCAACAACATCCTCTCCTCGTCGGTATTCCCCAATTCTCTCTCAACAATAGCAGATTTCATCCATACTCTTTTGGTGCCACCTCTCTTTCTAGCCATAGTAAGAAGACTTCTAGCTCTCTCGGGCTCATGATTCTCGAATTCAAGCTTAAACGCTGCGAGCCAAATCTCCTCAGAGTTAGGAATGGCAGCATAAGCTTCTTGAAGGATTGCTCGTGCAGCATCCACATCCCCTGCAAGCCACTTCTCTTTAGCACCCATAAGCCACAAAACCTCAGCCTGTGGCCTGTAAGTAACTGCCGTACGAAGCAAAGCATCAAGAGCATCCCTAGTCCCATGACTCTTCTCCAGCTGTGCTGCCTTAAGCCATATGCTCTTCTTTGTCAAGAACACACTCAATGCATGAGCATAAATAGCTCTGGCCGTCTCAATTGAACCCCTCTTCTTACACTCCTCCGCATCTGCCACCCATGTCCTCTTCCTATCCTCTTCCTCCACACCAATCCCAATTGTATTCTTAACAATGGCTTGACAAGTCACCACAGAACCTGCCCGTTCCGCGGCCTCTGCCTCTCTCATCCACGCCTCCCTATCAATTGCCAAACCCTCTCTCTGCAAGGCCCTGATACCCCTCTCAATAATCTTCACCACCATTCCTGTATCCCCGTTTGCCTCTTCCAACTTTGCAGCAGTTATCCAAATAGCTGGCTCCTTTGGCAGCCTCTCCCTCGCCCTATTCGACACTTTCTTTGCATGATCATATGTCTCTAGTCTTGCCAGTGCCAACCACAATTCAACGTGCAACGGACAACACTCCACAGCCCTGTGCAGTAACAGTCTGGCATCCTCCTCATTGGCCAACTCTACAACCGCCTTCCAAAGCCGAACCGAATCTGGAATATGCTCTAACCCTTTCCTTAACACTCTGCTCTTGTTCATCTCATCATGCTCCAATTTCGCTGCCTGTAACCACAGCTTAACTGAATTGGGTATGGATTTCACACCTTTTGCAATAACTGCCTTGGCCTCATCCGGGCTTGCTAATCTACAAGCCTCCAACCACACATCCTCGCTCTGCGGACATTCCTCACAACCCTTTTGAATCAACTGTCTAGCTGCCTGAATCTTTCCAGCCACCTCTTCCAACCTTGCCGCAGCAATCCAACCCGGTGGATGCTTGGGATTCGTTTGAGTCACACTCTTCAACAACAATCTCGCCTTCTTAATATCAGAAATCTCCGCATCACTCGTGATCTTCATACTCTTCAAATCAGTGAGATAACCTTTTGGATCCACCACAGTTTGTCCCGAAACCGAATCCGATAACCTATCCAACTTCAATGACAACACAGTACCTCTTCCTTCACCCACAGCAGTCAAATCCGTGACCGGAGTTTGCGCCCGCGGTGTCTCAGTACCACCAACAGCTCTACTCTTGGGGTCCAATGCCGTAACATGCTCTTGCTCTTGCCTAGCTTTTTCCAATAGCGTATCCGGCACAGGCACGAAGCTCTCAAACCGCGTCTTCTTGTTTCGAAGCGAATAATCCCCGATTTCAGGAATGCTATCCCACTCCTGAGTCGATAAAGTACACAATTTCCTCTTCAAATCGGCAAATCGCTCTGTGATTTTTGGATTCGACGCACGGTACTTCTCAATTTCCTGCTTCAACCTAGCTTCTCTCCTATCCTTCCGCCGCGAATCCATTCGCTTATCAATCGCTTCCCAAACAGCATCAGCCTCCTTATCATCTTCATCATAATCACCATTAGCAAACAGACCAACATCGTTTCCTTCAAACTCGTCAAACTTCTGATTCTCATCGTATCCTTTCTCGTCCGCATCGTCGCCATCTTCGTCTTCGTCAGGCTTTCCTCCGTGGCCCCGGCCCGCCCCAGAGGGCCCGCCGATGGTAGTGGCGGTGCGGTCAGGGGCAGCACGGGCAGGACCGATATCGGAACGGGTGGTGAATCCGGTGGCACCACGGCCGAGGCCGGCGACGTAATTGGGCGGAGGCTTAGAGTTGAGGAAGTCGAGTTTGGAGCCACCGAGGAGAGGGAGGTGGAGAGAGAGAGTGGAGTAAGGGGTGATGCGGAGGCGGGAGAGGAGGACGGCGTCGTTTTGAGAAGGGAGAAGGTGGGATTGGGAGAGGTAGAGGCGTTGGAGGTGGTGGATTGGGATTTGAGTGTGGCGGTGGAGAGAGAGTTTGAGGGAGTGGAGAGAGGTGGTGTTTGGGTCTAGGGTTAGGGATAGGGTTTTCTTGTTCGGGATCGTGATGAACACCATGGTTTTGAATTTGATAGAAGAGCAGAGATGGATCAAGAAGGAGAAGGGGATGAAGAATTGATTATTTGAATTTGATTCATTATTTGTTGTTTTTGAGTTCGTATCGTGTATGGGATTTGATAACTGTGTTTTGTTGATGGGTGTAAAGCTTTGATGATTTTGCTTTGATTTGTTTGGGGTTTATGGGTATGACCCATATATACATAGTTGATTGAATAAGTGTCCTGCTTGTAGTCGGAGTGTGATAGGTCTCTAGGTTTTGGCATTAACTTAGAGTAAGTTCCAATTTAGTTTTTTTTTTTTTTTTTTTGGGGGATGAGAAGACTAGACATTTTATTCATTATTCGAATAAGAGGAAACATCATGAGTGCATGCAAGCTCTACGTGACTAGGACACTCCTCTAGCCATGCAACGTTGTTTTCTATATTAACTACATGTTGAGCCAACAAGTGGGCAGGGACATTTCCCTGCCTTTTTGTATGGGAAAAAACAATAGTTCTAAAAGCTTGTGCAAGGTGGATCGTTCCAGAAACAATGTTCTGCACCGAAGACGACGCCTCACCCATTCCTCGGAGCGCGTTGCAAATGCACATAGAGTCTCCCTCCAACGTTACATCCCTTACCCCAACGTCCAGAGCGAATTGAACTCCGACCTCCATTATCAACTAGAGGTCTCCACTTCCATGATCAAGACAAATCATCTTATTTGATATGTTATAGTCTTCGCAGATGAAATACCCAATTTCATCACCAATTACAAACTAAAATTCTGAGTTTACAAAGAACTTGTGATTTATATTTTCTGTGACTTTTCACATAAATCACATACTATACATCTCATTGACTAACATAATATCTCATTAGTTCATTTATAGATAGTCTCATATAATTAAACTATTTAATTATTTATAACATGCCAATAAATTGGATTTTAGGGCATAAACCCCAACAGTGCTAAAAGACCAAATGAATGATCTCAAGTTTTGAAAGGTTATGATAAATGAAAGTAGATGGCAATCAAAAAAGAAACCAAAAACAGTCTACCAGCACACTGACCTTCTATGAGTAGGAATCAAACTCAAAAACTTAATGCACCAAGAGATGCAGGAGTCGCCAAACAACAAATAAAAGAACTATTAAATTTCGTAAGAATCCAAGAAACATAAAGATAAATCCTTCTGGTGGATCTTAAGATAGATACAAACAAAAGTAACATGCTTGTGCAATACTACAATCATCATACTGGATCTCTAGATCTTTCACAAGAGGTAGTTGTTTCATTTAATAACAACACAATTAAGGTCTTTGTATAAGGAAAGATCCACACAATAATAACCTCATTAGGGACCCAACAATACAGCTTCCAATGAAGCATATCCCTTCTTACACTGATCAAATCAATCCTATATCGTCTTGCAATGCCTATAACTATTGTGACTTGTCTAATAAGATGACATGGCATGGGAGGGATCATGCAAGTGTAAAAAACTACTATGAAAATTGGAATGCAGTAAGTATTCACACCAACCCATTATCGTCCCACTGAAATTATCAAGACATCCGAGCATAATATTTACCCAAATCCTCTTTGAGCAAGGGCATTTGAAAAAGAAACAAGCTCTACTTTCATTATTGTTTTTGTATAAAACAGCTCACCTTTGAAACCCCACTACAGTAGTCAATGGTCAGTATGCAATCTGTTTCTAATTGCTAGCAAGCCTAGAAATGCACCTAACAAAATAAAATGAGAAATACTCGCTACTAACAGCCAGGGTAGCAATTACAAAGAGAATACTGTGGACTTTTTTATTCTCCATGTGCAGAGGTAGACAACAGATTCCTAGACATAAGAGTTGCAGAGAAAATCAATTTGCTATGGCCAATTTTAATCCTTAAAAAAAGACTAACCTATTGGAATACAAGTTGCCAAAAAAGAAAAAACTAGAAAAGGAGTAATTTGAGAGAAGATACATGAGATAATTAAATTTAAGACAATTAAAAAATGCCACAAGGAAGGCATTTTAAAATGAATAATTTAAAGTTTGCAAAAGATATGGCTGTTAGAAAATGGGCTATCATATTGTTGGGACAAAGGAGTTTAATTAGACAAATAGAAAATTTCCAAAAACATGTCAACCCTACAAAAACTAGATAGTCCGCAGTGAGTCCTTTAATAAGTTATCTAATTCAAGAAACAGGGATGAAACAGTTAACCTAAACAACCTTTAGTTGATGTTGTACCAGATCTCCTGAGCTTTCACAAGAGATAGATGTTTCATTAATAACAAAAAATTTGAGTTTTCAGATTAAACAAAACATGTTTAACATCCAAAAAACCTGAAACAATAAGACTGCACATGGTAATTCAAGGTCTTTATACAAGGATCCACACTTTGATAATTCCATCAGGGACACCCAACAAAACAGGTTCCGATGAAGTATATCCCTTCTTTACACTGATCAAATCATTTGAAAAGAGTCCTCATGTATTTATATGATCAATATAACTATTTTGACTAGTTGATAAGATGACATGCAACACTATCAAATAAAATGAACGAGAGAGGAGAATCTTGACCACTTGCTTGCAACTATCGCAAATTCCTCATCTTGATCAACTGAACGTGGTCCTGTGAGAACCATTTTCTGCAGCACATTTGCATTATTGAGGAGATACTACACAATGCAAATCAATTGAGACTTTTCTTCATAACCAGAAATCTTGACAGTGTGGAGGCAAGAGCAGATCTTTAATTTCAAAATGCTGGCTTCACCACAATTGCAAGACTTCATGTATAGTCTAACAAATTCCTGCAGAATTAAATTGATGCAGGATCATTGAGAATACCCAATGAAGATGCTACACATCTATATATTACTAAAAGCTGAAGCATAGCATTTATTGCTGTTGAGCTCCTGTTGCGCCACCTCATTGCCATATCATTTGCCACATAATTATTATTCTTTTTTTATTCTTTTTTTTTACAAAAAAATATATAAATAAATTATTAACTTTACATATTCATTTTTTTCGGTTTTAACATCTATATATATATTTCATTTTTATTTCCAATTTTCCTATAATTTTTTTTGACATTCATTTTTTTTTTTTAATATTTACACTTTCTTCGATCTTTCTTTTTCCCTTACCTTTTCATCTTCCCACTACCCTCTACTTTAATATCACTATTCATCTTTCCCTTCATCTTCCTTTATTTGTCTATTCTTATTCACTCCCTCTTACTATAAATTTCTCATTCTTTCTTCCATTCTTTGCATAGTTATCTCTCACAAAAAAGGTTCTCTCTCTCTCTCTCTCTCTCTCTCTCTCTCTCTCTCAATGTTTTGGTGGATTTTTATTTTTATTGCATCTCCGCTTTAGGTTGATAAAATTTTTTGTTTTTTAGAACTCTAATTTACGTTGATACGATTTAGTTTTGTGTTTTAAGTTATTATTATTATTTTTTCTCTTTGATCATTATATTTTATCCAATTACGTTATAAAAAATTAAAGATAGTAGATAAAAATATAATAGTATTCCATTACATAGCATAATTTGGATAATTTAGTGTTTATTGTTATATCTTTTAATTTTTCTCATTTTTTTTCTTCTCATCTTATTTTATTCAATATTCAAATTCAACCACATCCTCCTTATCATTAAATTATTGATATTTTCTCTCTCTTTTTGTTTTAAAAAATAAAAAATGTAATATTTTACTTAAATTCAAATAAAAGAAAATTGTGCTCATCAAATTGTACTCATTTTTTTAACGTTTACACTTTCTCCAACCTTTCTCATTCCCTTTACCTTTTCATCTCCCTAAACATTCTACCTTGATATCACTCTTCCTCTTTTCTTTTATCTTTCTTTATTTTGTTTCTTTTTATTATCATTCTCTTAGTATAAATCTGTCATTCACTCTTCTATTCTTTACATAATTTTCTCTCACAAAAAATGGTTATTTCCCACTCTTTCTTCCTCAATTTTTTGGTGGATTTTATTTTTATTTTTCTTGCATCTCTATTTTAGCTTGATACAGTGTTGTATTCTTTAGAATTCTATTTTGGTTGATGAAATTTAGTTTTGTGTTTTAAGTTTTTTTTTTTTTTTTTTTTTTATCACTTTGATTGTTAAATGTTATCATATTTCATTATAAAGAATTAAAGATAATATATAAGAATATACTGATGGTGAACTAAAAATCGAACCATCTCCAATTTGTCCATAAGAGTCGTCATAAGAAGGTCGTCCATAATCAGAAGGTTGTCGTGGACATGAGGGTCGTCCATCAAGAAAGCGCCTGGACGACCCCCCAACACTTAGGAAATTTTCAGAAATGGATTTATGTACAAAAGCTTGTAATTCGAACCACATTCTACTATTTTGAAATATAAGCAAAATCATTGTTCATCGCTATAACTTCCTACTAAGTACTTAACTTCCAATGGCAGTTGTAGAAGATAAGATTGAACATTCTAACTTCTATAGTGGAAGTTAAGTCTGAACCTTCTAGCTTCCCCACACATTGAGGAAGTTACTAAACAAGTAACCACTCCAAATCTCACTATATAAGGACTCATCCACATCAAATGAAAATAAGTTTCCACTACTCCTAAAGTTGGAATTCTAGAGTTCTAGAGAAAAAACTAACTTAAGCATCGGAGGGTTCTTGGCCGGTTCACCCCGGTCACCTTTGATCTTGTGTCTTTTTGTTTTCAGGCCTTCTAGACAATCACTAGTCCATTGAAGCCCGGAGCATTCAGCCCACTGATTTTCTTTGCATCATCAATTGGCGTTGACTGTTGGAAAGATTAAGTTTGCGCTTTGCAATTTATCTTTCTTCGACAAAAGGCTGCATGGTTCGAACAAGATCAATGGCCACTAGTCCAGGCCACCAGGAGAGTGGGAATGATTCTAGTCATTCTAACCATGATTGCCAGTTAGCACCTGTCTTGCAACCGTCTTTCATCCAACAAATGCAGTCCAAGGCAGAATTAACCCGTCAGAACCAAGAGTTGACTAAGGAGATTAATCTAAGGAGACAACGTCATGAAAGATGTGTGGAAGGACAAGCCCAGAGTCAAGAAGTTAGAGAATGAGAAAATGTTGAGCACGAGAACCAATCAAGGGGTACCGCTTCCCGAAGGGTGCCACACTTGGAGAGGGAGATGGATCAAATGAGGAAGGCCATGGACGAGATGAGGGAGAACATGAGAAGGACGAATCCCGTAGATGATTTAGTTCATCGAATTGATTCCCCTTTCATGGCTTTCATCAACAATCATCCCCTGCCTTCTAAGTTCAAGACTCCTTCCTTGGACTCATATGATGGAACACGCGACCCATGTGATCATATCGCTACCTTCAAGACTACAATGCACCTTCAAGGGGTTCCAGACGAGATTATGTGTAGAGCCTTCCTTACCACCCTAAAGGGCCAGCACGAGTGTGGTTCTGCAAGATACCTCCAAACACTGTAGGTTCTTTCGAAGAATTGAGTAAGTTGTTTGTCAACAACTTTATAGGAGGATACTTTAAAATAGTGGGATGGGGATTCAGAATAAAGATACAATTTTTATAGCATATATTATGCTATCAGTTGCAAGGAATAGAGAGAAAGTCCTTACGTTTGTGATAGACTACCAACGGAGCCAACCAAAATCAGTGTCTGAGGGAGAAAGGCTGAGCAAGGCGGAGCGGAGCAGCGGAGATGAAGACGGAGCGATGGAGTGAGAGGGAGCAACGGCGACGGAGCGAGAGCCAGCGACGGTGACCGAGCGAGAGGGAAAAAGAGTGAGAGAGAGAGTGAGAGTGAGAGTGAGAGGGAATGCGACTGAGAGTGATACTGTGAGTGGTGTAGTGAGAGGGAATGCGACTAAGAGTGATACTGTGAGTGGTGTTTTTGAACTTCAGTTTTTGCAGCGACGGCGACGGAGCGAGAGGGAATGCGACTGAGAGTGACACTGTGAGTGGTGTTTTTGAACTTCTGATACTGTGAGTGGTGTTTTTGAGTGCAATCTACACGTGCTGAAAAGTAAATCAAGGTCAAAAGACTCGTTTTCCTTAATATATTTAACTTTACCCTTTAACATAGAATGTTTCTAATTACTTTCAAAGATATTTGTTTAGTCTACCTGATAAGTATGGGGATCCTCTTTTAATTATTATTTATCAAAAAGAATAATAACCCAAAGCCTCTATTCTATCTGTCTTTATCCACCACCTCATGAAAAACAAAAAGAATTTACATTTTTTTTTATGGTTTAATCCGAATATGAATTTTTCTCTATTATGATCAAAATGCGATTTTTACTGTAAAGCCTTATTCAAATAATGTAATGATAGTGAAATAGGAAATTTTTCAATCAATTAAATATTTTTAATAATGTCTTATGAGTCCTTAGTACTCGAAGAAGTGTGAAATTGGTGAATCTATTTTAGCAAGTCACCTCAAGATGCAGATTAAAAAAAAACTTATTTGTGTTATTTATTAGTTCAATTTTTTTATATTTTAATATTTATATTTAGATTATAATTCTAAAGAAAAAATAAAATAATATATTAAAAAAATATTTATTATATTTCTATATATTATATGGGGTTAAATTTAATTCGTACTGATACTTCTTGAGAAATTACCCATTCATAAAAGTATGGATTACTATGTACCGAACGAACCAATGATTATTCATGAGTCCATAATGGAATCAATTACATACTGTTTACAGCAACCTACTAGGAAATGTTATGGTAAAACTTCGTTTAAAATGATGTAGTAAAAAGCAACGTGCGACTTGAGGGATATGGTCGTCTGTGGATTCTTACATCCATCATTTTCTTTTTATATTAATTAGATAGGAATGAGGGTGCTCTTGGCTCAACATCGTTTGTTCTGTTTCACTAGAACCCTCCTTTTTGAGGTCGGGGGTTGGGATGTAAATAGTACATGATCTTAATGGAGCTCGAGTAAAAAAAAGTATTGATTCATTTTTTAAGGGTACGGATCTAGGGTTAGTGTTAATTAATAAGTTGAAACAGCTTCGTAAGTATATTTTCCATATAAAAATCGAAAGGATCCAATTTTCAAATTTATAAGTAAAACCTCTTGGAATTGGTAAAACTCTTTCGATTAATAGTGTATCGCGCAGGAATCAAATCGACCATTTGTATGATTTTTTGATAAAAAGAAATCACAAAAAGGGTATGTTGCTGACATTTTTTGAAATGATTAAAAATCATCGAAGTAATGTCTAAACCCAATGATTCAAAGAAACGATAAAGAATCATGGAACAAGGAAATACCACTTTCAGTTGTTTCAATAAATAGATTCTAATTAAGAATAAAAATAGATTCTAAAGACAAAAAAAGGTGTGTGGTTAGAGATCGCTCAATAAACGAAATACCTAAAGTAAAGGGTTTCCTTGGGTTATTAGTGAGTTATCCAACTTGAGTTCTGAGGATGCGAATACAAATGATTTTATGTTCTTTTTCAGATAAGAATAAGGAATAATAAAAAGTACTTAACTCATATTTAATTGATTTGATTATTTTATGGATCCATTTGACATTACTAATTAAAAATTTCAAATTCGATCCATAGACATAATTTCGAATTTTCTTGAGCCGTATGAGGAGAAAACCTCTTATACATTTCTAGGGAGGGGGGTATTATTCATCTATATCTATCCCAATGGGTGGTTTATCAAATCGTTGCAATGGATGCTCGATGCCGAAGAGGAGGAAGAGCTCTTTGGAAAGTGGGCTTTTATGATCCGCTAAAGAATCAAACCTATTTAAATGTTCCTGCTATTCTATATTTCCTTGAAAGGGGCGCTCAACCTACGAGAACTGTTCATGATATTTCGAAGAAGGCGGGAGTTTTTATGGAACTTTGCCTTAATCAACAGATTAAATTCAATTAATGAATAGAACAAAAGAGGGGGGGCGGTAGTATATAAAAGGTTATACAAAGTTATATAAGCCCCCTCTTTTGTTCTATTCATACCTATTCATTATTACTACCAAAAAATGTCTACTACTAAAAAATGTCGTTTTCTATAATGAAAAAAATTTATTTTTATTTTAGTGATAGAAATTCATTTAATTTAAGACAGATGAAAAAAGATCAAATGAATAACCAAAGTAGTTGGATTTCTAAATCCAAAATATTTACGTTATTGCTAATTCAATGCTAGTTGGTTTTTAGTTGAAACTTTCACTTTGTTATGAACAAATAAATTTAAAAAAAAAACAAATGGGATTTAAGATTTTTTTTTTTTTTTTTTTACTTATATGGATTAAGTAAACCCAAGCATTGCGATACTTTGCTATGAATATTGATTCTTACGCTTACATCCTTTTGTATCCATGTTTATTATCCATATATAGTTAGTGCCAATTCAATACAAGTCATTAGTTTTTTCTTTATTTGTATAATTCTTAGATGATATAACATGAAGTTGAATTCGAGCAAGTGTGCTTTTGGAGTTTCATCAGGAAAATTTCTTGGATTCGTGGTTTCACTTATCCAGGAAGTTTATTACCCAGGCTGGTTGGCCAATGTGGTGATGGTCAAGAAGGCTAATGGCAAATGGAAGATGTGCGTGGACTTCACCAATTTAAACAAGGCTTGCCCTAAGGATAGCTATCCATTGCCACGCATTGACCAACTGGTGGACTCAACTACGGGCCATAAATTACTAAGTTTCATGGATGCCTTTGTAGGTTACAACCAGATAAGGATGGACGATGTGAATCAAGAGAAGACATCCTTCATTACCAATCAAGGCCTGTTTTGCTACGAGGTGATGCCCTTTGGTTTGAAGAATGCGGGGGCAACTTATCAAAGGCTGGTTAATCATATGTTTCATCCAAGGATTGGACGGAATGTGGAAGTATATGTAGATGATATGTTGGTAAAAAGCTTGGATGAGGAAAAGAATCTGGACGATCTTCAAAAGACATTTGATACACTTAGATGATATAACATGAAGTTGAATTCGAGCAAGTGTGCTTTTGGAGTTTCATCAGGAAAATTTCTTGGATTTGTGGTTTCACTTAGGGGAATTGAAGCAAATCCTGATAAAATTCAAGCAATACTGAATATGGAGCCACCAAGGAATATTAAAGAAGTTCAGTCTCTCACTGGACGAGTTGCCGCCCTTAACAGATTCGTCTCCAAAGCTACTGACAAGTGTTTACCATTTTTTAAGATTTTCAAGTAGGCATTTGAATGGACAGACGAGTGTTAAAAGGTCTTCCAAGACCTCAAGACCTACCTCACCACAGCACCTCTGCTAAGCCCATCCATACCAGGTGAAGAATTATACTTGTATTTAGCAGTGTCCCCACATGCAGTGAGCTCAGCATTAATTAGAGAAGAAGGGAAGATACAGAAGTCGGTTTATTATATAAGCCGAGCGCTAAGAGGAGCAGAAGGACAATATCCCCTGATGGAAAAGCTAGCCTTTGCTTTGGTCACAGCTTCTAGGAAGTTAAGACATTATTTTCAAGCTCATATCATCAACGTCTTGATAGATCATCTACTAAAGAAGGCAATGAATAAGTTGGAAGCCGCAAGACGACTAATCCAATGGACCATAGAACTTAGTGAGTTTGATGTCAGGTACCAACCAAGAAGCGCGATAAAAGCTCAAGTAATGGCAAAAATCATTGCAGAGTTCACTCCCAACCGAGGTGAGCTAGACGAGGTGGATGGAGCTTAGAAGTGGGTCGTCTATGTGGATGGCTCGTCCACATTACATGCAGGAGGAATTGGAGTTATACTAAAATCCCTAGAAGGGGACAAGTTGAAATATGCAGCTCGTTTACAATACCAAACAACCAATAATGAAGCTAAATATGAAACTCTCCTCAAAGGATTGGAATTGGCCAAGTCCTTAGGTGCAGAGTCAATAGTCGTTCAAGGAGATTCTAAGTTGATCATAAATCAAGTGAATGGAATGTGTGAAGCTAAGGAAGACCGGATGAAGAAGTATCTCAACAAGGTGAAGCGACTTGTCAAGAAGTTTAAAGAAGCCAGTTTTGTTCAAGTCCTAAGGGAGGAAAACATGGAAGCAGATGCTTTGGCGAAAGCAACTTCAACAGAGGGAGCTATGGACAAGTATGACAAACTCCAGTACATGCCAAGCATAGATCTTCAAGAGGTAAGTCAAATTGAAGGAAAAGAAAATTTGAAGACTCTAATAGTAGTTTACCTCAAAGATGGAAGGCTTCCAAAGGATAAGGACGAGGCTAGGAAATTGAGGATCAGAGCTGCCAAGTATGTCCTCATAAACGAGGCGCTATATAAACGAGGCTTATCTCAGCCCTACTTAAGGTGCTTAGCTCCAGACGAGTCAAACTATGTATTGAGGGAAGTTCATGAAAGAGCATGCGGAAACCACTCAGGAGCAAGAGCACTAGTCCATAAGGTCGTCCGTGCAGGTTACTACTGGCCAACTATTCAAGCAAATGCTAAAGCTTATGTCAAGGTGTGTGACCAGTGTTAATGCTTCAGCAACGTCCCTAGACAACCGTCGGAGTATCTCACCCCGATGATGGCCCCATGGCTCTTTGCGCAATGGGGATTGGATATCTTAGGTCCCTTTCCACTTAGAACCAGGCAGATGAAGCTTTTGGTAGTAGGAATCAATTACTTTACTAAGTGGGTGGAAGCCGAACTGGCCCTTAGCAAAAATCACACAGCAGAATGTCAAAAACTTAATTTGGAAGAGCATTGTATGTAGGTTTGGGGTACCTAGAGTACTAGTGTTAGACAATGGACGGCAGTTTGACAACACACCTTTTAGAGATTTTTGCGAGCAATTTGGAATCAAGAATCATTATTCCTCACCCTCCCATCCACAAGCAAATGGACAAGCAGAAGTTGCAAACCAATCCTTTTTGAAGATCATCAAGACTCGGCTTGAGGGGGCAAAGGGAATATGGCCAGACGAGCTACCAGGTGTTCTATAGGCTTATAGGACGACTGTGAGGACCCCCACAAGGGAAACTCCTTTCAAACTAGCCTATAGAAGTGAAGCAATTATACCTGCAAAAGTGCACATGGTAAACCACAGGGTGATGAAGTATCAGGACGAGGATAACGAAGAACAACTTTGTCTCAACCTTAATCTGATAGGCGAGGTAAGGATGAACACGGAGCAAAGGACAGCAAGGTATAAAAACCTTAAGGCTAGATAATATGATGCAATGGTGAAACCCAAGCACTTCAACATTGGGGACCTCATCCTAAAAAGGGTCTCTTTGGCAACCAGAAACCCAGCCCATGGGAAACTGGGACCTAATTGGGAAGATCCCTACAGGGTTATTAATTGCAAGAGATAAGGATCATATTACTTAAAAGCCCTGGACGGGAGAAAGCTAAAGAACCCCTGGAATGTTGAGCATTTAAAAAGATATTATCAGTAGGATATCAGCCTAGACGAGCATCATCCTGGACGAGATCATCCTAGACGTTGTGGTCACCCTGGACGAGCCGAAGTTATGTGTTGCTTTCTATTACTTGCATTTACTTGTGTTTGTTATTAGTATTATATGTTGTGTTTCAATTCCCTAAAGGTGCATCAGTTTCTAAACTGTGCGCTGTCTATGGACTATGGACGAAGTCATGGACTTGGTTTGTTTGTTTGTGCATATCTTTAATTCCCTAAAGGCATCAGCTTCTAAGCATGTTCCAGAACTTGTGGACGATGTTTTGTAAATATGGTTTGGATTTCCAATGTATATAAGGTTGTGTGAATTTCCAATTCTCATGTTGTTGAAGTTCTCATTAAAACTAATCCACAAGAAGGCTAAAATCCCAAGACAAGTAAAATCTCTGGACACAGGGATGTAATGTCTATATGCTTTCCTTGAAATAAGGATTAAGCAGAGAAATAAGCTTAAGGCATATTCGTCTGACCAATGGACGAGGTAAAACCTAAAGCGTATCCATCCAACCAATGGACGAGAAAATGTGTGCACGTAAGAATATTCAAAATCCATGGATAAATATAACCAGCCAAAACAATCCAATCTTTGGACTAGTAAAAGCTGGAACATCTTGCCTAAAGACGAGTGTAAACTGTCCAACCTATGGACGAAAAATAGAACCAGCTAAGTCAAATCTCTGGACGAATAAAGCTGGTAAAAACAATGCCATTCATAAGACGAGTTATACTTGTAAAATTTAAAGAATGGTAAAAATGTTGAACATGAGGAAATTATCTTAACATGGATGAGCTAAATGCCTTCATGAGTGGACGGACCACACTTAAAACCAATATAATATGGATGATGTAAATAAAAAAAATTCGTCCATACAATAACATGTTCAATAGTAAATAAAAAGTGATGGAAATAAACATTCATTCATAAAAGTTTAAAATAGGGTAGACGACCACCGTCCAAAAACCCTTATAAAGTAAAGCCTAAGAGGCAATTGTATCAAAGCTCGTCCCAAAGATTATGGACGAGTAAAATCTACTTGGATAAATTTAAATGGTCCAAAACAACAGACCTCATACTTAAAAAATAAAAATTAAAAATTAAAAATTAAAAAAAAACACATTTTTGTTGTGGGGGGTTATCTCCAGCTTTAGGCTCGTCCTAGACAGGCTGGGTGGTAGCATTGTCCTCAATGTTAACATCTTCAGAACTCTTCTGGAGGAGAGAGCTTGCAGCACCAAAGTTGAGCTTGATGGAGCTGAAGTCAACTTCAGGAAGCGTTCTATAGCGTTCATACGGAAATCTTCAAAGCCAGCAGTGTAGTTCGTGTCCAAAGGCCAGTGAACTGGGTGGAAGCTCTAAACTCCTCAATAGCATCCTTTTTGGCATTCTCAAGAAGGGTTTTCAGCTCATCATTCCTTTTCTGAAGATGGTCAAGACGGGTATCCTTTTCGATGATGTCAGCCTTAAGCTCTTCGACGAGGTTTTTCAGTTCCATGACCTCGTCTGTAGCCTTGGCTGCCACTTCAGCTCAACCCCTACTATCGTCTTGAACCTTACAGATCCTCATCTCAAGCTTGATTCTCTCTTTGTCCATCTATGTGGCCTGTCTAAACGCAGCGATGAACTTTATTACTGCTCTGCCACAAAGATTGAAAGAATTCCATTAGTCGAAAATGTAGAATCACAAGACAGTAAAAGTAATATAAACATACCTTGAAGAGATCATGAACGACTCGAATGTTCAAATTCCTTCAAGGACATGTCATAGTACGCAGCTACGTTCTCATTAGTCATAGCTCTTAAACCTTTTCCCAAGCCAAATCTCATTTTCAAGAAGGTTCATAGAAACCTCTCTGAAGGCCGAGACGAGGTAGGTAAATGGCTATGGACGGTAACTGGCGACACGCACGTCCGGATCATGAATATGGGATGGATCGGGTTGTTAAGAGGCAAAGAGAGGGACAACAAGGCCCCGGGCTTCGACGACTCTGTGTTTGGACGACCTATGCTTCACCTTTTCTTATCCTTTCGACGATCAAGATTTTCAAATCAACCGCCTTTGGATAAATTTTTCATCCCAGCAGAAGGAACATGCACTGCCTGTGCAAGGTCTCCTCATTCACTACCCCTTTCCTTGTTTTCTTTCATGTTCGGGCCATCCTCGAAAAGAAAAGTGTTAGAATTTAGTTGCTAAGGTAATATAAAATAACTTCTTTAAGGCCCGTTCTTTGGGAGTTCATATGAAATGGAATGGAATGATCATATGGTCTGGAAAGGAACTAATAGAATCAATAGAAATCTGGAATGTGCTTTAAGTAAGGGAAAGGAATGGAAAAGAATGAAATGGAATTAAGTAACCTTGATTGGATGTTTTAAAATAAAGGAATAGGAAAGGAATGAAATGACTGAAATAAGTAATCTTGCTTAGAGCAATACTATGGGAATAGACAGAATCATTTTATAACAATATTACTATTAAATTCCCCTATTTTAAAATAAAGAATTGAATATATGTGGTATTTTTGGGAGTTTTAGTAAAAATCATTAAATCTAATTCTATTCCCTCCCATTCTCTCACTTGGGAATGAAAATTTGAGGTTTTAAGCAATGTAGAGAACGAAAATTCCTCATTCCATTCCTCCCACTTAAACTCCCAAAACAAGAGAATGGTTTCCATTCCCTCCATTAAAACTGATAAACAATGGAAATCCAAGAATATTCTAAAATGATTCTTTCATTCCTTTCATTCCATTCTATTCCTTCCCTCCCAAATGAGGCCTAAGTATAAACCACTTTCCATTTTAACAGGTTCGTGGGCTAGGCTTCGTGAGATGGTTCAGTCCAAGTCCCCAAGTTGCAAGACGATGAAGCAGTAACTAAAGAATGAAAATCCTTGTCAAGAATGACGAAGCCGGACGTGAACAACGTAATCTGCTCAGCACGTCATCAAACAAAGAAAAAAAAAAAGTGGTTGGCACGACATAAAAAGATGGAAAAATATTGAAAATGAAGGAAACATACCAATGAAGGTCCCTATCTCTCCAAGCATAGCAAATAAACCCTCGCCAACCTCAATGCGGGGTCCAAAACTAAAACCAATGACGAAGAAAAACTCCGCCTTCCACTTCATCGATAACAAGTGATTTTATTAGTTCATAGTCTCTGCTCCTAGCCGATGTGATAAAAGCCAAGTGGACCCACTAATCGAGAGTTTGTAGCAAAGAAAGAACTCATCCACAAAGGAGAAGATGATCCCCTTCGCACACTTCCATCCACAAAATTCTGGTATGTAGCACGACTCAACCTCCATGCATCGGGATTAAATTGACATACTCCTAAACTCTACCTTGGTAAGTAACTCTAGTGAAGGCATTGAGAGGTTACCTAAGTTCCCTAGAAGGTAAGCTTCTATAAAACACTTATATTCCAAGACGAGGGTCACAACACTCCCTTTGAAACTACACCTAGTGGTTAAGGTCGTCTCTGAAATTTGATACCAACTCAAAGGAAAGTGAAGTCTTTTTCATCCATCTTGAATGGACGCCACAAAGACAACCGTACACCTGGCCTCTACCTTATCTAAATCGTTGGATCTGAGAACACTCTAGGTGCTATCTCGCCACCTAAGTTGCCTCGTCCTAAGCCGCTCGAAGAACCTCTTAAAGGAACCCCAAGAACTCCCCACTTGTATCATTGGTCCCAGGTGTTCCCTCCATCAAGCATCGCTACTTCTACTACTACTACTACTATCACTACTGGAACCACTATCACTAGTACTGTCATGGTATCCATCTATCTCCTTATCGACACTCTTACTAGATAAAGAAATGACAACCTCGTATTATCCGAATTTAAAAAAATGGAAAACCTAAAGACGAGGATGAAGAAATTACCCGGCCTCTGTATCGGTTAAGGCCTTAAAGACGCAGGAAGACTCCTAGACGAGGCGCTGGACGACAAATGTCAAAGGAGAAAATTTAGGAAATGTGAAAGGATAGGAGAGGAATTCTACTATTTATAGGCAGCAGATTTGGCATCTGAAACGACAACCGTAAGATGCCACGTGGCATTTTCCTCGAAAAATGGAATTTTTAGACACATGGCATAATCTGGGACAATAAACTTCGACCATAGTAACGGTGACACGTGGTGCGACATTTAACCACTAACATAAGGGCACATGTCAAAAGTCAACAAGAATTTACAAGATTTCCAGACGACCCTTGGTCAAGTGGCAACTGATGTGAACTAAAAATCGAGAATCCATCTCCAATTCGTCCACAGAGTCGCCCACAGAGGCGTAAATGTTAACCTAACATAAGAAGGTCGACTCATAATCGGTCAGTTCGTGGACATGGGAGAGTCATCCATCACAGCTACCGGACGAATTTCAACACTTTGGAAATTTTTAAATGGATCATGTACAAAAGCTTGTAATCTCGTAATTGACGTTCACTATTTCAAGTACGAGCAAATCCTTGTTCATAACTTCCTACCAAGTACTTAACTTAATGGCAATTGTAAGATAAGATTGAAATACTTAACTTCTATAGTAATTGTAGTTAAGTCCTAACCTCTAAACTTCCCACATTGAAGAATAAAAAAGCAACCACCCAAAGCTCACTATATAAGGACTCATCCACATCAAATGAAAGTAAAGTTTCCACTACTCCTAAATTTGAAATTCTAGAGTTCTAGAGAAAACTAATAACTTCTAAGATCTGAGGGTTCTGGCCTGCTCCTCCCAATACCTTGATCTGTGGTCTTTGTTTTCAGGCTCTAGACAAGCACTACCCATCAAGCCCCGGAGCATTCACCTAATCGATTTTCTGCATCCTCATATACTATTATTATATTACATTGAATGATTTGGATAAGTTAGTGTTACTGTTATATATATTTATTTTTACTTTTTTCTCTATAATTTTATTCAACATTTAAATTCAGCCACATCCCCCATATATATCATTAAATCATTTATATTTCTTACTTTTTAATTTTAAAAATTTAAAATATAATATTTTGCCTAAATTAAATAAATAAAATTGTCCTATTAAGTGAAGTAATGCTAGGAAACACTCATTCTCACACCCAATGCATCAAAGGAAAATGGAAATACAAACAAATCAAGTTAGAAACACTAAATTAAAAATAAAACTAATAATGCATATTTAATGTCATAGAATCATCATCAAATTTGGTAATGATATTACAATGGAGAGAGAGAGAGAGAGAGAGAGAGAGATGTGGTAAAGAAAAAATACAAAGTAATAAAGAGTAGATAAAGAAAAAAATCAAGCGTCAATTAGTAAAACAAAGAGGTTTTAAGGATAAGTAAAATAAATAGAGATTATCATGTGGAGAACATTAAAACTTTACAGTGTAATAAAATAAACCGTTAAATTCACTTTAAAAAATTAAATCAATAATTAAATACAATCATAGTACTAAATTTAAATTTAAACTAATCAAACTCTAACTATGGAAACCATATTAATCATAACAAAAAAAAAAAAAAAAAAGATGTTCTATAGTAGAAATTACATAAGAAATAAAGTGAAAATTTTAAAATTTCTTTTGACCTTTCATTTAACCTTATTGATAATATATATAATTTTCATACACTATTACTTTGAAAATCTAATGAACAATGCTACTTCTCATTTAATGTCTTTGTTATGCAAATCATTAGTTAGTAAATATACAATAATGGTAAGAAGCATTGCAAATGAGATCACTAAAATATATATATATATATATAATTAATTAGCCACTATCATTATGGAGTAGTAGTCTATAATTTTACGCATCCAAAAAAATAGAATATATAGAGTTTTCTTAAAGGTATGTGTAAAGATTCACACTATATATATGTGTGTGTGTGTAAAGGTAAAAAAAAAGGAACATTTAAGGTTTATCTTCAGTTACCTTGACTCTTTCTTCCTTTTTCCTCGGCCCATTATCCTGAGTCCGTATGGATCAATTAACTATCCTCAGGCGTTCTCCGCCCTCGAGCCCGACCAATATCCCAATAAGGTGCTCGATGCACGTGTCCACACAATACTAATTATATCTTATATAATATAATGAAAAACACATTGGGTATCTAACGAAATCATGACACTTTAATTTCATTAGCACCAATTTTTATTTCATTGGCATAAATAAATTATAAATTTTGAAACTCTAACATCATAATCATGTTTATTTGATTTTTTATTTTTTATTTTTTATTTTTTATTTTTTTTCACTTACACGTTGAAATCTAAAAAATATGTACACTTTATTCCATTTTATTTCTTTGGTTTCTTGGTTTCTTAGTAGTTTTATTACACAATTAGATTTCAAAAATATTTCATTGCTCAATTTTTTATTATGGCTATAAAGTCTCTATATATTTTATAAAAAAATATGCACACATGGAATGACTGACAAAAATTATTTAATTTATTACATAAAGTTATACTTAATATGTTTATGTTTAAGTATTGAAAAATGTATAAAGAGGATAAGTCGTAAAGGTACACTCGCCAAGACTCTCCCTTGAAAATACATGCCTTGCACAAATTAATAAAGTTTTGCAAATAAATCATTGTAAATTAATATTTTATAGTTTTTTAATAATCTAATTTTATAGTTTCGTGTTAATTTTGTTCACAAAAATTCAAACAAACTTAAATTATCCAAATGGGATCATTTTCACGAGAGGAATTTGATAAAACTTCTATTTGCACCTTTGAATAGAACACCGCCATGTTAGGTTTTTCAAATTGATACCCACTATCTTATGCATTCCACTATTCTTTTTCTTTTTTTTCTATAGCTTCATTGCTGATTGCTTTCTTACTTATACATTGTAATTGTATTTATTCAATAATACAAAGTATTAGTTTATACTCTTTTAAACCAAAACATTTTATAAATATGTCATATTTATATGATTTAGAATTTAATTGGACTTCTAGGATCTTTAGTTTTGCACCTATTAATTCACTTGTCACAAAAAGGGGGACGTGGCGAAAATTTGACATTAATTTAAACTATTAATTCACCTAGCAAAAAATTAAAATAGGATCTCCAATTGAATTCAATTGAAATTTAATTTGATTTTATTTTTAATGTTTAATTAGGTAGGTTTTGCTAAAATAAACGGTAGGGAATTTACCTTGACAAAGTTTGGGTTGCACTTATGATGCAAGTGTCAAATATTAGTAGGTTACAAGTTAGTATATTTTAAAATGTTAACACGAATTCAACAATAATTGGCCTCTATAGTGTAAAGGATATATTTATGAATAAAAAGATATTAGTTAATGAAACGTTTCTTTATCAGCCTAATTGAATTATGAGTCAAACTACCTTGGAAAAAATGTTTTAATACTGTTTTTTTTTTTTTATTCATTCTGGCTATTCATATTATGTTTTATTTGGGTGATAATATGCTTCAAAGAAAGTCGTCAAAAAGATCCTACAAGAAGTTCATGCAGATGATGCCAAGATATGAGTTGTAAATTTTGTACACACATGGTAATTATTCAATTCTAAACCCAAAACAATATGAATATTATATTAAAAACATAACAATTAATTGCACATAAACCAATTGTACTTAAGCAAAAAATATGAATTTTAAAACACTAACATCATAATAATGTTGCTTTGATTTTAGAGTATTTGGTTTTACTTAAATGTTGGAATCATAAAAATATGTATCCTCTTTATTTTGTTTTTTTCTTTCTAAAAATCCCTTTACATCAATGAATGTAAAATTATATCTATAATAAAGTTTATGTTTAACAACATGTTTAGGTTTAGGTTTGAAAATTATATGCTAAGGGAAAGTCACTATAAAGGTACACTTATTTAAGAATCTTTCCTTACAAGTTACAATATATATTATGACTCTAGATACTTTACTTGAAATGACATGCCTTCTACAAATTCAATAAAAATTTGTATATAATTAATTACAAGTTGATATATTTATAGTTTTAATATAATTTATAGTTTAGTGTTACATGTAAAAAGTTTAATTAATTTTGTTCACATAAAAATCACAAAACTAATTATCTAAATTTCTATGTAAAAATTTATGAGCTGAGGAGAATTACACCGCTTAATAATAAAAACTACAATGTTGTCACACATTAGGTATAATTTTTCCCCCTTTTTTCTAAAATATTGTTAATGTTGAACATTTCATATGTTAACTTCTTTTTTTTTTTTTGAGAAAGCATATATTAACTTATTTACATTACAATTAGTCTATATTAGCATTCAAACTTGCTATATTTATAAAGATATACCGTTTTTCCGTGCTTAGATTTGAATTCTCTCTTACTTCTCTTGCACAAGAGAATTGGTTGTCCTTCTAATGGCTGGGTGCTTTAGCAGAATATCCTTGGAGTAACACCGTTATTCCTAGGCTTGTTGGGTTTTCCTTTTAGGGGATTGGGAAATAGTTTGAGGGAGTGAGAGGCGCATGATCTGCTCAACTCGAACTGGCCACACTTTCGGACGCAGAAGGACCGGTTGTTGTCTCGCTTAATGATGATAGTCGAGATTTCCATTGTCGCTAAGTTTTTAACTAAGCGAAGCACCACGTCATGTCAGCAGCCGTAACTTTAACCCGTTATAGAGTGCTAGGAATGGTTTTAAGATTCAGAATTTTGCGATCTATAAAATTTTGTTCACTTTTAATAATAGGGAGTGATGTTGATAGGATTTGGAAGAAGGGCCATGGAGTTTTGACAAACACCTAAAGGGTCAAGGCATCGCTAGAAAACGAGTCTCCACTGCAAGATATTAAATTTGACAAAACCATTCTCTCTTAGGCACGATGGTGGAATCCCAATCAAATACATGACTATCAAGCACAAAGAAAAATTTGTAGTGTCAGCTGGGAGGTTTTCACGCCACCGACCCAAAACTCTTTTGATGGTGATCACTTTATACGTGCCAGTGCATCCATTGGATCTGTCCTTACCTTTGTGCCGTGGTAGATTAATCTCTAGGTGACGGGAAACAAGTGGGTTTGTTTCAAGTACAAAGCGGTTGTCTAATATTTGTTATTGGTGTGGTCACTTACACACGATGACAGATCGCAGCTTTGGATTGAAAGGTGAAGGAACACTTACACTGAACAAATGAGTCCGACCTAATCTCATGAGCACCTCTCCATTCGTTGCTTCGCAGAATGTGATCACAACCCCCGGTTTCTATGCAGCAAAGTTAAGACATCGTCAGAAATACTGATCGGAATTGCCAAGCCAAAGACTGTGCCAGGAGAGAAAACGTACTTCGAGCAACCACAAAGAAACGGCTAGCACAGCTGGCACAACTCTCTATCAATGCGTACACCTGCAGTAAATTGGCTGAAACGGTAATCCAAAATCAAACAGATACGTTGATAATCGAGGAGTTAAAGTCTCTTTAATGAGTTTGAAATAGCATTGAAGGATATTGATGAAGAGATAGCTTGGCCTGTGAGTTTGGTTCGCCAAGAAGTCTTTCAAGAAACTCCTAATGCACGTGACAATCCTAAGGAAAATACACAACAATATGTCACATGCACCTCAAGCAACTAGGTTTATGATCCAAAAGAAAACAAACGTGTTCTCCTAACCCGGACATCACAAAACGTAACAATGCACTTAAAGGATGCTATACAACAAAGACTTTTACAACCTGTGGAAGAAAATATTAGCAGTTAGAGATGAGGTTCACGAGTTGCTAGCCAAACGTTTTCAAGCCACGATGAAAGTGGAAAACATCTTTATACTGGGTGGAGGTCACAATCGCCCCGCCAACAGAATGAGTCATTTAGCATGGAACCCGTCGCGGGCTCGTGAACCTACGCATGTGAAGAGAGCTCGTTGAAAATTGGTGTACTGTACAAAGATCCTCTATGGTGTTTCTTTTAGTCGAGACACTTACAAATGATGCAATAGAGTTTATTCAAAGGAGTATTGATTTTGATCATAGATGGGCCGCGCAAGGGCGGATTATATTAGTTCTCTATCGGGAGAGCATCGATAAATTTAACAAGTTGGAAGGTTCAGATGACATTATATTGATGCCGGATTGATAAGAATACTGAAAACGAGTGGAGATTAACGTTTTTATAGTGAACTGATACCGCAAGAAGACACGGTTGGGATAAGTTAGTGATTTAAATCACGATCAGAGGCCGATGTGTTACTTGATTTTAATGAAATTATCGACGGATGAGAAAGCTCTGGGTGAGCAAGGCGACCTTCCAACCAAATGCAAGAATTGTGTGAGGTGATCGATGAGCGTGGTTTCATGGATTTAGGGTACGAGGCTCAAAAATATACTTGAGTAGGCACTTGAAATGGCAATTCAATATGGGGAGACTGATAGGTGCTTGGTTACAAATAGATGGTTCATTAAATTCCCGTGATCACTCGTGCATCATTTGACATGCAATTCATCTAACCATGTTCCTATCTACATTTCACTCTTCGGGTTTGGATCCACCTATTCGTAAAAAGTTTTTGTTTCAACAAATGTGGCTTTCTAAATTGGGTCAGGAAGTTGGGTCCATCTGCCTGAAATAGTATCATGGAGCTCCAAGTTAATGGAGAAATATTTGGCTATGGTTGATAAGTGGGGGAAGATTTGAGTTGGTGGATGTAAAATGTCTTGGGCAACATACGAATGGAATTAATCTGTTTGAAGAAATTACTAGCTAAAGAAGAAAGGGCAGCCATGTTTTTGAAGGGAATAATTTTTCAAGTTAAACATGTAAAGAAGGATATCGAAATTTCAAAAGATAGAGAATCAACAACGGCTCAACGATCGAGGATACTAAGTGGGCAGCTGTGGAGATAGAAGTACCAAATATTTCCATTGTTGTGCCACAAAGAGATTTAGAATAAATTCAATGGAGTGGAATCAGAGATGAGTGGTATATGGAGAGCAAAACAAGAGAGATAGCCTGGTTATGGTGAACTACTACAAGACTCTTTTCCTTCATCGAGAAAAGTGTCCTCCAAGTGTGCTAGCTGCGGTGCCCACTGTATCGCAAGTGAGGAGATGAATGAAAACCTTTGGCCGTGAGTTTGATGCAAGTGAAGTGTTACAGCTCTACAACAAATGGCACCTCTCAAAGCTCTAGCTCGAATGGTATGCCTCCGCTCTTTATCAACATTTTTGGAGCACAAGAATCACTATGTCACAACAAACATTGTCATGGTTAAAACTCAGGTACTCATTCCTACAACCTTGAACCACATTCATCACAATTTATCCGAAAAACAAATTCTCATTTATATGCACAATCTAATTTCGACTCACGCCTTTGTAATGTGCTTCTTACAAAATATATTCTAAAGTCCTTGCCACTATTGAAAATTACTCCATCCATTATCACAAAACATCAATCAACCTTACCAAGGGTAGATTAATATCGACAACATTTTGGTGGCTTTTTGAAACCCTACATAGCATACAAAATTATAAATCGGCACTCATGGATATATGACACTAAAATTAGATACTTATGCAAGGCATATTTTTTAGAAAGAGCTTACGAGGAAAATGGGTTTCGTTGAAAGGTGGATAAATCTTGTATCGGATGTGGTGGAAAATCAAGCCATATTCTCGCTTTAGTAAATGGAGAGCCATGTGGTATGATTTATCCTACTGGGGGATTAGACAAATGAGATCCACTTCTTCCCCATTCCTTTTCCTACTTTGTAATCGAAGATCGGGAATGGATTGATCAAGAATGCAGAATTACAAGGAGATATTCATGGCTTCTTTGTAGGAGCAGGTCCAAACTACATCCGCTTTGAAGATGACAGCCTTCTCTTTGCAAGGTAACCATGGAAGAATGGAAAGGTGCTAGAAGTTCTAAATATGTACGAGGAGGCTTAGACAAAAGTAACAGGAGCAAAACATCTATTCTTTAGCAAATCTATCTCACAAGGAAGCATGGAATTAAGTTGGCTTTGGGAGCTCCAGAAATTATGCAATATGAAAGATATCTTGGGCTTCGTTCTTTCTGTTGGCAAAGGGAAAAAAAGAAAGCTTCAACCACATAAAGGAGAGGGTGTATAAAACTTCAAGGATGGGAAGATAAATTACTTTCTCAAGCAGAAAGGGAAGTGCTCTGGTGCCGCTATGCTGCCATCCCTACATACACAATGGATGTTTCAAATTACCACTGTTTCAGGTAATGAAATTGAAGCTCTAATCAAGAAATTTTGTAGACAAAGAGGTGACCAGAAAAAAATTCATTAAGTACCTAGAGGGATTTACAAAATCAAAAACAATTGGAGATGGCTTATCTTGCCATGTTCAAAGACTCACTTTAGCAAAGCAAGCTCCGCTAATTTTGCACAATAAAAACATCATTCTTCTATAAGGTGTTCAAAGCACGTTTTTCCCAAACACAACAATCATGGCTGCCGACAAGGATGGGATCTTACTTTGGAAGAGTATCCTAAAGGGAGTATAGATATCATTCAAAGGGGGCAATATGGAGGATAGGAAGTGGAGAAAAGACAATATCATAAATAACGTTGGCTGCCAAAGATGCATCCACTACAGCAAACTAATCTACCCCATGGAGAGCTTCCAAAACCACACAATAGACTCCCCTATTTGATCCAATCACGAGACGATGGCATGAGGAATTGCAACATGCATTTACGAAAACATACATATGACCATACATATTGAACTAATAAATATGTACACAGAAAACATACATATGGCCATACACACTGAACTAAGAAACATGTATTTACGAAAAACATACATATGAAATGTGTGTGAGGGCGGTTCAGTGGACAACCACCTCTTAACATTTAGTGAATGCTGAAGCAAAGCCTTTCAAATGCCAGGTAGGTCCTCTACAATCATTTCTGTTAGCACCATTAAACTCTTGCACCACGAAGGAAAAGCCACCTTTCATTGCTGCCGTATTGTTAGAACTAGGTAAAAAGAAGCAAAATACAACTAAGTTGAATTGAATTTACACCAGTTTATTTTATTATTGATCAATTAATATAAATTGGGTAATATAAAATATTCAAAGCAAAATCACATTGTACACTTAATTGCTTTAGATTACTTTTCACTAAATACAATGGACAGTTAACATGTAATAAAATGTGTGCCCAAACACGTCTTCAATGGCATGTGGTGATGACATATTCCCCCATCTGTTGTGTACAAAGAGAACTTCCAAAAGTGTAATACAAAGCCATACTGAAGATTTTGGGATTTAAGCAGTACTTGTTTATTCAACTTTGTCACATGACTAAATCATGGACAAATTAATTCATTTTGCAAGCCCATTAACTAATTATGAAGCAGCCTATTCTAGTCCATTGATTGAGTAGATAACTAGTTGATATTCATGCAATTAACGTTGTGTTTAGTTCCCAATGGAGCAAACTTGCTTTGGTCAAATGCAAATCAGAATGGAAAACAACAATGTCTCTTCAATAATGCCTAATGGGTGAGAAAGGGACATTTTGATCCCACATGTATGGTTGGTTTTAAATTTTAGTCATCCGTAATGTCCATTGTCATAAACAAACTAAGACTTCAACATCTAAAAATACAATCATTGTGGTAGCATCTTCCCCACTTTGTACGATAGCTATATCAACTACTCACGTTGCATTTCCCCCAAAAAAAAGAAACTACCAAACTGTCGCACAAAATAATATAGTGGTTAGCACTTTAGATTTTAGGTAATTCCTATCTCTATAGGCCCATATAATGATTAGAAATGAGTAAAATGATGACTAATGTTTCTAAATCGTTAATATTGTACAAACAGTCAAAATACCTTAACACACCATCCACCAACCGTGGGATGATCGATGACTTTGGCATGCTTCACACTTGTAAAAGTTGCAAATTGATCATGCTATTAGCTGCTTTTGTAGCTTATGATGTGGCATCCGTAGGCTGCAATCAAGCTGCTTTGGAGCATATGAGCTTTGGGGTTGATGTGATGCGGATGTGTTATAGGTACGCCCAAAATTGCACACATCCCCGCCTCCGCCAAGTATGGCGACTATGAACTCACGTTGAGCATCCCTTCGACATTCTACAAACTAAGAATGCCCTCGAGACTCTCACAATGGAGGTGATTACATTACAATTCCATTGTTGCCTTTTCTTTTTCTATATTTATATTTATCTATATGTGTGTATTTATCAAATGCACCATTCTTTTAACATCGCGACTCAAGATGACTCGAATGTGGAATGAGTCGTGAGATTACACTTCAAAGGAAAATTACAAATTTTCTCAAGTGTTTTTCATGACTGGAAATCACACTCACAAACACTCGCGAATGTCGCGTATAGCCTCGGATCTCAACACCTAGAAATAAAAATTCTGGAAAACTTGAAAATTTTTCTGCGTTTTCATGTACTCAAGTGACCACTGTGAGATAGATGAGTGAGTCGTGGATAGCCTCTATAAGAATCAGTCCTCGCTCAAAATCCCGCATTTTCGGCCGTCTCACACCAGAAATACATGACTCGCAAGTGAGTCACATAAAATCTAGAGATGAAAATTTTTGATTTTTGATTTCAAATGTGTGTAGTTCGTTTCACTCTTTAACACATCTCTTTCACATCATTCCTAAAGTTCATATACCCAATATACTCCCAGAATCAAGTCAATATTCTACTCGTATCCGGTCATATCAAATGACGTGAGATTCTACCACCACTAAGCTCACACCATATCCGACGACACTTACTCACTACCAAGTTTTTCCTGATTCTACCATCACGCAGCCCGTCCATCACTACAAGACAAAACCCTAAACAATCTAGTGTCGCTAGCGCCGAGGATTATAGGTAACTTGCTCACTAGACGCTTCGTCTCGTGGTGACGAAGAGAGCTTGGCAGGGTGGTGTAGAATCATTGTCGGTTATGGTGAGCTTGGCTGCGGGTAGAATCGTCATGGTTAAGGTGAACTTGGTGGTTTCTGGGAACGCCATTTGTTAGGTAGTAGAATCATCTCAGATCGAGTCGAAGGTTTTGTTACCAAAGATTCCATGTCTGGGTTTGGGATTGCAATGGAGAGTTTTTTTTGGGGGGGATATCTGATAGCTACAAGGAAGAGAGAAGACATTAAAGCAAGATGAAGTATGTGAGCCGATGATTCTTTATGCTTCCAACACCACATGGAGAGTTTTAGTGCTCGTAAATGCAGTTTAGTTCTCCACCACTCTTATACGGATGCGGTAGTCTTTGTTATTTCACTTCTAGCCCCAATATTTTTAATTAGTTATGTTTCGTAAATTTCTAAAATTAATTCTCAGCATGGTCTTACAGTGGTGGCACGACCTCACCTAAACCAACCAAACCACCTCGTAAAATGAAGTAACCGTATCGAACCACAATTGTAATGAATCAGACAGACAGGTAGGAGTACAGTTTTGATAGAAAATCGCACAAAATCGCACCGCACCACACCACACCTATAAATATTTATTTATTTTATATTAAA
Organism: Notholithocarpus densiflorus; assembly: GCA_030021035.2. Lineage (NCBI taxonomy): Eukaryota > Viridiplantae > Streptophyta > Magnoliopsida > Fagales > Fagaceae > Notholithocarpus > Notholithocarpus densiflorus. Next base: position 385,798 of record JARYZH020000123.1, read on the forward strand.
TATGTATAATAATTTTCCATAAAAAAATTTTATTATATGAAGTAAGTAGCTACTCTGCTGTTAGTACATTCCAATTTCATGTTAAAATGACTTTGTTATGGTTAAATACAAAATTAAAAAGTTTAAAATATCATTCACGTCTTCATCATTAATTTACTCACAATCAAAATCAAATGTTCAAAAGTTTAATATTATTTTTTGTTTTGTATGCGTAATATATATTTGTGGTACTTTAGTTTAATATCAATTTGTTTCGAATTTTTATATATATATTTGTGTTACTTTTTGTTACATGTTATATATATAAATATATATATATTTTAGAAAACTTACCGTACATCGCAAATTCAGGAAATTGCCATGACATCTTGAAAAATATACCATCCTAAAACCAACTAAATCAGACCTTGTACACCCCACCAAATCGCCCCCAAGATCGCACACGGACCGCAAAATCGAGGTCCTGGTGCAATTAACACTACAAAGTGCGATGTTTAAAATGATCCAAAACCACACCGCGAACACCCCTAGTCTCCTTACTACATATGCAACACAGGTCATAACCTTGTTCCTCAAACTTTGACTTCTTTCATAAATGAAAACAAGCACACATGATAAATAAAATTCATGAAACCAAAATCACTTTGATGAATGCTAATACTTTTCTAATAAATTCTGGGAGGGCTAGCACTAAAGGATCGCACAATACTAAGTTCACCCAATTTTTATAATATCATGATGATTGCCTATTAAGTTATCATTTCCAATAAGACACTAATCCTGTATTCACTTATTCAACTAATTAGCTAATCAAACGCACCTAAAAGAACAACAATGATGTCTAATTAAAGGGCCATAATATTTAAAAGTTAGATATCATAAACAACAGTTAAGAAGTTTATAAGAAATACATTAAATCAATAATCTTCATATTGTGATAGTTTACTTTTATTAGAAGCATGATAATTTTCACTAAACACTTTTTTAAGCACTCCACACATGCATATATATAATTTATTTACTATCTTTATATTAAAACATAGCTTCCAAAACTAAAATTCCTAGTTCCACATGTATATGGATGGAAAATGTCTTGAATTCATAAATAAGCTCTACCTTGTTTAATGGTTGAGCAAAACTTGGTGGAATTCAAACCCAAATTTCGTGATTAATTAGGCAATGCCACTAAGCCACAAAGCTCTTGACTAGTCAAACTCTTGAAGTCGTATATTAGTCGTGCCTCTAATAAGTATTAAAGGCTGCCTGAGCACCAAATCATTAGTAAACTGCTCTATCAAAATATGGAATTGGGTTTGTAAGATTCAGATGAGTAATCCATGTCGCTAAATAACGTATGGAATGCAAAGGATGAATGAGGTAGCTTAACAAAATAAATTGTACATGCTGCTAAAAGCCTTCATATGATGACTTCAATTGCATCATAACTTAAAACTCTTCGCTCATCTCCCTTTGAAGAAAGGATTTCATCCACCGCCACCATCCGAGCAAAGTTGATACATCCAAAATTATCACTATAGTAGCTATCTTACTGATATTATCACTAAAGAAAAAAACGGGACTCATCCCGCTTCTACAAAGCCTCTACCCGGGGCCGGACAACCCTTATTCTTTACCATGACTGCATCCATGCTTGGTTCAAATTCATGCTACACCAAGACAAAAATACGTTGACTATTCCCGGTTTGTTAATTTTGACAAAAATTTCAGCTCCCACCTCTCACCTTTGGTTTGCCCGCCGGTGGACACAATTTTGCCCCATTATAGATATATTTTCGTGACCTCTAACTGCTCCTTCAAGTATTTTACAAGTGTTTACAAGACAGATTCACGGTGCTAAGTTTCCTACGATTAATTTCACTTGTTAAAAATATAAGGTCCTCTGGATCTTGAAACGAATGTATGTAAAGGAAGGAAATATTCTACCGGGCAATGGTTTGTTAAATGGTGGATAAGCTCCCACACTCAAGATGTTATTGATAATGTAACCTGGAATTCCCGCTTATTAACACCATCCATGATAACCAAGTCCCGTTTACTCCTTTGTGCAAACAACTGTTTCAACCTTACCTGCAAATACATTCTACTACCACATCCATCGTTAAGTCTCAAGTAAGCCTTCAAGATCAAAGAAGAAGTCTCGCTTGATGGTCTTGTAAAACAAAACTTAATTGCCCTACTAAAACAAAGAAGTAAAGGATGAAGAAGAAGCCGCAAATGCCAACTTAGGAAGAGGGAAGAATGTTACAAAACTCGAGGCATCCTCGTGGCCCCTGCTGCTAATACTAATCCCATTACTCCCTACAATGTGGTTATTTGGCCATGATAAAGCTTCCACACCAAATTTAGGGAAAATTAGCACTGCTAAGTACGTAGCCAAACTATCAAATAATGTTCTAATTAAATCACACCCAAAGCTTCAAATTTCGTAAAGCTAAGGTTGTTCGACTCCCGTTGAAGGTACTAGCACAAGCTCGTATCTCCCGCTAAAATTAAAGTTGTTTTAATTTCGTTGGAGGTATAGTTCCTACTCGGGTCGCTTCTCACGAAGAATAAAATTTGCATCGTTCACTATTCAATCGTTTAAATAGTATTTTAGTTTCCATTGCTATCGAAGCTTGTAACCTTTCCTTTCTAGTCCCAACCTTATGACTACTATTATCCTCGTATGTTTTAATCATATCAAACCTATATTTTGTTAAAATTTTAACTGCTTTTACTTTTATCTTTAGTTTATCTTTTACTTACACTACTTATTATATTGTTTTTTAACTTAATACATATATTGTGTACTTCCCCCTCTTATGGTGTGTGGTATATATATATATATATATATATATATATATTGATTGATAGAAAACACATGACACTTTTTTTTTTTTTTTTGAGAAAGAAGATATCAAGTTTTATTCCAATAAGTTGGCCAAATCGGTATGAATAAAATGAGAGATTGAGATGCAACATCTTCCATCCAAACAAGATAACTGAAATTAATAAAGGACTTCGCCAAACTGCGGAGGCGACTACGCCATCTCTTTCGGGATGGTAGTATGACAATTTAGAATAAGAAGGAAAAAAATTATTGGCTTCCTTAAGAAATAAACCATACGTAGCTGCTCCAAAATCTCCCTCAGCAAGGGCTGTGACAATGATAGCCGAATTACCTTCTAGGATCACCTGGTGTATGCCAATCTCCACCCCAAACTCTGATGCTCTGCTCGCTGCCATTGTTTCGATTTCAACAGCTTTGTAAGCTTGTGGAAGCTGCTGGGCCATGGAAGCAATAACTGTTGCTATCTCGGACCACAACACCAATTCCCGATTTATTCTCCTTTGCAAAAACAGCACCATCATAATTTATGTTGTAAACGTTCGTTGGAGGGGGGTGCCATGTAACTCTCTACTGCTGGTTTCTCTGCCTGAAAGGTGGCTGTACGGGGTGAATTGCATATCTGTCTTGGGTAGCACGTGCTAAGTGGTCGGTGTTGCAGCTGGGTTGCCGTAGCCTGATTTGGTTCCGCTGGTTCCAAATGGACCACAATGTCATCGCGAAGACCTGGCTTGTCGTTCAAAAGGATCCATGCCAAGAGATTTGAAATCCCGAAACTGCTTCAATCTTCTGCACTCCCATCCTTCCTCTGGTTCCAAACTGTATCCAGGCCTGAGCATAACCACAGTGCATGAATCGGGTTTCTTCTGGTATGTACATCTGTCGCATGTAGCTTCAGAAATTATGGTTTGACAAGTTCTCCTTTGTTGGCAGTGAATTTCGGCAGGCTCTCCAAATCAAGTTTTGACTTTGTTTGGAACATCTAAAGCCCAAATATGATTCCAGAAACTATTGTCAGCATCTGGTGGTTCTTCCTGCAAAACATTCTCTTCTTCTTCCATCAAGAAATGATAACCCGATTTGCATGTATATCTGCCATCTTGCTCCATTGGCCAAAAAATACTGTCTTCCAATGCAGTTCTGGACACACGGATTCTTTTTATTGTAGCTGCTTCTTCAGGAATAAAAATGCCATCGACCATTCCTTCATTCCAAGTGCATGAATCCTCATTGATAAGACAATCAACTGTTGCTTCTTCCATTGTTGCCACCACCAGAGATGAGAGGAAAGTGGGATGCTTACGGGGAGCCAATGGTTCTGCCATATTTTAATTGACTTTCCATTCCCGACCCTATAGCAAGAACCTCTTTGGATGACTTCTCTGCCTTTCAAAATGGATTTCCAAGCATAAGAACCTGAAGGAGCCTTGCATCCATAAATGAGCAATTAGGAAAAAAACGTACCTTGAATACTCGATAGAAGAGGGTCTCTTTGTTGTGCAATAACCTCCATGCTTGCTTAGCCAACAATGAATCATTAAACAAGGCCAAATCTTTATAGCCCATGCCTCCTTTATTCTTTGGCTTCATCAACTCTTCCCACCGTAGCCAATGAATTTTCCTTCTTTATCACCCTGTCCCCACCAAAATTTCTTTACTATAGCTTTAATTTCATTGCAAAGTCCTAAAGGTAGCTTGAAAACAGCCCATAGCGATAGTAGGAATAGCCTGATCACCGCCTTTATCAAAACCTCTCTACCTGCCTGTGATAGTAGTTTTCCTTCCCATCCCATCAATTTTCTCCAAACTCTTCCTTGATATAGCTAAACTTGCTTTTTTACCTCTACCACTAGTGCCGGTCCTAAATATTTTTAAAGGACTGTATTTTTGTACTCCCAAAAATGCCTTTATGTCTTGTCTGATGTCTGCATGTGTGTGTTGACTCTGTTAAAACTTTTGGGATAAGAGAGTACGAAGGTGATTTTTCAACCTATTTGCTAATACTTTGAGAAAATCTTGTACAAGACATTACACAAAACTTATGGGCAAAATCAGTAACATTCGGTTTTTTACTTTGGGATAAGAGTAATGAAGGTGATTTATGGGGCGTAAACCCGACTTAACCAAGCAAGGATAGTTCAGGTTACCATGATCCATCAAACCCCAAAAGTGTTGGAAGAATGTAGGTGGCATCCTATCCGCGCCCGTGCTTTTTGAGGCGCCATTTGTTCGAGGGCCGCCGAACTCTCCATGCCATGTGTGTACACACAATTTTCAGAAAAGAAGAATCACACGATCACGAAATAGTGTAACAAATTATCAATTGTATTGATTTGTATATATGTGAGTACAATTCTCCTGTATTTACTCTTTTACAAATTCAGAGCAATACAATAAAACCTCTCCGATTCGACCAGGGCAACTTTACGATCCGCGGCTATAAAGCTTGATCTTGAATCGTACTTTGACGCCTCCAAGTTGGATGTGTGATTGATGTACTGAAGTTTTGATTTGAAGTCGAGGGCCGCTATTTGATCTCGAACTAATTGAAGGCTGAAAATTCTACTTTGATTTGAAGAAGTGAAATGAGCTTGATTTTTAGGAGCAAGGGTGCTCTTTGGACTTGTAGATGACTCTATTTTGACAGAGTGTCGCAGGTTTTTCTCTCTCTAAGTTCCCCCATTCTTCATACGGTAAAGTTCTATTTATAGGCAACCTTGGGAATAGTATTTAATTTGGAATTCTTCTCAAGATTATTGAGAGTTGAATTATGAATTTAATTTGATATTTCATTTAATAAGAACTTTCCATATAGGTCTTTTCTTCGACGCCATAAGTATTTCTTCATTTGATGCCACACGTGCTTTGATTTCATTCGTTGATCGGGCCCACGCCATCAATTGGGAGATTAATTTGATCACAAATGAACAATCGATCTGCTGGGGAATACATCATAAAATTTTGATGTCTACACCATGAACTCTCCAGTTAAGTGATCATTTATCTCATCTGAGACTACTTTGTGGAATATGGGGCCTAGTGCCCTTGTTGTATATTCGGCCTGGCTATGGTGAAAATTTCTGTAAAGTAATTAGACAGCAGCTCCTCTATCTCCTCGGGTTGGTCTCTCCATCTGCCATTTGAGTCTTTCAAACCTTGGATATAATTCTTTTTATACCGATGTGTAGCTTTGGTGTGGAAGAATTTCGAATTTCTGTCACCATTGCCCAACTAGAGTACCCTTGATCTTTGTCCCCACATACAGCTTTCCTTATCTAGCAATATATTGATTTCTGACTTTAGGCTTCGAATCCTATTATTATTTCCCCCTCTCAATGCCTCGGCTTCTGCATGTTTCAGCAATTTCTTTTTCTCTTCAAGTTGCATTCGGACATTGCCAAAGATATTCTTATTCCACCATTCCAGATCTTTGCTGCACTTTTTTACTTTGGTCAGAACGTTGTAGTGAATATCCGAGCCCCCACTGTTGATCCAAGCCGCCTCAATAGTTTCCCCACAGGTAGTATCTGACAGCCACATTTCCTCAAACCTGAAAAGCTTCTTACTCTTAGGTAATTCTAGGCCAGATGGGTTGATCAATAGTGTTGAATGATCAGATGAGTTGCTGGGAAGGGGAGTGATCCGTGAGCCTGGGAATTGTTCAAACCAGCTGGTTGTTGCCATACCTCTATCAAGTCTCTCCCAAATGGAATGGCCATCTTCAAAGTGCTTACTCCAAGTGTATTTCTAACCGACATAACCCAAATCCATGAAGCCAATCTCATCGATTACATCTCTAAAAAGTTGCATCTGATTTTGGCTCCTTAAAGCCCCTCCTTGCTTCTCATCTTGTCTCACAATTTCATTGAAATCACCTGTGCAGAGCCACGGAGCATTAGACCGGCTGACATGACACTATTAAACACAACACAGCCATAGAAAAAACATCTATGTTAAAAAAATGACAGATCACAGAACATAACAGAGCAACAAAGTAAAGACAATTTGTTTCAAAAAAAGTAAAGACAATTTAGAAGGTGAAGCATTCACAAAGCAAAAAAGGAAACCCTACTCTTCTATCTCTCTCTCTCTCTCTCATTTCTCTCCTCTGCCTCTAAAACCTTTCTCTCTTTACGCTTTCGATTCTAATGTTGTAAAAGCAAAAACAAAAAGCAGGTCTTTTTCAACTTTGAAGAAGACAAACACAGAGAATTTAAGTCTCTCCTATCAGAACCAGAAGGCTAGTGTTTCTTAAAGAGCGAATGCCAAGCACAGAAAGGTCTCTCTTTCTTTATCTCTACAAAGTTTGATTTTTATGTTGAATTTGTTTCAGGTTGCTTGAACAAGTATGGATTTTTTTTTTTTTGATAGTAATAAAGTATGGATTTTGCTTGGTTGAGTGTCTCAGTTGGATGGGTCTGTTTTCATACGGTTATTTTTGTTTTTTGTTATTGAAGAATAATGGATTTTGGCTAAAATGAGATTCAAAACTATTGTTCTGATGATGGGGTCACTAAATTCAATAATATGGCAAATTAATTTGCATCTGGTTTTGTCAAGATCCTAATTGGGTCTGCAACAAGAATATTGGGTTTTTTCAACTTTGTTCTTACAGTTAAGAGGTTCTTTTAAATCCCTATCCAAAAAAAAAAATATTAAGAGAGGTTCTTAAATCAACTTGCCTTTAATTCATGGGCGTTTAAAATGATAAGATAACATAATGGGTTGACCATCTTTTGTTCAAAACAGAATTGGTTATATGATACTTTTATTGTTCTCTGTCTTCATCGAGTCATTTATTTATTCCCAAAAACATAAACAAGTCTGTATTTAGTCTACTACACCTTTGTAGCAGAGAAAGCATAGTGTCTTGGTGATGTCGGGTGTTTGGAATTAAAGGCCCACTATATCAGTTGTGTTTGTGTGATGGACCATAGCTTAATTATGTTAGCAAAAAAATTGCCTCATGTTAGATTTTTCTTTTTCTTGCTAAGTCCCAGAAGAATGAGGAGGGACTATGGTCATTAAGCATAATCTCAAGCTCATTTAGGTACTTACTAAGCCAGCATACTGTACTTAGCAATGTGATATTTTGCTCCATGGAGCCTAAAGTTTCTTTTCTTCATTTGTTTTTGGTTAAGTAATTTGAAGAAGGAGAGTAATAGATAATATAATACAGTTCATGTATTTGTTTTAATATACTTATCAAAGTTGTTTGGTTGCGGCATTAAGGGCCCGCTTGCACATGTAGCTCAAAATCATTGCTTAAAAAGTTACTTAAAATCAGAGTTTAAAAATGCTGGTTAAATACGCTGCTTTTTAATGCTTATAAACAAAAAAAATGTATTTGGTAATATGGTTTAAATAACATATTTGCTGCCCAAAATATAAAATACGTGGTTTTGTGATGTGTGTGCTATAGATTAAAAAAGCTGAGCAAAAAGATAAAATAAATATTTTTTAATGCCGTTGTTGTCTGAGAGGAAGAGAGGAGACAATTTTTCAAAAGCTGACCAAGTGGGCCCATGATAGTGTTCAACCTAATTGCTGCAAGGCCACCTAAAACTAGTTTTTGTTGTTAAAAATTAGCCTGAAGGTGATTTCAAACCATTATTTTAAAAATATGTTTTGAACAATGTTTTTCAAACAACCTCAAGTATGAATGGTCCACCAAACGCATTTTTTGTTTTTGACACAGTGTTCAAGATTTAAACACCGAATACTACTGCTTAAATTACCACCAAACGCCCTAAATCATTTGTAGAGTTAATGTTGAACAGGCTATATGCCCTTTTTTCTTGTATTTTCAGTTCTTTTTCTGCCCCCACTCTATTATTGTGGTTCCAAATTTTTCTTAGGTATACCATAAGTGTCTTATGAAATAATTGTTCCCCATGTCATGTATGTGCCCTCTAATTTCCCATACTTGTTTGTGGGTTCAAATTTTTTCATTTGTATACCTTTTGGTGTATACATGAAATAATTGTCTCCAGTTTGAGGGAGTTATATTAGCAAGAAAAGCCGCTGATGGATTTTAAGACTTAATCACAAGGTAAAATTATGTTCATGCATAGGATGCACTGCACTGAATCTATGTTCGACTGGTGAAGTAGCTGTTTGCACTTTTTTTCTTCAGCTTTGAGTTCTTGTTGAAAATGAAATTCTAATGAAATAAAAATATATATTAAAAAATTGATGTGGTCTCTAATTGAAAAATATACAAGTTAATATGTGAGTGAAAAAATCAAGTAACAATATGAAACACGGAGCAGTCTGTTGTGTTGATTCAGCCAACCCATGTTGTTTCAGCCATGGAGGAATAATTTAACATGTGGAATCATGGATGGGTTACTAAGGTTAGCTGGTTGTCAGTTAGTTCAGCCATGGGTGTAATTTAAGGTTAGTCTGGGATATGCTGATTTTAAAAGTTATGTCTAAAGCTATCTCATTATTAAAGATTCTAATCAAATTTAATAAAGGGCCAATGATGGATGATTGTACTCTTACTCTGCCCATTTTTCCACAATCTTGCTATTAGGAATTTTTATTTCTGGAGAATATTGCTTTGAGTGTTAGCCTTATACATCCTTCTTTAGTAGTTTTCATCAAGTAAAGATTATATTTCTTGTATCTGCAAAGAATTCTCTGGTTTTCATTTTTATATTATAATTGATTTGGTGATAACGAATACATACAATTGGTTTACATTTCAAACTAGTAACCTGATAGTAACAAATGCTTTGCAAGCAAAATGGTGAGAGACATGAAAACATATAAGCCTCTTTTGATATATTGTAAGCATGCTATAAATACGAATTTCCTTATTGATGAAATCATGGTGCACCATCTCTCCCTATAATACATAATCAAGCCCTTCAAAAACTATAGCCTCACTCTTGGCACTACTGCATAAGTGCATAGTTGTTGGGTAATTATAATAAAAGGCTGTCCATTTTGGGGCAGTCTTTAAGCATGGCTTTTGAAACATGTACATGTTGCATTTGTCTTCAAATTCTGTTTTTGGGTACATATATGTGAGATTTAAATACAGTTTGGCCTGCTGTGATCATTCTACTCCTTGCATTATGCCCTGCATGTTATGTTTTGATTTCTATCCACCTATTGAATTCTCCTGTATATGGCCAATTTCTTTCTCTATGACCACTGTTTTCTTCTACCTTTATGATCTATAATGAAGTTCGTCATATCTAGTAGATCGTGTTTACAGATATTGAGGGTCTTCTTAAATTACCAGAAAACAGAGAATGTGCTGACTGCAAAAGCAAGTAGGTATCCAGAGAAAATATATTACCTTCTGTTGTTTTATGAATTCAAAAACAACTCATTTCGCATGATACCTTTTACTATCATCTGCTTGATTCCAACCAACCAAAGAGAAGAATAAAAAGAAAGGACATTCTAGCAAATAAAAAAGAGAAGGAACATGGAACTCTATAGAATTAGCTATTGTTAATTTATTACTTGTATGGTTTGTGCAGTTTTAATTTGTAACCATATCTTGCTTACTAGTACAGAGCCCATCGATGGGCTAGTGTGAATCTTGGAATCTTCATATGCATGTACGTTCAGGATCCAGATCTCTAGAGTACATATCAAAGGTTGTAGGCCAACATTTTTCTTTAATTATCACCTCCCATTCTCATATAAAAATTAAGCTTTAATTATTTGGTGATAATACCTCTCTGTGACATGCTTTATACGATTTGGAATTATTTTGATGCAGGTGAGATTCGCAACTCTGGACACAACAAGCTCCAGAGCAGGTCACATTTATCCACAAGCACCACCTATTTTTTGGCTGAGTCTTTTAATTAAAGTCAAGTCACATCTAAGTTAAGATGAATATCCTGAGTCATTTGTTTTCTTTCTTTTTACAAGCAATAGCTATGGGGAATGAGAAATCACATAGCTATTGGGAAGCAGAGTTGCCCCCTAATTATGACACAGTTGCAATTGAAAATTTCATTCGTACAAAGAATGACTTGACAAGATGTTCAGTATTATTGTTTTGATTGGTACAGGACAGTCCTATTGTTATGCTCTGTTTGTCTGGCTTACAACACTTTAGGCGCTGATTTATGCTAGGTATCAAGAAAAAGATGGGTTTGAAGATGTAAAGGCAATATCTTCAGCTAAGGGTGAGAAGAGAAGGGTTCACTCATTAGACCAGGACCTGGAAGTAAATGGTTGGCATAAGCTTACAGAAAATATTGAACATTCTTCAGAGAGGAAAGCTGTTATCTCACCCATAACAAGCAATAGGGCACTACTCAGTAAGTAGCATTCCCATGGCTGTTGGAAGTGGTCCCATCAGGTAGGTCATTGTTCCATTTTCTTTCCCCATTTGAATAGAGGAAATTATATTGCATCAAGGGGAAAGTTATTGGATTAGCTTTACTTTGTTATATTTTTTTGGTGCTAGACTATAATATTATGATTTCTTTATTTTTAAGGGTTGAATTGTATGTTATCTTATACAAGTGGCATTAAATTCTGTTTGCAGACTATAATTGTTTCACCTAGCCCGAGATGGATAGCTGGGAGGCCATTCAGGAAGAGACACTGGTGTGAAATGTCGGGAACACACCAATACTTTGTTGATAATGCAAAGATTAATATGCAAATATGTTTGAGTGATGAATGCAGTGGCAAGAAGCGCCTGTCACATTAATAGAACAAATTCAGTGACTTTGTAGCTTCATTTCTAGTTCAACTACCACATAAACCCAGTCAATCTGCTGAGTTACTACCTAGCACCGAAACCCTAACCAACACGCCAGCTTCTTCAAATGAGGAGGACAAAACAGGAACAGTTTCTCTCCAACACTGCCAGCTTTCCATTACACAAAAGATGATTCTGTCATCACTTACAGCCTTCACAATAAACTCTTTTGAATTTTGGATGAAGAACACGCTTTCGATTTAGGACGACACCGTTGCTGATGAAGATCACTGAGGCTAATCGAACGAGTTAAGCTCGATCCTTCTTTTAGCCGATGAATTAATGAGCAGGACAAACATACGATGCAGAGTCGTCCATGGATGGGGCACTGCCGAGCTCGCCTCTTCATCTCCACTAAATACGACGAGTCACTTCGCCCGATGCGTCGCTGGGATGGTCATCTAAATACCTGGCGTAGTGGCCCGAGTGTTCAACGTCCAATACTGCTGAAGCCACCATGTCAAAACGCTGATAGTTGATTAGCTTCACTACGATGCTCGAGTAGAATTTGTTTTAATAAATATAGCATTTACTCTGCCTTATACAGTCCTTTCTTTGTGAACTATCTTTGAATGGCTGTCTATCTTAGAAATAGACCACCATTCAGTAATCAGATTTGAGGACATGAGCTTGGGGTTGGTGTGGTGAAAGGATGTGTTAAAGGCATGCCTAAATCGCACGACGATGAAACTCTCCACGTGAGTGTGCACCGAGGGTTTCTGAACACCTTCTTGATTGTACTGGCATATTCAACTACCAGCTCCAGGGCCATAGCTGCGCAGTTACTTCTTGTCTGGTACCAACAAAGACGTGTCGACTCTGGTTGTTGTTATTGTCTCATTCTCATCAAATAACGAATGGAAGTCATGGATCATGCACTTCCATTAGATTGTTGTTTGCACGGGACTATATTGTAGACAATAAGCCTAGCTTTTAACCAAAGTTCGACACATCCTTTTATTTAAATTTTCCACAAAATTAACACTACTAACAGAAGTGATTCCTGCTTTGGAGCCACAATTTAGTTCTGCAAGCATATCATGTGCTCAATTACAATCAAAGAACTGAACCTCGTAGATTTATATTGTACACACCGTATAGGAAAGCAATTTCATCATGCAATTTAGGTTGCCTTAACACATCCCTATTACACCAACCCCAAAGCTCATATCCTCAAATGCACTGCACAAGTGAATCAATTCACATAAATTCCTTTTCTAGGGTTACGTATTTCATTAAAAGATAGTTCACAAAGAAAGGGATTTGTATAGAAATTTAGAGGTAGAACATACTTGAACAATGTAAGGCTAAGATTTTTTTTTTTTTTTGATAAGTAATAAGGATTCATTGATATCAAAAGAGAGAGGCACCCAAGTACACAGGAAGTATACAGGGGCAAACAAACTAATCCAACTATCAACGTTTTTTTTTTTCTACTCGTTATCGGCGGTGAAGCTAACTAACTATCAACGCTATTTACGACGTGGCTCTACAATTGTAATACCTTGAACCTTTCCAAAATTCTGCCAAGGTATTGGCTGTATCATTATCAATAGCATCTGGGCAAGTGACTTCATCATGTCCCTAAATGGAGATAAATGAGTCTACGTATTTGCCCCATCCTCGTGACAATGCACTCGTCCACGACATCCCTTGTATTGATTCCACGGGCCAAAAGTAAGTAGGACGAGGAGCTGGGCTCGCTCCAGAAGCACCCAATCGATCTTCATTTTCAAGGGCGTGTCATCTTCGGCTAAACAAGCAGGTTTCATCTAAAATTCAAAAGTTTGTGTGTAGAGTTTGGGGCGGTAGAATCAATCTTCCGTAATCTGAGAAAGCTTGGCAATGTCGGAGAAAGCTTGTTGCTTGGCCTCAATGGAGAGAGTCAAGAAAGGTCGCTAGGGTTTTGCGATCGTAGGTGTGCTGCTCTCAATATATTGGCTAGGTTTTCTCAAGGGTAGCCCAGCTCCAGCCTCAATGCTTCAAAAGAATCCCCATTAATTTGTTCTAATGTGATAGGCCGCTTAACACTCCATTCATCATAACCCTTGTCCTTGCATATTAATCTTTACATTAATGTTAATGAGTGTGAAATTTGATTTTCTACACTTCGTGTATTTCCAAAATAGCTCCCAACTAAAATCACATCATAAAAATTTCATGTTCATACCTTTGACAATGGTATGAACTAAGATGTTGTAACTGTAGGGTCCAACCCTTGTGTTAAGAAGGTAAATAACATATCCAAGTGGGAATCATCATATAATTTTAGGGTAGGCACAGATCGGATTGAGCTTCATCTTCACTTCATCAAGGCAAGCCTAAAGACCTCTAAATTCTTCGTGTCTACTCTCCTACCTGGGTGGATTTTATAAATGAATCTTTATAAACTAACTTTACAAATGATCTACAAATTAAAAGGCAATTTGACCTACATATTGTCATGCAAAATGGTACACCAAAGATAGCAAATAAGTTTTTTTTTTTTTTGAAGGTAGCATAGTGGGCCTAAGTTAATTTAAAGTTCTACACACAATTTATTAAAATAAAAAGGTTTTCTCTAAAGCTCAGAATTAATCGAGACTTTCTTGATGTCTCCAATGGAGACATCTCAAGTTCAAATTCCCATCCACCATCTTCACTATCAAATTAATATATATATATATATATATATATATATATATATATATAAAAAGGTTCTCAAACATCTTGCCTGCTTAATTATGTTCTTAGATGCATCTCAAATTAAGAATCTGACGCCACCGGATCTAAGAAATTTCCATGTACACCTTGCAAAGGTCCGAGGCTTGTGCAAACTTTAAAACAATCTCTATCTTTTCATAAATCGTGATCCCAGAGAGAGAATAAAGTGTTAATAATGATTGGTGGTTTCTATCTAAAAGCAAAATTTGATACAGAGAAAGGGAAACTATAATATCCACCCACCAAACAAAGGGAAAAAAAAAAAAAAAACATACCGAGCTCCTCGTTGTGCAATCACGTAAAGCATCTCATGACCAAAATAAAAGTTTCATGCACAAAATTGGGAATTTGTCTACGGTGCTTGTGGTGATTTAGAATTTGGAGAATTTATGGATCCAGCTTAGAGTTATTGAAGAAAGTGGCTATGGAGTAAAAAGGAATTCAAAGGTGGCTCTTCGAGATGAGTCATTTAATGGCTATTTGGTAGAATTACATTCGATTTGAGCTCATGGGTAAAAAAGGGACTTGAATCGTGGTTGTAAAGGAAGAAGGATGAAAATAAATCTATGGTATTTAGGGTCAGATGAATGTAACTAAATGTGAAAAGAGAAGGAAAGATGAGAGAAATGAAGAACATCACACAAAAGTCAAGATGCCTCAATGCTAAAAAAACACTCAATATTTTTATTAATATCAACTCCATCCATCTTCGAGTACATCAGCACAAATATATATAAGAACTCTTGTTGTACTAGTAGTAATAAGACCTCCATTGACTAGCAAACTTAAAATCTGATAAAAGACTAACTTGGAATTAAAAAAACATAAAACCTAAAAATTTAGATTCAACTAAACATCAATATACCCTTCATTCCCAAAGATATCAAATTACAAATTTGTACTTGAATACAAAATTGATTGTAACTTATTATATAAAAAGCCAAATTAAAACTATTTTAACCTTAGGACACATAAAAACAAGAACTTTAAAAATGTCATGACTTTTACTTCAATTGACTTTTCACATGTGGTTCCTAAACATAAATCTTGAATATTTGTTAGCATTCGCTCTGGCTAGGAAAACTTCAAGCTTGAGTTTTAGTGTTGGAAGTATAACAACCTTTGAACTTGAAACTGCACCAAATCTTCAATTACCTTCGAGCATTAAGAATAATGATTTTTTTGCCCACTATTGCACTAAATTCCATTTGGAAAATGATAAAATCAATGACTAGAGGGACTTCTCAACCATGCACCCTAGAATTGACATATAGCAATAATATCAATATCTTCTCGGCCTTTGACTTTTCCATGATCAACTTAATAACTTTGTCATGGGTTCCATTATCCTTAAAAGGTATTCATTTGGTTGAAATTTGGAATTGGAAAAGGAATTGAAAGGCTTGATTTTGCTCACAATGTAACACATTGATGCATTAAACCAACACCGACTCGAGGTTTCGTGGATAGCAAATTGGTACACTCTTTCTCGAGGAGAGATGGCAAGACTACAGTTGAGCTTGATGGAGCCAAGTCAACTGTGCAGCTGCCTCTACAACGCTTACGGAATCTTCAAAGCCGCCAGCGTAGTTCTCCGTGGTCCAAAAGGCCACCGAACTGGTGGAAGCCTAAACTCCTCAACAACGCCCTTTTGGCATTCTCAAGAAGGGTGCTCAGCTCATCATTCCTTTCCTCGGGCATGGTCAAGACAGTATCCTTTTCGATGATGTCGCCTTAAGCTCGACGAGGTTTTTCAAGCTTCCTTGACTCGCCTCAGAGCCTTGGCCGCTACTCGCCAACCTCCTCACTATCGTCTCGAACCCACTGATCCTCATCTCAAGCTTCTTGATTCTCTCTTGTCCATCTCTATGGCCCCAGTTTCCAGATGCAACGAAGAACTTTGACATTGCCTACACAAGTGATTGAAAGAATCTTATTAGTCAAGAAAATGTAGAATCACAAGACAAAGTAAAAGTAAAATAACATACCTTGAAGAGATCGAAGTACTTTAATGTTCAAATTCTTCAAGGACATTTTACAGAAAATATGTCCTCATTAGTCACAAATTCCTCTTAAACCTTTCCAAGCCAAATCCTCATTTTCTGGGTTCATAGGGAACTCCTCGAGGATTTGAGACGAGGTAGGTGCAAAGGGCTGGATCTGCAACTCGACGTGCATACAAGAGTCCCGATCATGAATTTGGATGGACTCAAGCAGCTAAGAGGCAAGAGGGACAATAAGGTCTGCTCTGACGACCCTGTGTTTGACGACCTATGTCATTTATCCTTTTCAACGACTAGGAAGATTTTCCAAATCAACCGTCTTGATAAATTTTTTTCTTTATTCCAACAGAAGGATTTATAGAGACTCCGCCTCAGTGTTGCCTCCTCATTCACTACCCCCTTTTCCTTTGTTTTCTTTCATAGTTGCCATCCCGAAAAAGAAAAGTGTTAGAATTTATTAAGAAGGTACATAAAAATAACTTTTAAGGTCTGCTTTCAAGTTCATAAGGAAATGGAACAGAATGATCATATGGAATGGAAAGAAATGGAATAGAATGGAATGTATTTGGCAAAGGGAAAGGAATGGAAAAATGGAATGGAATTAAGTAACCTTAATTGATGTTTTAAAATAAAGGAATAGAAAGGAATGAAATGAATAGAATGCAGTAATCTTGTTTTGGGGAGTTACTATGGAATGGAATGTAATCATTTTATGACAATATTACTATTAAACTCTATTTTAAAATAAAGAATTGAATATATAGGGGTATTTCTGGGAGGAGTTTTAGTAAAAATCATAAATCTAATTTATTCCCTCCCATTCCTCTCAATTTCGAAAGAATGAATTATATTGCATGAATGTGAGAAATAAAGTTGTTCACTTCTACCCATTCTATTCCCTCCCACTTAAACTCCCCAAACAAGCAGAATTTAGCTTTCCATTCCCTCTCCATTAAAACTCTCAAACAAGTGAATTAAGAATATTCTAAATGATTCTTTTCATTCTTTCCATTCCATTCTATTCTCTTCCCAAATGAGAGGCCTATGAAAACTCATGTCTACGAATAGTAAAGCTCGTGGCTAGGGCTCGTGGAGATGGTTCTCAGTCCAAGTCCCCAAGTTGCAAGACGTATGAAGGGTAACCAAAGAATGAAAACTCTTGTCAAGAAACACGAGCTGACGCTGCCTCAACGTAGAATCCGCTCAAAGACGCCATCGAATGCCTAAAAAAATTTAAAAAAAAAGAGAGAGGGTTAGATGACATAAAAGATGAAAAAATATTGAAAATGAAGGAAGTATACCTTCTGATGAAGGTTACTCTATCTCTCCAAAGATGTGGGGCAACATCCTCGCTAACCTCAATGGGGGGTCCAACTCCAAAATCCAAGGACGAAGAAAACTCCGTCTTCCAATTTCATCGATGTTAGAAGTGATTTTATTAGTCTATAGTCTTGCCCCTAGCCGATGTGATAAAGCCAAGGACCGACTCAATCTCTGAGGTTTAGAGCAGCAAAGAAATCATCCACAATGAGAAGACGTATCCCTTCAAACACTTCCTCCGACAAAATTTGCATGTGTAGACGACTAACTCATGCGCTGGGATTAAATTGACATACTCCTAAACTCTATCTTGGTAAGTAACTTCAGCTAAGGCATTGGCAGGTTACCTGTTCCCTCTAAGGTAAGCTTCAAACACCTATTCCAAGACGGTGGTCACAACACCATTCCTTTCGAACTAGCTTAACCTAGGGTTAAGGTCGCCCGAATTCTGATACCAACTCCTGCGGAAGTAAGTCTTTTTCATCCATCTTGATCGGACGCCACAAAGCACAACCGTACACCTAGCTTCCCTACCTTGTCTAAAATCGCTGGATTGAGGAACACCTGCCCAGGCACCAGCTCGCAACCCGTGCTCGGCCTCTCATCCTAAGTCGCTCTCGAAGAACCCTAAAGGAACCCTGTGAACCCGCAGACGTGTATCATGGTCCGTGGTGTTCCCCTCCACTCACATCATGCTACTTACTACCGCCATCACTGGAACCATCACATGGTATCCATCTATCTCCTTATCGACACACTTACTAGATAAAGAAATGACAACCTCAGACATCTCGACGAAAATGGAAAACCTAAAGACGAGGATGAAGAAATTACCTGGCTCTAGACGAAGAAGGCCTAAAGACGCAAGAAGACTCCTAGACGAGGCGCTGACGACAAATGTCAAAGGAGAAAATTTAGTAAATGTGAAAGGGTAGGAGAGGAATTCTACTATTTATAGGCAGCGAGATTTGGCATCTGAAACGACACGGCCAACCTTCGCTAAGATGCCACGCATTTTCCTCGAAAAGAATTTTTGTGACATCGCAAGGCTAACCGACAATAAACTTCACCATATTAACGATGACACGGTGCATTTAACCACTCAACATGTGGCACATGTCAAAAGTCACGTTAGCCTCCTATCAGACTCTAGACGAATCTCTTGACAATGGGGCAACCCGATGGTGAACTAAAATTGAACCATCTCCTAATTCGTCCATAAGAGTCGCCCAGAGCCAAAAAGGTTAGCCTAATACAAGAAGGTCGACCATAAAATGTAGGTTGTCGTTCTCAGGACAATGCAGGTCATCCATCAAGAGCGCCCTGGACGAATTTCAACACTTTGGAAATTTCTCGAATGATTTATACAAAAAGCTTGTAACTGACCAATGCTCTACTATTTTGAAGCATGAGCAAAACTTGTTCATCGTCGTACTTCCTACTAAGTACTTAACTTCTAATGCAGGCTAGGAAGATAGATTGGAACATTCTAACTTCTATGCAGCTTGTAGTTAAGTTCAACCTTCTAACTTCCCCATTAATGAGGAAGTTACTAAACAAATAACCACTCCAAAGCTCACTATATAAGGACTCATCTACATCAAATGAAAGTGTGTTCACTACTCCTAAATTTGGAATTTGCAGTTCTAGAGAAAACTAATCCTAAGATCTGGAGGTTTTCTACTTCTATTTCCTCCCTGGCCACCTGATCTTGTGGTTCTTTTTGTTTTCAGCTCTAGGACAATCACTGATCAGTCCATCAGTCTCTGAGCATTCAGCCCACTAATTTTCTTTTGCATCATATACTATTATTATATTACATTGAATGATTTGGTTGGGTTAGTGTTTATCGTTATATATTTTATTTTTACTTTTTTCATATAAGTAATTTTTATTCAACATTTAATTCAGCCACATCCCCATATATATCATTAAATCATTTATATTTCCTCTACTTTTAATTTTAAAAATTTAAAATATAATATTTTGCCTAAATTAAATAAATAAAATTGTCCTTGCTAAGTGAAGTAATGCTAGAAAACACTCATTCTCACACCCAATGCATCAAAGGAAAATGAAATACAAAACAAATCAAGAAACACTAAATTAAAAAATTAAAACTAATAATGCATATTTAATGTCATAGAATCATCATCAAATTTTGTAACAATAGGTTACAATGGAGAAAGAGAGAGATAGAGAGAGAGATGGTAAGAAAAAAATACAAAGTAATAAAGAGTAGATAAAGAAAAAAAAATCAAGCCGGCCAATTAGTAAATTAAGAGGTTTAAGGATAAGTAAAAATAAAATAGAGATTATCATGTGGAGAATGATAAAACTTTATAAAGGTAATAAAATAAACCGTTAAATTCACTTAAAAATTAAATCAATAATTAAATGTTAAATCATAGTACTAAATTTAAATTTAAAACTAATCAAACTCCTAACTATGGAAACCATATTAATCATAACAACAACAACAAAAAAAAAAAAAAAAGATGCTCTAGTAGAAATTACATAAGAAATAAAGTTAGAAAATTTTAAAATTTTTTGACCTTCTTCATTTAACCTTATTGATAATATATATAATTTTCATACACTATTACTTTGAAAATCTAATGGAACAATGCTACCTCTCATTTAATGTCTTTGTTATGCAAATCATCAGCTAGTAAATATACAATAATGGTAAGAAAGCCGCTGCAAATGAGATCACTAAAAAAAAAATATATATATATAATTAATTAGCCACTATCATTATGGAGTAGTGGTCTATAATTTTACGCATCCAAAAATAGAATTATAGAGTTTAAAGGTATGTGTATTCATTATATATATAAAAGGCAGGTGTGTAAAGGTAAAAGAGTACAGGTTTATTTCATGACTTTATCTTTCTCTGCATCATATCAAAATGATCAGAGGATCAATTAACTAATCCTCTAGCGCTCTCCCATCCTCAAGCTGCCAATATCCCAATAAGGTGCCTGGAGTGCACGTGTCCACACAATACTACTCATATCTTTCATATATAATAGCAATGAAAAACACATTAAGTATTCAACGAAAAATCATGACACTTAATTTCACAAGCACCAATTTTTAATTCATTACAATAACTTATAAATTTTGGAATCCTAAGATTGGCAATCATGTTTATTTTTTATTTTTTATTTTTTATTTTTTATTTTTTATTTTTTATTTTTTATTTTTTATTTTTTTTCACTTACACGTTGGAATCTAAAAAAATATGTACACTCTTATTCCATTTTATTTTGGTTTTTGGTTTCTTAGTAGTTTTATTACAATACTAGATTTCAAAAATATTTCATTGCTCAATTTTTTGGGTTATGGCTATAAAGTCTCTATATATTTTTTATAAAAAAATATGCACACATGGAATGATCGACAAAATTATTTAATTTATTACATAAAGTTATAAGCTAACAATATGTTTATGTTTAAGTATTGAAAATGTGGTAAAGAGGATAAGTCAGAAGGTACACTCAGTTAAGACTCTCCCTTGAAAATACATGCCTTGCACAAATTAATTAAAGTTTTGCAACAATCATTGTAAATTAATATTTTATAGTTTTTTAATAATCTAATTTAGTTTCGTGTTAATTTTGTTCACAAAAATTCAAACAAACCTAAATTATCCAAATGATCATTTTCATGAGAGTGAATTTGATAAAACTTCTATTTGCACCTTTGAATAGAACACTCGTCATGTTAGGTTTTTCAAATTGGATACCCGCGCATCTATCTTATGCATTCCACTATTCTTCTTTTTTTTTTTTTTCTATAGCTTTTGCTGTTGATTGTTCACTTATACATTGTAATTGTATTTATTCAATAATACAGTAATATTAGTTTATACCTTTTAAACCAAGCATTTTATAAATATGTCATGGTTTCTATATATGGATTTAGAATTTAATTGACTTAGGATCTTAGTTTTTGCACCTATTAATTCACTTGTCACAAAAAAAGTTGGGGACATTATGTGAAAATTTGACATTAATTTAAATCCATAATTCAATTTAGCAAAAAAATTAAAATAGGATCTCCAATTGGAATTCAAATTGAAACGAATTTGATTTGCTTTTAATATTTAATTAGGTGGTGGTTTACAAATAAACGGTAGGAATTTACCTTTGACAAAGTTTGGGTTGCACTTATGATGCAAGTGTATCAAGTACTAGTAGGTTACAAGTTAGTATATCTTAAAATGTTAACACAAAGTTCAGCAATAGTTGGCCTCTATAATGTAAAGGATACATTTATGAATAAAAGATATTACTTAATGAAACTATTTATCACCTCTACAATTGAATTCATTACGAGTCATAAACTGCCTTGAAAAAATGTTTTAATACTGTTTTTTTTTTTTATTCATTCTGTCATTCATATTATGTTTATTTGGGTGATAATATGCTTCAAAGAAAGTCGTCAAAAGATCCTACAAGAAGTTCATGCGCGTATGATGCCTAAGACATATTGTAAATTTGTAATACACATGGTAATTATTCCATTTAAACCCAAAACAATATGAATATTATATTAAAAACATAACAGTTAATTGCACATAAACCAATTGGTACTTAAGCAAATATGAATTTTGAACACTAAATATCATAATAATGTTGCTTTGATTTTTATTTGGTTTTACTTAAATGTTGGAATCATAAAAATATGTATCCTCTTATCCTTTTTATTTTGATTTTTCTTTTTCTAAGAACTTTTTACATTGAATGAATGTAAAAATTATATTCATAATAAAGTTTATGTTTCTTAACAACATGTTTAGGTTTAGGTTTAAGAAAATTATATGCTAAGGGAAAGTCGCTATAAAGGTACACTTATTTAAGAATCTTCCTTACAAGTTACAATATATGACTATGACTCTAGATACTCTTACTTGAAATGACATGCCTCTACAAATTCAATAAAATTTGTATATAATTAATTACAAGTTGATATATTTATAGTTTTTTAATAATATAATTTTATAGTTTAGTGTTACATGTAAAAGTTTAATTAAATTTGTTCACATAAAAATCAAGCAAATCCTAATTCTATTTCTCCAAATTTCTATATAAAATTTATGAGTTGAGGAGAATTACACCGCTTAATAACAAAATTACAATGTGTTGTCACATTAGGTATAATTTTTCCCCTATAGAATTAGCTATTTGTTAATTTATTACTTGTATGGTTTGTGCTGCTTAATTTGTAACCATATCTTGCTTACTAGCAGAGCTCCACGATGGGCCAGTGTGAATCTTGAATTCCCATATGCATGCAATGTTCAGGGATCCACAGATCTCTAGGAGTACATATATCGTTGCTGTACAACATTTTTCTTTAATTATCATTACCCCACTTACTTAAAAATTAAGCTTTAATTATTTGTAGTGATACGTACCTTCAGACATGCTTATGTGTATTCTGAATTATTTTGATGGTGGTGAGATCTGCAACTTGACACACGGCTTCCAGAGCAGGTCGCATTTATCCAATGTAAGCACCACTCATTTTTTGGCTGAGAAGTCTTTTAATTGAAGTCAAGTCACTTCTACGTTAAGATGCAAGGTCCTGAAAGTCATTTTGTTTTCTTTTCTTTTTCATTGCTAACAGCTATGGGGAATGAGAAATCACATAGCTATTGGGAAGCAGAGTTGCCCCCTAATTATGACACAGTTGCAATTGAAAATTTCATTCGTACAAAGAATGACTTGACAAGATGTTCAGTATTATTGTTTTGATTGGTACAGTACTGTCCTATTGTTATGCTCTGGTTTGTTCTGTGCTTACGATTTAGGGCGCTGATTTATGCTAGGTATCAAGAAAAAAGATGGGTTTGAAGGGATGCAAAGGCACATTCGTCAAGGGTGAGTGTTATAAGGGTTCAATTAATAGACCAGGACCTGGAAGTAACGGTTATATGCTTTTTTACAGAAAATATTGAACATTCTTCTGAGAGGAAAGCTGTTAGTCCACCCAAAAATAAAGTAATAGGGTAACTACTCCAGTAAGTAGCATTCCTATGGCTGTTGAAGTATCCCAACAGGTAGGTCACATTTTCTTTTCCCCATTTGAATAGAGGAAATTATATTGCATCAAGGGGAAAGTTATTGGATTAGCTTTACTTTGTTATATTTTTTTGGTGCTAGACTATAATATTATGATTTCTTTATTTTTAAGGGTTGAATTGTATTAATGTTATCTTATACAAGTGGCATTAAATTTTGTCATGGTAGACTATATTGTTTCAGCTAGCCTGGAGAGCAGATATTGGGAGCTGCCCACTTAAAGGTGAGGGCAAATAACACACTTCTTAGTAACACACGTAAAGACAACATGCAAGACAGGGCGATGAATGGTGCTTTGTGCCGGTCACCACATCACTAGTGGGGCCTTTAGGCTTACAATCGAGCTACCACAAGAGGCACCCAGCCACCTGTTGCTGGCCCTACCTATAACCGCAAATCCCAACCACGCAAGCCTTCCACCAGGAGTGACGAAACAAACAGCCTTCCAACATCAAGCCTGCTTGGTTGTTAAAGAGATTTTGACACGCTTCTTCATTAATAAACTTCTCGATTTTTGATAATACGTTGCCCAGACGCACATCGCCACAATGAAGATCGACAGGCGATCGGTTCGCTGTTCATCCTTCTTTTTGGTCGATGAATCCAATACAAGGGATGGCGAGCAACGTGAGTAGACAACTGTCACGGGATGGGGCACCGTATCTCGCTCATCTTCACATTTTCGTTTGATTTGTGGCTAGTTCGATGCAGTTGATACCGCCACCAACAATTTCTTGCTAAAAACAAGAAAGATTCAACGTTCACATGATTTGAGCCAATATCATAAAGTCAACGTTGATACTGGATTAGCGTCGCCGTCGATGCCTTCGAAAGCAGAAATCTACCCCAGACAGCTCGCGATACTTACCTCTGGGTTTTCATACAAATCCTTTGGGTCCATCTTTAATCGTCGAAGACACCCTAGAAAAGGACTTCATGTGATTGATACCAGGTGTCTGATCAGGATAAGGCTGGGTTGGTACAGATGTGTTAGCAGACGCCACCAAGACGAGTGAAATTGAAGCCAGATAGAGTGTGTAATATATCTTCGAGTGTTTGAATATCTGATTGGGATTATGATATTATTCGTTGGCACAGAATACAAATGAGTCACTTCACATTGAAGGCAAGAGCATTTTGTCAGGAAATTAAATAGTGGTACTCATCTCTTGTTGCTGAGCTTATTGCTCCTACAGGGTCTCATCACAAACAACAATCCAGTGGAAGTCGTGGATCAAGTGCACTTCCATTAGATTGTTGTTTGTGATGGGGATTATATTAGAGACAATAAGCCTAGCCTTAACCAAAGTCGCATAATATCCTTATTTAAATTTTTCCGACAAATTAACACCGCCTTCAATATGAAGTGACTCACGTTTTGGAGCCACAATTTCTAGTTCGCGTTGCTATCATGTGCTCAATTACAATCAAAGTATTCAAACCTCGTAGATTATATTGCACACCCCGTATAGGAGCAATTTCATCGTGTGCGCTTAGGCGTGCCTTTAACACATCCCTTTATTACACCAACCCTAAAGCTCATATCCCTCAATGTGCTTGCACAAGTGAATTTCTCAATTCACATAAATTCCTTTTTCTAGGGTTATTAGACAAATATTCAAAGAGAGTTCACAAAGGAAGGGATTTGTATAGAAATTTAGAGGTAGAACATACTTGAACAATGTAAGGCTAAGATTTTCTACTCGAGCATCACATGAAAGCTAATCCAACTATCAACGTTTACATGTGGCTCTGGCCAATTGTAATGGACGTTGAACCTTTCCAGCCTCTGCACATGCCAGAAAATATCACTAGCATCTAAAAGCTGGACTCCTCATCATGTCCCTAAACGGAGATAGGGAACAAAGTCTACTGTGATTGCCCCATCCTCGTGACAATGCACGTCCGTATGACATCCCTTGTATTGGGATTCATCGGCCAAAAAGAAGAGGGACAGGAGCAAAGCCTGCTCTGAGAAAAGCACTCAATCGACTACTTATGGCTGTGTCATCTTCAGCCAAAACAAAGGTGTTTCGTCCAAAATTCGTAAGCTCAGGTAGAGAGCTGGGGCGGTGGTAGAATCATCTTTCTCGTAACGAGAAAGCTCTGCAAATGCTCTGAGAAAGCTGTTTCTATTTCGTCCTCCTCACCGGTAAAGCCGGGCAAATGCCGGCTGTGGTTTGCGTGATCAGAGTAAGCTGCTCAATATATTGGCTAGGTTTTCTTTGTGGTAGCTCCAGCCCAAAGCCTAAATAAGCCTAAAGAATCCCCACTACTTGTTCTAATGATAGGCCTCATGTAACACTCCATTCATCATAAACCCTTGTCCTGTGATACACTTTACATTAATGTTACTAAGATCGGGTGGAATGTGTTCCCGACATTTTTCACACTTCGCAGGTATTTCCGAATAGCTCCCAACTAAAATCACATCATAAAAATTTCATGTTCATACCTTTGACAATGAAGAACCAAGATGTAATCGTAGGTCCAACCTTGTGTTAAGAAGGTAAATAACATATCCAAGGGGAATCATCATAATTTTAGGTATACAGATCGGGATTGGCTTCATCTTCACTTCATCAAGCCTAAAGACCTCTAAATTCTCATTGTCCGTGAAGCTCTCCGCTCGTGATTTTATAAATGAATCTTATAAATCCAACTTTACAAAAATGATTCACAAATTAAAAGGCGATTCACCCTACATATTGTCATGCAAAATGGTACACCAAAGATAGCAAATAAGTTTTTTTTTTTTTTGAAGGCATTGCAGCTAAGTTAATTTAAAGTTCTACAATAATAACTTAGTAAATAAAATAAAAATAAAAAAAGGTTTTCTTGCTTAAAGCCTTGTAACTCAATTCATAACTTCTCGATGTCTCCAATGGAGATATCCTAGGTTCAAATTCTCATCCACCATCGTCACTATCAAATTAATATATATATATGAAAAGGTTCTCAAACATCTTTGTCTGCTTAATTATGTTCTTTAGATGCATCTCACCTGCAAGGAGTTCCACGCCACCAAGTGGACGAAGAAATTTCCATGTACACCTTGCAAAGGTCCAAGGAGGCTTGTAAAACTTTAAACGTATCTCTATCTTTTTCATAAATCAGATCCCTGAGAGAGAGAGAGAGAGAGAGAGAGAGAATAAAGTGTTAATAATGTGATTATAGCTTTCATCTAAAGTAAAATTTGATACGTGGTGAAAGGAAACTATAATATCCACCACCAAACAAAGGGAAAAAAACATACTGAGCTCCCTTGCTGGAATCACAGAAAGCATCTCATGACCAAAATAAAAGTTTCATGCACAGAAATTGGGGGAATTTGTCTATGTGTTTGTGGTGATTTAGAATTTGGAGAATTTATGGATCCAGGCTTTAGAGTTATTGAAGAAAGGGCTATGGGGTAAAAAGGGAATTCAAAGGTGGCTTGATGAGTTGCTTAATGGCCATTTGGCAGAATTACACTGGGGTTTTGAGCTTTGATAGGTAAAAAAAGGGACTTGAATTGTGGTTGTAAGAAGAAGGATGAAAATAAATTTAGTGGTATTTAGGGCTGTAAGGAACAGAACCAGAAAGAGAAGGGAAAAAAAGATGAGAGAAAATGAAGAACATCACAAAAGTCAATGCCTCAATGCTAAAAACACTCAATATTTTTTATTATCAACTCCATCCATCTTTCTTAAGTACATTGAGCACAAATATATACAGAACTCTTTGTTGTACTAGTAGTAATAAGACTCCACTAATTGTAAACTTAAAATCTGATAAAGACTAACTTGAATTTAAAAAAAACATAAAACCTAAAAAAATTCTAGATTCAACTAAACCATCAATATAATTCTTCATTCCTAAAGATTTCAGAAATTACAAATTTGCATTTGAATACAAAATTGATTGTAACTTATTATATAAAAAGCCAAATTAAAACTATTTTAACCTTAGGACACATAAAACAAGAACTTTAAAATGTCATGACTTTACTAATGGATTCCCTCACATGTGGTTCTAAACATAAATCTTGAATATTTGTTAGCATTCGCCTGCTAGGGAAAAACTCAGCTTGAGTTTTAGTGTTGAAGTATAACAACCTTTGAACTTGAAATCTCTGCACCAATCAATTACCTTCGAAAGCATTAAGAATAATGATTTTTTTACCACTATTGGTACTTAAATTCATTTGAATGATAAAATCAATGACTAGAGGACTTCTCAACTTACAGTCCTAGAATTGACATAGAGCAATAATATCAATATCTTTCTCAGTCTTGACTTTTCCATGATCAACTTGCTCAACTTGTTGCGGTCTCCATTATCCTTGCAAGGTATTCATTTGTTGTTCTTGGAATTGAAATGTGAATTGGAAAGGTTGATTTTTCCGTCATCAATGTAACACATTGATGCATTGAACCAACACCTGACTGAGGTTTCTGTGATAGCAAATTGGTATTGCCATATCCATCAATTTTCAAAGGGATAACTGGTACAATGTTTGCAGACAAGGGTGGGGACAAACTTGGGTTAACTTAGAATATCTGAGTTCTTAATCAACTACTGTTCTAGCAAGTTATTTTGTCAAATAGCAACTGTCAGATTACTCAAAGTTTCTAGCATGGAACACACCCTTTCACAGAACTGGTTTAAATCCTTCTTTGTTTCGTAATAGTATTGAGAAGTCCTAAACTTGGACTCTAATTCTGCATTAGTCAGCATTATCTTGGATGAGAAGATTTGTCAAGTGGTTGGGGAAGAAAATTACAGCAAAGAACTTGTGGTAGGAACCTGGCTTGTATCTTTGATACCAAGTCGATATAGGGCAAATTGGGGATTTGTCTGCATGTACTTGGGGCAGGTTGAGGGTTAGGAGAATTTTATTAATCTGGAGTTTAGAATTGTTTGAAAAAGGATTATGTGGTTATGGTATGATATAATTAGACTTTTTCTTACATCTTTTTTCAATAAATTTTATTACTTATAAAAAATTAAAAAGTGGCTTAATGAGTTAATTAATGACTATTTGAGAGAAGTACGTAGGGTTTTAAGGTTTTGATAGGTAAAAGAAACGGCTTGAACAATACCACAAGAAAGAGAAGAGAATGGGAGAACATACGAAGGTCAACAATATCACTCAATTCTCAAAACACTCGATATTTTTATAAATCAACTCCATCCATTTTCAAGTACTTTGAGCACAAATAAATAAACCGATCCTTTCTTGGACTAGAGTAGCATTAAGACTCCTAGTTTGACTTAGTAAACTAAAAACCTGATAAAAGACTAAATTGGACTCTAAAAACATAAAACCTAAAATACTTAGGACACCCTAGAAAATTCTAGACTCAACTAAACTACCAAAATACCCTTTTTCATAGGAAGTGCCAAAATTACAATTTTGCACTTGAATCCAAATGTTTTTAAAAAGGTGGCTGGGACAATTAAAAAATATTTTAACCTAAGACAGATTACTAGACCTTTGAAATCACGACTTTTATTTCAATTGGACTTCACAAGTGCGTTCCATAAAATAAATCTCGAAAAAGGTGAATTTAAGAAGTAGTAACAAACAATCTCTTCCATGGATGCATCAGTCTCCTCTGGACTTAACATATAGAAGGCAAGAAAGAAAAGCTCTATGGGATCATAGTCTAGTTCACTGTAACAAAAGATCCAAGCCAAAACCCTATTTGATGCGCAATTAACAAACTCCCACAGAATGATAATACAAATCTTCCCCCCACAGAATGGATAAGGTATTGCATTTCAATTGTAAAGTTTTCCATTCTGATCAATGGTAGTCCATCTAATTTCTTTGGAAGTTCTAGGGGGCTTCGGCAAGCAGACCCATTATCTCCGCTGTTGTTTGATATTGTGATGGAGGCATTAAGTCGTATGTTGGATGTGGCTGCCTCCGCTGGGCAATTCTCAGGCTTTTCTGTGGGTAGTACGGCTGGCCCATCAGTGATGGTGTCTCACCTTTTATTTGCAGATGACACTCTGATTTTTTGTGATGCTGATCCTTCTCAAATTGCTAATTTGAGGGCGATTCTTGCTAGATTTGAGGGGGTGTCAGGGCTTCGTATTAATTTGGGGAAATCTGAGTTGGTCCCTGTTGGTGGGGTGCACAATTTGGACGCTTTGGTGGGTCTATTGGGGTGTGGGCAATCCTCTCTGCCCTTGAAATATTTGGGCCTTCCATTAGGTGCTAAGTTTAAGGATTTAACTGTATGGAATCCTATCCTAGAGAGAATGAAGATGAGATTAGCAGGTTGGAAGAGACTGTATTTATCTAAAGGGGGTAAAGTGACACTCATTAAAAGCTCACTCTCGTCTTTACCTACATACTTCCTTTCCCTTCTTCCTTTACCAGGTAAGGTGGCTAAGTGTATGGAGAAATTACAGAGAGATTTTCTGTGGAATGGGATTGGTGGTGAACCTAAAATACATTTAGTTAAATGGGCCAAGGTTTGTAAGCCGTTGCAGGTTGGGGGGTTGGGTATTAGACGTTTGGGAAGCTTTAATTCTGCCTTGCTAGGAAAATGGTTGTGGAGGTATGACATGGAGACTGATGCTTTATGGAGGAGGGTTATAGAGGCAAAATATGGGAATATTTGGGGTGGTTGGTGTACGAAAAAAGGTGACAAGTCCTTATGGGATCAGCTTGTGGAGATACATTACAAGTGGCTGGTTGAACTTCTCTAAACTCCTTGTATATGATGTGGGGGATGGTACTAGAGTGAAATTTTGGAAGCATGTGTAGTGTGGGGATTGTACTTTCCAAGAGGCCTTTCCAGAGCTTTATTGTCTTAGTAGGTCAAAGGATTCCTCAGTGGCTGAAGTTATGGGTTGATCTGCTGGGAGACTTCACTGGAATGTGCAATTTCGTCGTCCACCACAAGATTGGGAAGAAGAAGCTTTTGATCGGTTTATGGGGTTGGTCTATTCTTCGACAGTGTGGGGGTTTGGCCCAGATAAGGTTTGTTGGAAGCCTGCAAGGAACAAAGGTTTTGAGGTTAGAGGATATTATAACTCCTTCTACCCTCCTACTCTTGTTTCATTCCCCTGGAGAATGATATGGCAATCGAAGGTTCCTCCAAGGGTGGCTTTCTTTTCTTGGTCTGCTTCCTTAGGTAAGATCTTAACAACAAACAACCTTCGTAAAAGACGTGTGATAGTGCTTGACTGGTGCTATATGTGTAAGAGATGTGGGGAGTCGGTAAATCATCTTCTACTTCATTGCCCTGTAGCTTGGGAGTTGTGGTCTTTGGTTTTCTGCTTGTTTGGTGTTCAATGGGTTATGCCTTATAATGTTCTTGAGTTGTTTGAGGCTTGGCAAGGAAAGTTTGCATGACATCGTCACATTGATGTTTGGAGATTAGTGCCTCATTGCTTGATTTGGTGCATTTGGCGTGAAAGGAATGCTAGAAGCTTTGAGGGTTGTGAACGTTCTTTGATAGAGATTAAGTCTTTTTTCTTGCACACTCTCTTTGAATGGAGTGTGGTTTTTTCTCATTTTTCTTGTTCTTCTTTTCCTATTTTTCTTGACCGTTGTACTTTTGTTTCATGATTTGTGCCCCCATAGTACATCCCCAATGTACTCGACTTGGCACTTTTTCTATTATTAATAATATTCTTACGTTACTTATCAAAAAAAAAAAAAATATTCCCCCCACAGGATGATTCTAGTTTACCACAGGATGATTCTAGTTTACCACAGGATGATTCTAGTTTACCACAGGTGGTACAATGACAATATTTTAGGGGTCATTAGTACTTTAAAAAAAATTTAAAAAAAAAATTTATAGGGGTCATTAATCCAAGTTTGACATGAGCATTATGAATTTAAGTTTGGCATGAATGAGAGAGCACAATAGAAACAATGATCAGAGCATGACACATAACTGACATAAGACTGGCAATGTTTTAATAATAACCTATGCAATGTTTTAATAATAACCTATCTAGTTACTAGTGCATCAAAACAAATAAAGAAATATAAAATATATTAACTAAAACAATTTAAGACTTCATAATTCAAAATTATATTATTAAAAGAAGTACATGATATAGGCGCCTGTGGTGCTCATTTCTCATAACTCTATAAATCTAGGAAATGACCACAAATTATTTGATAAGACTAAATAGATAATCTGTTAATTTATTCCTCTTTAAAGGTATAGCATACTAAGAACAGTTTTCAGAAAGAGCACACTAACCGAAAGGGAGGAAAACAAAGGGGGGAAAACAGTGAATTGCACTAAAATTAATCATACAAAGCTTCTTCTTTTTTCCTTCAGAAAAAGGATGTACTAGTCATTGCCAGTGATACCTGATATGATCTAACTTGCTTTAAGAGGGCTTCAGAGCACATTGTCAAATCTCCTTTGATTTTGTGCCACCTTGCATATAAGCCCCAGATATCTGCTCTACCGTCATTTCGAACCATCTATATTAGAAAGAGAAATACTCAATAAAAAAATATTTAATGAGAAGCCATTCTGATCCTGCTTACAAGAACCACAAGAATGAAACCAAGGGACCACCACAAGAACAAAACCAAATTTTTTTTTTTTTTTAAATCCCAAAACATATAGAATCAGTTATTGAACAAGTTTTTTTTTTTTTTTTGATAGATAATAAAACTTTTATTGAATAAAATGAACATTGTGTTCATGATGATGAACACTCCAGACATTAAAAAAATACAAAAAGCTCAAGAGCTAAAGCTAACAGATTGTAGGAAAGCAGAAATTGATACATAGTGTAAATCCCCAAATATGAGCTTATTCAGTTATTGAACAAGTAACACTCCATTCGTTTTGATGGAAAGAATACAATTTCTAGAAAAATTAATTGGTTTCCTGAGTTTGGTCAAAACCTAAATGATCCAAAAAACAATGTGTTGTTTGGGTCACAAAAAAATCATTAATATTTCAGTTCCCAAAGGAGCACTACAAGAACAAAACCAAAGATTTTCTTTTATAAAAAAATCCCAAAACATATAAAATAAGTTATTGAACAAGTTACACTACATTGTTT
Source organism: Notholithocarpus densiflorus (assembly GCA_030021035.2). NCBI lineage: Eukaryota > Viridiplantae > Streptophyta > Magnoliopsida > Fagales > Fagaceae > Notholithocarpus > Notholithocarpus densiflorus. The sequence goes on from JARYZH020000123.1 coordinate 418,549, forward strand.
CAATAAATAGAAATACAATTTCTAGAAAAATTACTTGGTTTCAAGTGTTTGGTCACAACCCTGTAAATGATCCAAAAACATTTTGCAATGCTTGGCTTGTACAGAAAATCGTTAATATTTAATTTTCCATATTATTATAGAAACAAACACTTTCATTCAAAACATGAATTTTGTTTAAAGCAACTATAAAATCAACCTTTTTTCAAGTACACATTTACTAGTTCACAAACATAAAAGTCGTAACAACAAATAAAGCTAATAATAACTATTTTCTACATATTCACAACTTTCATATGGAAATCATTTTAAAATAAATAAATTTCCCAAACCCATTTTTATTTCTCTTTTTTCCCCCCTTTACCCACCTATTATTATCCTTTTCCGCCCATTCATCCCACCTTATCTTCTCTCTTTCTTTTAAATCACATGTTCACCCCATCATATCTTCTCTCTTTTCTATTTCTTTCTCCTCTCTTTTTTTTTTTTTTCTTTCTAACCTTTTTTTCTTTCACTAGCTACCATACATCCTTATCTTTCTCTTTTTTTCTCTCTTTTTTTTTTTTCCTTCTCTCTTTCGTTCACCTCTCACCAATTACTTCTCTCTTAACATGCACCCTTACGTCCTTTCCTAGGGAGCATCATCATAGGATGACAGTGATGTGAAGGAATGAGTGATGGATGCCAGTGAATGTAACACGGTGGGTGTGGAGAGGAGATGTGGCACTTGCAGACGGGCAGCTGTGGGTTAGGATTTGGGGTCGTGTGTGGGTTAGGTGTATGGTGGTTACAGGGATGAGAAAGAGAGAGAGAAAAGGAAGAGATTGTTACTGTTGGTGTGAGGTGCGTCTAAGTTTCCACAACTCATGTTAGCCCAAAAAATATTTTACACCTTTGAAAAGAGGAAACATTTACCACCCTAAACGGCACATTTTCTATTGAACACGTAAAGTATTTTCCATTGACTTTCATAGTGCGCCATACCACCACCAGAAAATACACAGCACAAATAAGCATAGATCATAGCCATATGCACTAATATGCGTTCATTTTAGCATGGCAATGATCAATTGGTACACTGACTTGATTCAAGAATGGCCACATATGCATCATGTGCAAACACATTCAGAAGAAAAACAAAACAAAAACTCCAAAATATAAGACAGTAAACACAACAGCAAGTAGGCAGAGAGAGGACTACACGATTGGTACTGAAGAAAAAGCAAGACCAGATGATAATCATGAAAGTATTTGAATACCCGCTGTAGAACTTTCCCAAGAATCTCCAAATGCTCAGTTTCCCTTGACCTTCTCTCCACAGACTCTGCATTTGTTGACTCATTAAGATGGTCTATTTGAGAATCAGCGGGACAATCTTGATCAGTAAAATTATCGTCATTGGTCATCACAGGAGATCCAGAATGATCAGTTGAAGCCCTTCTTTCCACCTCTATCATAATCCTCTTTAATAATTCAATGTCAATTCTTTTATTACTAGTCATGTCCGAAACCTTCTGTATAGCTTCCAGAGCCTAAAAGAGCCAATATATAAATGAAAAACAAGGACATATAGACAAATAGAATGATGCCACCATAAAAAAAAAATTCTATATCAACTTGGCCTAAACAAGCATTTTCACATGTAACAACTATCTAAAGGACGGTTATATATGAAAAAAGGCCCAACAATTGAAAGGCCTAAGCTAGTCCATCTGATAGAAAGTGAGCAAATTGTATTGAAGCTGAAGCCTTTAATTATTGGTTTTCCATCATACCACATTCCAACATCATAGCATTTTATATCTTTTTAAAAAACAGTTAAATCCTTTTTTCCCAAAGTCAAGCAGACTGGTAACTATGCCCAGTCATGTTATTTTAAAATAACAACCAAGCCTTATTCCCAGAATATTTTGACTACTGATCTTCAACAAAATAGGAAAGGTCGGCCACATGAATTCTTTTCCATCACTTGATTCTATCCAAAGTCATACTCACTATTACCTCTTTAATTGATGTCATTTTGTAATACTATTAATGTTATTTTAGGTTTTGCTCTACCTTTTTTTTTTCATTCCCACGACTTGAATCAACTCAGTCTTTCTCACTGGTGCACTAATCGTTCTTCTTTTTACATGACTAAACAATCTCAAGTGACTTTTCCTCATCTTCTCATCAATAAGGGTAATCTCTATCTTTAAGTGAATTTCCTAATTTCAAATCCTAATTATAATATTATCATTTTATCTATAAACATGTCACTTTTTAATATTCCAACATTCAATACTATAGAGTACAAATGGTATTATAACAGTCTACTCCCAATGTGTTTCTCCACTTCATCCACCTTGCACTTATCATATATTCAAATCCTCTTCAATCTCTTCATCCATTCATCTTTGTTTCTTATTTTACTAACTTATATCATATATACTCTATTTTAGTCTTACTTAGCCAAAAGGCTTTAGAGTGCAAACCATCTCTTCAAGTTTCTAACTTAACATTAACTTCACCTACAGTTTCATCCACTAAAACTATATCATGTGCAAAAAGCATACACCAAGGAACTCCATCTTGAATCAATTTAGTGAGCTCATCCATCACTAGTGCAAGAAGATACGGACTTAATGTTGATCCTTGATGTAAACCTATAATGATAAAAAGCTTAATTGTAATGCATCCACTTGTTATCACATTAGATTTTTTTTTTTTTTTTTTTTTTTGATAAGTAAAGAAAATTTTATTCAAAGACATAATAATGAGTCACCCAAACATACAGGAAGTATACAGCAGGGGACCAAAATAATCAAATACATAAATTACAAGCATCCATCAAATCATAGACCCAAAAAATAGAATGACTTCCTATGATAGACATCCAATCCGATAGAGTTTTAAAGAAAACTTTTAAATCAGCTATAGTCCTTACAGAATCTTCAAAACACCAGTTGTTTCTCTCTTGCCAAATGCACCACATCAAACAATGAGAGACAGCCATCCAAATAACACCATTGCGATGATAACAAAAATTTCCTAGCCAACACGCAAGGAGCTCAACCACAATCTTTGGCATCACCTAGAGGATATCAAACAATGTGAACACCATAGACCACAACTCATAAACAATAGGACAATGTAGTAAAAGATGGTCTATCTATTCTCCATTACCTTTGCACATATAACACCAATCTAGAATCAACACCTTCTTCTTAAGTAAATTATCAATAGTCAAGATAGTTCCTAAAGTTGTAGTCCAAACAAAAAACGCGACTCTGGAAGGAACCTTCTGCTTCCAAATACTTCTCCAGGGGAAGGACTGAGTACATACACCCAACAAAGCCTGATAATAACTGCTTACCTCAAAGCCCTTGCTCTTAGCACGTGTCCAACACATCTTATCCTCACCAATACCTCTCAATGAGACTCCATATATAACATCCCAAAAAACAGACAAAGAATCTGATTCCCTATCATCAATTTCTAGCAAGAATTCCAAGTCCCAAAAAGGAACCCCGTTAGGAAACTGCATGAGATCAGCCACATAAGCCTCCTTATCATTACTGATTCTGAATAAATCTGGAAAACACGTACTCAAAGGATTATCCCCACACCAGACATCATGCCAAAATTTCTCTCTAGTCCCATCTCCAATCTGAAATTGAATGTAGCAAGAAAAAGTAGACCAACCACTACTAATAGTTTTCCATAAACTAACCCCAGAGGAGCCTAGAATAGAATTAGAGCACCAATCTCCCTCCTCGACTCCATATTTAAACCCTTATAACCCTTCTCCATAACAATTCACTCTCATGCCCAAATCTCCAAAACCATTTTCACAATAGCGCTTTATTAAAGTATCTCAAATTTCGAATTGCTAGACCCCCAGACTGGATAGGAGAGCATACCTTGGACCAATTCACCAAGTGACGTTTAGAATCATCTCCTAGACCATATACTCTAAAGGAACTCTTTCTTTTCTAAAACCCACCACATAACCTCTCTAAGGACTGTATAGTATGTTTTCTATTGACCGATAAAAAACATATGGAGATTTTTACAAGCTTCTCTATATTTTTTTCATAAATTAGATGTCTAAGTAAGAAAATAACTTTTATGGTAGATCGTCCTAGCATAAAACCAAACCAAATTCATGCTTCATATCGTTGTTTTTTGTCTTAACCTATATTGAATCGCTATATTCCAAAGTTTCTTTTTTATTTTGATAGGTAGACTATCTTCCAAAGTTTCATAGTGTGATTCATAAGCTGTGGTAATTTCACAGTTTTGAAATTTCACTTGCTCTTGTAAATTGGTATAAAAGTATCTCCTCCACTCATTAGACATTTTGTTAACACTTAAGATCTTATTGGAAATGTTTGTCAACAAGCATACAGCCATGGGTCCCATGTTACCCAAGCACTTACAAACTTCAATTCAGGTCCCACTGTTTTTCTCGTTCTCATCCTCCACAATGCATCAAACCTTGATCATCCTAATTTTCCAAACAAACCTACAGTTTCTAATTGTGTCGATTCACTCCAACCTCTTTGATATCCGCTTCCTTTACTAACACTCTTTGAACTTCATTTATAATATCAAAAAATGCACTTGACATCATTCAAATCTCATGTTTTTATTTCCCTTGACTTAGCCAGATTATAAATATTCTTTCCTCCATCCTTCATCCTCAACTTGCAATATAAACCTTATATTTAGCTTTTTTGGACAACCTTTTTTGCTTCCCACTTACCATTTTATAATTTTCATAAGCAACAGTCTTTACATCTAAATAGACTTCTAAGACTCTTCTCTCATTAATCTAATTGATGCTTGAACCTTGAACCTCCTTATTCCACCGAGCCTCCAAAATAGATCGCCCACACCCTTTAGATTCTCCAAGTTCGTCTTTAGCCAGTTTTTTTAATACAACTAGCCATTTTATTCCACATCTAACTGACATCTTTTTCTAGCTCCCACTTGCCTTCTTTGACCATTTAATTTTTGAACTCATCTTGTTTGTCTCCTGCCTTCAAACCCTACCACCTAATTCTTGGGTTTCTCTCTAATATCTCTTCTTTTCCATCGTCTAATACATATATTTAGGGTTCATTTGGATACAGCTAAAAACTGAAAACTGAAAAATACTGTAGCAAAATAATTTTTAAATGTGTAAATAGTACCGTGGGACCCATTTTTAATGAAAAAGTTACTGAAAAGTTAAATTTGTGGGTCCGTGAACAGTGCACGGGACCCACTAATTCGTTGAAAAGTGTGAGAAAAGTCAAACTTTGCGGCTACTGTTCATGAACAGTAGCCATAAGTCTCACAAACACGTGCCAAAAAAAAAAAGCGCCAGGCGCAGACGCGCTGGGTTTTTCAGCCCAATCCAAATGTATCCTTAGTACCATTAGCGTCATGTCACCTTAAAATCTTTTTTTTGATAGGTAATATGAGAACTATTATTAATGAGAAAAAATGAAAAGTACAAGTTGTTCATGATGATGAACAACAAGAAACAGATAAAACAAACATCAAAACAAAAGAGAGGGAAATCAGAAAGATAATCTAAGGGAAAACATAAACTCTGAGAGAGACGAAGAATCAGTAAAACCCCAACAACGAGACCACTCAAAAAGACTATGCTGGCATAAAACCTTTAACTCATCCAACGTCTTCTCCATGTTCTCAAAGGAGCGACGATTTCGTTCTAACCAGACAATCCACATTAAGCACCCTGGAATCAAATTCCAAATATTCGAGTTATGCTTCCCAAGCCACTAATGCCAACAAGATAACAATCCCAACACCGATCCTGGCATAACCCAATGAATACCAAAAGCCTGAAGCATGAAGGTCCATAAGGTATGTGTAACAGGACAATGAAGTAGAAGATGGTCTACCGACTCCCCATCACAACAACACATACAACACCTATTTACCAAAGGGCAACCCCTAAGCATGATATTATCCAACATGAGAATCCGATCGTGAGCAGCTATCCACAAGAAGAAAGCCACTCGCTTAGGAATCTTTGGTTTCCAAACACCCTTCCAAGGGAACAAAAACTTCGGAGTACCCTAAATTGCTTGGTAATAAGATCGGATGTCAAACTTACCATCACTTTTGAGCCGCCAACAAAGGGTATCCCTCCTATCACCCCGAGGAATACGGTTGGATAAACTGAAGTAGAGAATAAGATGCAGCTAGTTCCTAATCTTCAAAAGCTCTATAAAACCTTAAATCCCACACTCTAGAGTACCTCCTTCCGGAATCCACAAAACCTCAGAGATGCAAGCCTTTTTGGCAGCTGAACACACATAGAGCTCAGGATAGAGATCTTTTAGGGTGTTATCCCCAATCCACCTATCATGCTAGAAGCGGATATGGGTGCCTTCACCCGCTACAAAAGACAAATGCTTAGAGAACTCTCCCACCCTTCATGAATGCTTCTCCAAAGGCCACATCCATGAGTCCTCCTGCACACTTTCGTACACCACCCCCCTTGACCCTCACCATATTTTGTGGAGATAACTCTCCGCTAGGTCACTCCTGGTCATCCATGAGTCCTTGTCTCACCTTAAAATCTTTACAACATCTAATGTCAACGTTTTGGGTAAGGATGAAATCTATTTGACTAATGTTTGTCCCAATTTTGTAAGTAATTCAATGTGCGTCCCTCTTCTGGATCCAAGTGTTCGTTAATATCAAATCTTATGATTTTGCAAAATCTAATAACATATCCTGATTCATTCTTTACTCCATATCTCTAGCATCCATGAACTCTTTCAAAAACCCCTACTATCTTTTCCAACAAGACCATTTAGGTGGTCTCCCATTGAAAATCTTTCTTCATTTTGGTAACCCTTAAATCAATTCATCCATGTCCTCCCAAATTCTTTGCTTGATGGAGTTATTTCGATTACTTATCAGAGGCAGATAGATTCCGGGTAAGCAATATTAACTGCCACCAAACTAACAACATCAAGTTGAACATGTATATTCAGATAAACATAATTCGCAAACCTAGCATAATTGTTTAACAGGGCCATCTCAAAAAGAGAGGGTGGTTCCATGTAGTTTAAGGATGTAGAGCACTCAAAAAAAGAACTTGAGCTAAGCGACGAGAATGAACCATAGGTCAGGTTTGTATATTTAACTAGCACAATTTGTCAGTGTGCCGACTAGAATCCTTCATATTATGGCCTGACGAAGTACCCCCTTGTTAAGGGCAGTATCACATGAAGCCTCCAAAGGAAGACTTAGAAGAATGCACTACTTTGCTAAAAGAAAGCACTTACCTGATCAATATTGCCCACATCCAAAGCAACATGACAGTAGTTCTCCCACAACAGCCAGCTATCTCGCCTGTCACCAAGTCACGTTTGGTCACCACATATTCATATATTTGCAAATCCAAAAAAAATTAGAAATGTGCATGTGTGTGTGCGTGAGTGGGTGCATAAACATCATTCTAATAAAGGGAGGAAAGACGAAACTTGAACTTAAGAGCTTCTTTAAACGCAATGAAAGACTCTTTGCTCCTCTTGTTGATCATATGCCTGCATAATTGGTAAGTTGCATAAAATTTATCCTCTAAAAAAAATATAAAGGCATGCACATAATTTATTAAAGCCAGTTAGAGGAATTAAATGACAAACAAGTATTCACAATATTAATTCTTGACTGACAACTAATGGCAAATGACTTTCATTTATGAAAAAATATAAAATGAATAAAATTAGTCTTCATAAGTCATTCAAAACTTAGCCCTTAGTATTTTATATAAATAAGAGGGAGTGAAGGACACTAATTAACATGTAATGTAAAGCGCATATAAAATGACTTGCCAATATTTCAAGGTAAAACAATTGCATATAATAATTCGCCACAAAGGAGACTGTGTTTCAACAAAAACAAATAATCAGCTTATTTTATAAATGAACGGAAACAACCCTCATCTCCTTGCTTCCACCATCTCAAAGCCCTGATGCAAAACCTTTGTTCCTGATACCTATGGTATTCTTGTTTCCATCACATCTCTAAAAACCCTAATGAAGCCCCTACAGAATTGACTCAACTTATGGCTTAAACACGTAGTTCAAACTAAATTTATTATTTTTTGATAAGTAACTGAATTCATTATTGCACTGGTAAAATGTTCAACCGGGAAAAAAATAAGACAATTACTTTATCAAGAAAGTAATGCAATAAAAGACAACCAAGCCAAAATGATATTTAGAGCTGGTTATTTAATATTATCCACCCCAAACTCTCTTAAATCCGAACCACCAAATGCTAGATCCCAATCTAAGAGCAGACACTGGACCAACTAATATGGAAAGAAAGGTTTGGAGTCAGGATTTTAGAGGCTATGCGGTGGATAAAACTAGGAATCCAGCTCTTAGCAATTTCAGCAATTTAGATTTTATATAAAATTTAGAAATATTTGTAGATAAGTATATGCATTTAATAAATCTCTTGAAACAAAGAAAAAAATAAGATAAATAATTAGAAGGAAGCCCCCATGAAAAAATAAAAGGTAAGTTACCTCAATCTCTCATGAGGTTTTGTGACATTACAATAACCCCCCTTCTTGTTTTATAAGCTAGACTATGCAATAGCAAGTATACTATCCTTTTGAGTAAAAGAAGGCAAAAAAATAGGATAGTTTCATCTTTAGAAAATAAAAATCCTGTTATTGACACCATTGACCCTTTTTGTTGTGACAGCAAAGGCCATTGTAATATTCCATACAAGGAGGGAGGCCATTATAATTGTCAAAAAACTTACTTATCAAAAAACTAATGATAATTTTCAAAAAAGAAAAAAGGCTGTCTGATTGAAGTAGGAAATTTCATGTAAAAGTTCAATAAAAGATATTAGCACTGTATTGAGATGAGAAAAAAAAAGGCAGTATATTTCAGGATGGAAAGAATGCAAGATGACTCATAGCAAAGGGTGCATACAAACAAGCAATATTGTTCCAAGCCTCCCCGTTGTCAGGATCAAGTTGAACAGCACGAGTAAATCCATCCAGAGCCTTCTGAACATCTCTAGCCTGTAACAAATTATTCAGCAATAGATTCAGAAATTTCAGATAAATTGAAGAATACAATGCAAGGAAAAATCCCTTAAATAGAGAATTTAACACAATGCAAATCACATAAGTCACCTTCAAACCAGCAGCCCCAAGGGCAAACCAACCATATGGATACAAAGAATTCAAGGCCATCGCAGATTCCCTGAAACATTATAATCATAACGAAATTGTTGTAAAACCAAATCAGCCATGAAGTACACATTATCATCAGTACTAAATAACAGAAATCATATAGTAGAAGCCATTAGAGGAAACTTACCAAAGGATTTTAGATGTCTGATAGTCCCCTCTATTGTATGCACTACGAGCAAGAGATCGCTGACAAACAGACTCGATAATATTAACATAAAGTCCACATAAAAAGCATACTGAAAAAAGGTTGATAGCAAAAAATGGAATCACCTTAGCTCTAGCTGACTTATCATTTGAAACTTCCAGGGCTTTTTGGTAGCAAGCATCATCATTTGTAACATCACCCAATGAACACCTAGGAATAATTTTTAAGCAGGTAAGATATATTTGCAAACCCAAAGATAAATTTTAAGCAAGTGAGATAATTTTAATAAATAAACAGATAAAGTTTACAGCAAGCTATTTTAGGTTTAGCATTATTTGAGTCATGCAAACAGCAACTGCTAAATAAAATGTTAAGCAACAATAATCAACACCACAATAAGAATAATTTAGACCCCTCTTGATTAAAATAAGTTTTAGAAGTAATTACCAATAAGATTCCAATTCCACTTGTGTTTTCCTATTTATTCTCTCATCACCTAAAATAATGCATTCAGAAAATACCACTCTTAAAGAACTCTGAAGAAGTCTTTTACAGATAAGTTGATATGTATGCAGTGAACAAGAATATATAAACTGACACAAACAAGAAAGCAAGCTGATATTTCTATGAATAACCAAGTGATAAGCAAATGGACCAACCTTCCTCCATATGATACACATATTTTAAGAATAAGCCTAACATTTTTTTTTTCCTTACAGAATCTCAAACATATGCACTTTTTAAAAATTACATAATGAGACAGGCAAAGCTTTACTTTTGGGCACTTTCAGACCCAAATAAAAGACACCCCTTTTGTAGATTTTAAGCTGCATTTTTTTACGTATAAATCCCTTATATACCTTCTTCCATAACTCACTTCCCAAATTTAAAAACTACCAAAAAAAAAAAAAAAGCATCTAACTTACATAAAAACATCTTAAATGTGGATAATCTATAATTATTCAAACTACTACTCCTTTCAGCCCACCTCCGCCCCAAAAAAAAAATATATATATATATATATATATTGTTATTGCTTATTCGGTAGTTTTTAATGAACGTTTCCAATTTTTCAGGCACATGCTTGCATGTGCATCATAGCTAGGGATACAAAAAGATTAGAAAGAGAGAGATATAGTCATATTGTTGATCCAATAATCTACCTGAGACCCTTATAAGATATTTAGTGGATAGGAAACGATCAAGATGATGCCAACACCACATTAACACTTGTGCAAGTGATTAACCATCAAGGCTTTTAAGCACTTTCTTTGTCTTTTTTGAATTATTTCCATCCGAGACATTCACCAGAAATTCTTTGCATAATTTAACTTAAATATGTATATACCATAAATGCAAGAATGAAATAAGTCAAATAACTGAATACAAGTTTTCATGTTGTAGGCTAAAGTACAACATCACCATATCGAATTAACAAATACGATGTCCTCTATGATTTTAGCAGGCATGGAAATATGATTTCATACAACAAGCTTTTCAAAACAAGCACAATATAATTTAGAAAAGGGTCAACATGTGTCAATATATATAATTAAATAGTCTTCCTTTTTAACATTTTTTGTGTCATAAACGTAGTTCATTTCAGTCAAAACAGATCAGAAAGAACTCATCTTTGAGCTTATTAGTTGCCCACTTTAAATCAGGCTTGATTCAAAAGAATATTTGCTTTGACAATAACATGGAACTTTCAAACTTTGATTGCATTAGTTGAGGTAGAAAATTAATTCAACCAAAAGGAGAAAGAAAGGAAAAGACAAGTAACTTACATACCATAACCTGGGGTCATTAGGCATTTCAGATAGTCGTTTCTTGATGAGTTCAACAGCTGCTGCTTTCTTCTCCAATAAGCTGATTTACATATTGAATCTTACATGAGACTCCCAGCAACAAAGTACGAAAAATACACTGATGAAGGACATTGACTTAGATAATGGGCTGTCATGTATGAACATACTGGTAGCAAAATATAAGATTATCCCATAACTCTAAATCCTCAAAAATTTTAACCGCCTCACCAATTAAATGACAGCGCACTAAAAGTTCACCATATTCCCTAAAATTGATAAGAAAAAAAAATCAAGAGAAGTTAATCGTGTGTACAACTCTAGCAAGAAAAGAGCTTTTAGTATGAAATATTACAAATAGATCTTCTCAATAGAAAATATATATATATTTTGGGGGGGGGGGGGGGTGTTATAGTGTATAAAGACAAAGAAAGTGAATTTGTACTTTCGCAAGGCAGGAATAGTTGGGATATAAACCCCAAAACAAAAACAAATTTGTTGTGCCACTCCTAGAGAACGCTCACTGACACTCTGGACCTGGAATAGTGCAGAATCTTTTTGTGAGATTTATAATAACAAAATGATAAATAAATGAGGACTATTCATCTACTAGAGCTATAAAAAACTAGGTTGCCTCATAGGATGAACTTTCCCAAAAAAAAAAAAGACTACTGGGAAACTAGAAAGGAGGAGATCAAAGCAATCGATCAACCCTCAGAACACCTGAAATCAACAAAAACACGAGATATCTAAGAAGTAGTAACATTGTTTATTAGGTCAAACCTAATTACCAACAAGGTAGGAATTAGTGAGCAATGACCTTATAAAATATAGTTCTGAAAAGATGCTTCAATGAGCTTCCCTTATTATGAGCTTTTATGTGCGCTCCCTTATCTCGTGTGAATCCAGTATGCATACACTTAGCTTACTGATCATGAGTTGCATAGTACACACACCAATATAAATTATAGAAAAGTCCCTGTCCTAATAATAAATAATATCGTATCTTTAAACCCTCTATGGGTAGTAAGGATCTGAATTTCACATGCTAGTTGCACAATTTTTTTTTCTGTTCTTTTTTTTTTTCTTTTCTTTTTAAGGACTGGTTGTTCACTTTTAGAGAGACAAAAAAATAGTTTGACAGATATAAACACGGCAATGGTGAAACTTTATTGATGCTTATGCCATTGAACAGTTCCATGAAAAATTAAGACCAGGTAAGACAAACCCCTTGCAATTTATGAAATATAGTTAAGTGTAAGGGACAACATTGCTGACGTTAATGGTAAAAATGACTAACTCTGACTGCCAAATACCAATAACATAAACAGCATTATCCACACTGCAAATTGACAAAAAATAAAGCATGTTGAACATATAGGAAGGAACTATTTTAATAGATCCAACATCATATTTACTTGGCCTCATGCTTACTTAGGTAGCATTGAGTGGGTGCAGACTGTGGTGAGCACAAAGTCAGTATATACATACACATGTACATACCAACACCCGTGTATCTACATTTGTTTGCACATGCACTCACACACACACTCTCTCCCTATCTTCCAGGGTTACACTATTTAATTAAGGAAGAACAAAAACTAATTTATCAGAGATTAAGGAAGCCTATGAAGCAGAAGCAACTAATAAGGGGCAAGCCATAAAAAGCAAAAGCTGTGAGATGATTTGTAAGGCCTGAAATAACAAAATTGCAAGATTTCAAGTGTAGCAAAGAAGCTCATCATGAATTGCAATGAAGGAAAACATGCAACCTGTTGGTGGATTTACATATGACTCCATTACAAAAAGCCTTGTCACCATAATCTGGGACAGCAAACCAAGTAGCTGAGTATCTAATGAGTACAGGGAAATCAAATGGCCTATTTATCTTAGAGAGTTTCTTCTTTTTTTCTTGGTTAATAGTATATGGGATTACTAGCTTTGCCATGGGCGTCTTTGCTCTTTAATATTTCTTCCCTACCAAAAGAAATGAAAATTTGCACAGGAAATCTATAAATTTAGAGAGCAGGCAGCAGTTCAAAAATTAGGAAGGAAAAAGTATTCAGTTGGAAAAACAACTGGATATCCAAAAGAAAATATAGCTAACATGATAACAATGATGCACCTCAGAACAGTTTATCCATCATCAGCAATGCACACTCCTTTGTGCGACTACGAGTCGATTCCCATCGAATACGTAAGATGTCACAGAAACACTGTATCTGAAAGAGGGAAAATTTTAAACAAGTCATGCAGGAATCAAAATTCAATAGGAATGCAAGATGACCTTGGTTGACTATAGGACATTAAAGCCCAGAAAGTTTTAAGTGTAATGGGAATAGTTAAAACACGCGTCCCTATATGGAGTATTAGGGTAAATTATTCTCATGGCAAGTCCCATAACTGACTGTTACTGCTCAAACCCCTAAAGTATAAGAAAGCCCCAACTAATAATAACGAAGTCTTGACCAAATTTTCAATTTCTTATACTTGATTGTGGTACCCATTGTAATGGCTTATCTATGTACAAGAAAAGCCTCATTCCAACTTCTTAAGATGCAATGACTTTTATCAGAAGATTCAACATTTAACAGATTTATCATTGAAAAATAAATGGTCTCATTTATAAAAATATTAAATGCAATGTGAGTAAATACATTTGCAGTAATTATCTACTTACAATGAAGTATGACAACTGCTGAGAATCAATTGCGTCTATATATGGAGCCATATCCCATCCTGAAACAGAAATAGGGCTGTTGAATAACCAAAAGAGGAGGGCCTCAACTCAGAAAACGACTTTATAATATATAATTAAAATAGCAGCAATGGGGAAAAGGAACTCTATTAGAGGAGATCCTTGCCGTATAGATAAGAAACAAATATACTTATCAAATAAAAAAAGATAATAAACAAATATGTCAGGACCATGGTAGAAGCAGAAACTGTTGTGCAGATTGGTTTGAGCATTATAGTCGCAGATAGAACTTTAACTGCTTGAACCCAGTGGTGAACAGCTTTGAAGTAGATCTCTAAGCAGGAAAGGCGCGATGGATCATGTTTCAATGTAATTTCAGATCTATCTATTTGCTGCAGGCTTTCATCGTTCATTTTTAACTTAAAATTATATTTTCTTGAATCTCCTCTCTCTATAAGCTTCTTCAATGCTTGATTGATCATTTTTTTTTAATTAAGGAGGAAAAAAAAAGTAGACCATATTGAATGATGTAGTAAAATATATATATGTGTGTGTGTGTGTCAATGGATGGATGGATGCTTTTCATAGTTGGGGGGAAAAAAAAAAGGAACAGTATTTAACAACTGAATTATAAGATACCAATGGGCAAGTGAACTACTAACAATGTCTTCTTCTTTTTTTTAATTCTAAAACTCCTATTAACTAGAAAATTTTTTTTTTTTTTTAAATGTGTTCAAAAATTGAAAGCCATTTTTAGGAGAACCCAAAGGCAGTTCAGTCTCCATTCCCCAAACTGTTCAAAGACAAAAATCAATTTTTGACCTTTCTAAAAATCTAAGTCTGTCTGGTTTATTAATACAATTTTTCATATCAGTTAAGGAATAATTTGAAATGATATAGCATGCATTTTGAAAATACAGTAAAAGTATAGTTTATTTTGCGATCATCATGTCAAGTAAGAATCCCAGTAACAGAAAGCTGAAGCCCAGCTGCCACTTCAGCTGACTCAAAATGTTGCCTGATATGACATAGGTACCTCAGTAAATAAAGAGAAGCTAGGAGTAATCAAAAACCCAAATCCCATCTCAAGACAGCCAAGTATACCTAGGGTAATAATCCCTCCACATTAAAAACTGGAAGCAGAGGGAAATTGGGGATTGCATGCAGTCTCCAATACAAACTTATATGGCATACAAATAAATTTCCCATTTATCAACTAATAATACAGGTCACAAGATAAGTAAAGTGTTTAAATTTAAAGACAAGGGTTCCTTAACAAGAAGATTAAAAAAGTCTTCCGTATTATCTTAGAATATAAATATTGAAATAAGTTCCCACAAGTTAAATATCTACTAATACATTATATCTTATTGTGCAAACATTATTTCAAGTTAAAATAAACATGACTCCATTTACTTTTTTGGGCCTTTTTAATAAACCACAAATTAGTTCATCAAAGAAAATAGCTTCCCCTATTGAAATTTACCTGCAAGAATCAATTCTTCCATAGGTGTATTCCATTATTCCAGCTTCTAAATGAACCATTGAGATGATTGCTAAAGCATCTTCATTGTGTAAACTTGAACCAAAATAGCGCGTTACTTTTTCTAAAGTGTCAAAGTGATGTAGAGTCTCACCCACATAGACATGCAATAAATCAAACAAGGAAGACGACCGCTCATCCAAAATTCTCTGTTGAAGAAATATGAATCTAGCAAGCCACCATGAGATGCTACTAATTCCATACGTGGAAGACACACTTCCTCCAAATAACAAGTCTCTTGTCCTCGTAAGCAACATCTTAGCAAAAACTAAATACTACATTACAAAAAAAAAAAAAAAAAAAAAAAAAAACAGACTTGTCTAAGATTTCAAAATAACAAAAATAATAATAATAGTTATGATTTATGAAATATTACTACCCTTTTTTTTTCGTTTTCTTTTTTTGAGAATTCAATAGCTAGGGGGGTGGATTTGAATCCTAGACGTCTCTATTAGAAACACACTAGGAGATGCCAATCAAGCTACAAGGCTATTGGCAATACTACTACCCAGTTTCCGATGAGTCCTAGCTCAGATGATACCTCGTCCTTTAACAATTGTAAGTAGAGAATGAGATCATAGGTTCAAGACTCACTATCTTCATGTGTAATTTACCAATAAAAAGAAGCTACCAATGTCCAGTCAGCAAATTTCACCTTCCATATATTAAGTTGATGTTATTCATAAAATTACGAACAGTTGTATGAAAATCAAGTTAAAAAGCACAGTAGCTTGGTAGTATTGGTGTAACAAAGAGTAAATATTTCCACGACAAAATGAAAAATTAGACATCCCCTACAATCTAGGGCAGAATTTTCCTCCAAATCGATCTAGAGGAAAGAAAATAGAAAATTATTTTCCACTAATCATGTAACATTTTTTTTTTTTTTTGAATAACTTAATTGACCACCAAAGATAGTCATCTTATTGACCACATAACACAATAGGTTGGACAAGATTCCCTTAAAACAGTTTGAATGTTTGTTCTCCAAACCAATCTACTATTGCATTGTACAAAATCCCAACCATTCAAATATGACCTTAAAATTGGCACCTCGCGGGTCTCCATTGGAGACGTTCAAGATTCAAATCCCCCCTTCTTCATTGTAATTATGGAATTATCCATAGTAGGTAGACCCCACATATAAGTACAGTTGAAGTAAAAGTTTTGAAGCAAATTAGTATTAGATTCAGAAGTAAAGTAACCTGAAGATTAGAGAACTTTCCAAGCAAGTCAGAGCTAGCAGCCATTAGCTGATTACGAGCCCAGTTTTCCCATTCCACCAATTCCTCATCTTCTCCTTTACCACCCACTTTCTTCAATGCCAATGGACATTTTGCCATATCCTTCGAAGGCCTATCATTCCAAATTCAATCATACCAATCCAAAACAGGAAAAACAAAACACTGATAATTAGACAGACTCAAAGTTCGATCTTTTGTCGTTCAAATTTCAAAAAGTTGCAATTTTTTCAGTGACTCACCCAGTCATGTTGCACTGAGTGAAGGCGAGGAACGCGGCGACGGCGATACTGATCACGATCACGAGCAACGCTCTATAAGCCTTGTCCTCGTCGTCTTCGGATTCTGAAACTAGGAAGGACTCGACGCGGTGGAGCAACTCGGAGTAGACTCGGTCGGCGGAGGAGGACTCGTCATCAGCGAGTTGTTGAAGGACGAGTCTGGCGGCGTCGGAGGATAGGGCGCGGAGATAGTCGCCGGCCTCGATTGAAGAGAGGAGGTCGTTGAGGAGTGAGGTGTGAGTTTTGGGCAAAATTATTGCTGGTGATGCATGTAAAAATCACCCACATGTAAGTAGCCCAACAAACTTCAAATCTCACTTGCTCTGGTTAGGTGCGTCGCTTGAACTGGTTTGTGGGGAGTGTGTAAGAAAGAATACGAGGAGTTGACACTTGACACCAATTATTGGACATTCATAAAAGAGTGTTTGGTCACCTGATATTTTTAATTAATTTTTTTCTTCCAAATTTAGTTACTTTAATAAACCTAAATCAGATCAAACCTGTCTAGAATCAAAAAAAATTAATTTAGCAGTTTGGTTATGCGTGAGAAAGGTGTTAGGCACCTCTACGATGCTTGACTATAGTCAATACCTAATTTTTGTTATCCCTTCAAAATATGTTCAATGAAAAATAAACAAAGTACTTGCCCAATCTTGGGGGCACTTGTCCCTTGATATCAAACATGCATCAAGAATAATGCATGTGTTTAGATATTTATGGTTTCAATTTTAGAGGAAAAACGAAAATGGCTTTAGTTTGGAAAACCTTTTGAAAAACATGTGACTTGCGAGGGTTAATGTCAAGATAAACTAAAAGTCTCAACGTTATCTATGTTGCATTCACATTTTGATGGGGGAATCCTAACCAACGCCAATATCCCATCACTCTATAATGAATGATGTGATTCATCAATTGATGAGGTTTGAACTAAGTGATTACATAATGGGAGACCTCCTTCATGATTTGATTAGCCAATGGGGGGTTTTTGAGAAAAAAGAAACTTCGAAATCAAAGATTTTAGTGGAAAACGGATTTTTTGACAAAAATTTTTGAAAATAAAGGTTTTTGGTGAAAAACAAAGACTTAGGGGTCGTTTGGTAACGTTGTTCTAGTAACATTGTTTATATTTTTTTGAAATACGTGTGGGTGAAAAAGTGTGTAAAAATGCGTGTAATATTATTTTAAAACTGAAAACATGTATTTAAATACATATACCAAACGAGCCCTTAAAAGTGGTATTTTGAAAATTAGGTTTTCTAGCATGAAACAAAGATTTGAAGGTAGTACTTTGGAGTTTGGGCTCATTGTTCTGTCACTCCTACGTGTGATCCAATTAGTCGTAATTACCCTTTGATAATAGGTTAATTTTGAATATTTATATTATTATTAGAAAGTATTATAATAATAATTTTGTGTTAATTCATGTATTTTATCATTGGTTTTGGAATAATGTTGAATAATTAAGTTTTGTGCTTAAATTGAATTAATGCATGAATATATCTTTTATAGGAGTTAATTATAGTAAGAATGACATGAGTAGATTTGTGCAAAGAAAAACACTAATGGACTGTATTTTTATGAGGGCCATAATGAATTTAAAGATGGCCAACCATTTAAATTTGAGTCCAATGCCCATCTCTCACAGTTATCTAGGATGCTCTTCCTTCGTTCTTGTCTTGTCAACGAGTTCATTTTTCTACGTTCCTTGATTTAGTTCACTATATCAATGACCAAGGAAATAATATGGCACTCTTTGCGATGGTAGTTTGGACTATATGGCACCGAAGAAACTAGATCAGAGTCAGCAACATCGACTACCATATTTGGCAGGTACTTTCCATTAATGCTACTCAATCTCTTCTTGACTTTCATCGATACAACCCTGCATCAGCGGCCCAGAGCCCGCCCCAGTCAGCCACAGGTTCGGTGGATCCCTCCCTCAATTGGTTCAAATCAACTTTAATGGGGCAGCATTCAAGGATATAGGGGCAGCATGTTTGAGAGTGATTATTCGCGATGATAAGGGGCTGGCTCTCACCCTCTCTCTAAAAAAGTCACTCTCCCTCCCTCTTTAGATGGAGCTGGTATGGGTTCCACCTGCCTGTGAGAGGCAGGTCTTATGCACCTGGCCCATGATAGATTTTTCCCTTTAAATGATATTGAAGCCTTGGCAGCTGCAAGAGACCTCCTTTTCACACAAGAGCTGGGTTTTTCATCATTTACCCTTGAAGGAAACTCCGAGGTGGTCATCAAAGCTCTTAACAGCAATAATGAGTCATTTGCTTCATTTGGTCACCTCCTTGCCTCAGCAAGATCTTCTATAGTTGCCTCCAGCAATATTTCTTACTCCCAAGCCCGTAAATAATGCAATACTATAGCACACAACCTAGCTAAACATGCTAGACATGTTAGAGGTTTATCGGCGTGGATGGAGGATGTTCCTTCACACCTCCATGCTATTCTTTTAGCTGATCATTGCTGATTTTTTTTTTTCTTTAATAAAAGTTCGAAGTATTTCTTCTTAAAAATTTGAGTCCAATTAGAGTAAGGAATCAAAAGAAATTCACACTAATCCAACTCCATTTTAGTTTAGGATTCCAACATGTGCATGCTTTAGTATTTTGAGCATAACATTTAGCTTAAATATCAAATTGTGATGATTCAAGTTGGGTTGAAAAGCTAACTCAAAGGCTACAACTTTGCAGTTTATCAGAAGTCCATATTTTAACGTTTTATGGGCCAAAAAATATTCATTTAAGTGTAACCTAAAAATCATTGATTTTTTTCCAAGAAAGTCAAAATCGTACTGGAGAAATATATTGTACAAGCCATTAGATTAATTCCGGTACTCCTCTAAAATATATATATGGTGAAATACCAAGTTGTATTGGCTTGTATCAGTTGTACTCGGATGTTTTGAGTGTTTCAGCCAGTGCAATAAAAAAAATTTAAAAATGTAAAAAAAAAAATTGAAAATTTTGTGAGAAAAACATGTTATTTAAGCTAATATATTGGATTAATGTACTTACATAAACAAATACAAACATATATAAATGCATAGAAATATTTAAATAGCGATAATTCTGAAACAATACACCGATATTAACCGGTACCGAAATATATCATTCCCTTTGCCAAACTGAAACAGCCTTAGATACAAACTGACTCCCTTGAATTTTTCCAAACTGGAATCCAACTTATAATAAAATTCTTGACCTATTTAAAGGCTCTTTAGGTCAAAGTTAAGAGAGTAGTAGACTAAGAATGAAAATTAGGTTTTGTCAAAGTTTGTCGAAGTCTTTTAAAAAAAATATGTTAAATGTAATTACTAAGATAATTAGCTTTAAAGAAAATTTATGTTAAACATTTTAATTAATTAAAATATCTTCTAGTTAAGATTTTGTTAATAAAATTTTTAAAATATCTAATAAATTATTAATTATTTAATTATAGTGATTTTTATTTTTTTATACTCTTTCTTAAATAAATTGAGTATTACGGGACTGTAATTTTAATTATTAATTAAAACTGGAATTCACCCACATGGCCTACTAAATGCTACATTAAGCCTAATTAAAAAAAAAAATGTTGGTTCCAATATTTTTTAGTCACATCGAATGTTATTAACATCTCATATGTTGTAGCTACGTCACATACAATTGTATAAATATGTCACATATGATGGTTCTCATAATATTTTTCATTCAAATTGGATGATACTTAAGTCATATATAATAGTACATATGTCACATATGATGGTACCAACGTCATATTTAATGGTCCCTTTATGTTATTGATAGCATTCAATGATACCAACATCATATTGGATAGTACTAATTTATTACCTACGTCAGATTTGATGCTCTTCTTATAATTAATGTAAGATAGAAGATTGCAACATAATTAATAAATAGGTCATGTTAATGGATGCTCTAAGGACAATTGTTAATAAACTATAATAGAAAAGTTTTGACACCACTTTCATAGGAAATATAGAAAGCTTTCAACATCATTTTTTTTTATATACAAAATAGAAATTCTATTATATCCTAATCTAAGTGTATATATGTGTGAAGTTCCATCTTAGAGACTTGAACCTCGATCCTTCCCCCCCACACCCCACAAGTACTTAAACTTGTAGAGTGACCATCGCACTAAGGATGTGCGGTGGTAGCTTATAGTTATACAAAAGTCCAAACATTTTATTTAGCTTCCACACCAATCAAATTGTCATAGAACTAAAAATATTCTCAAATAAGCATCTTATCAAACATATGAAATGCAGTACTGAGGAAGCCCATCTATTTTTCTTGATCTTGTGCCCCTCCCTTAAGTGAGTACTTCTCTTCTGTTTCTTCATCTGGCTCTACCATCTTCAGGGCCAGCCCAAGGCCTGGGCTTAAGGCCCTACCACAAAATAATATATTTATATATAATGTGAAGGATACCACGTATTTTATTATAGACTTACAAATTAGTATATCACCGATCTCAAAAAACTAATTTAAACATTCATTAATTAAATTGATAAAATTCATCGATTATAGTCATTGTCATATTATATTGTGAACATTTTATAGTGTTTTAAGCACATTTTTCTTTTTCATTTCTATCAAGACTCTCAAAGTACGAGATCAATAGAAACCTAACCCAATTGAAAGCCTAAAATGTTTCAAAAAAAACCAGGCAAATGTGTTAAATCATCAATTATAGATTAATCCCCCATAATAGTTTGAGACTTTCATTTTTGTAAAAGGATATCACTACAAGGAATAAGAAAACTCCATTGTAACAAAAATTTTTGTTGCAATAAACTCGAACATGTTACAATAAACCCCCTATTGCATCGAAAACATTTCGTTGTATACTGTTGCAATAAATTCTATAGTAATAAGTTATCGCAACAAAAATTTCATTGTAAAAGCATTTTGTTGCAATAAATTTTTTTTATTATGATTAAAAATGCTTTATTGCAACAAAAAATATTGTTGCTATAATTCATTGAAAGAAAATTTTTGTTCTAATAGATTACTACAATAGTAATTTTTGTTGGAACAAATTACCTTTAGAAACTTATTGCAACAAATCTCTTTGTTGCGATAGATTACTGCAACAGTGGTTTTTTTTTTCTTTTTTTTTTTTTTGCGAGAGGTTACCGCAAATTTTTTTTTTTTTTTTTTGCAAGAGTTTACCGCAATAGTAACTCTAGGTTTTTGTTATAAATCCAAAATTTAAATAATTAGAAGAGTAGAGAAAGAAAGATTAAATTCTACATTTCTGTTAGAACTATTAAACATTTGAAGGAGAAGTCAGCCCGACTAAGCGACTTACCGGAGTCATTAATCATCCACATCCACGCTTTCTTGGCCGCGCTCTACAATACACGAAATGTAATCTGTACAGGTGTTTTGTCACGACAATGGGGCAAGCTATGAATCTCTATTCTCTATCTCCATTTTTGGTGCGTGAGGAAGTGTTACATGCCCAGTGTCGTCAATAATACCCTGCACCAATACCGTGGCAAGAAACTCGAAAAGTTCTCAGTCCATTTCGATGTAATTGAGCCACACTATAAGCCTCACCTTGATCATTGAATTAGTTTCACCACATAGACCAAAGTAAAACATCTTAGTCTTACAATGTTCAAATATGTTTTACCTCAAAATCTATATACAAATCCATTTCTTCGTGGACCTTTTTGAATGGGTGCCTAATTACCCAAGAAAAATGATTTTCTGTGTATTGGAGTTTCCTTGAGCAATTGCATATGAAGTATATGGACATTAGGACAATTGCATATACTTCATATGAAGTATATGCACATGTTGAAATTGATTACTTGTTTAGGAGTTTGCAACGTAGTTTTTGAGTGTTTAACCATTTCAATCGTAAGTAGTTTCATGACAAGGTTACCAAAACTGGAAATTGTGGCCCTGAAACTTAAGTCATTGCAAATTGAGGGTAGTGCTGATTTTCTATGGAAGATTTAGATAGAAGATGTGCTGGCATAGCTTAAAACTAAGCTCATTATCAGTAATATATGATCTCGGGCACAAACAATATCAATTAAGCCCATTAACTAATTAAGAAGTACAGCCTATTCTAGTCCATTGATTTGAGTTGATAACAAGTTGGCTATTCATGCAACTAACGTTGCAGTTTAGTTCCCAATGGAGCAAACTTACTACGTCAGAATGCAAATCAGAATGGAAAACAATTGATGGGGAACGTAAGTGGCAGCCCACTTTGACGACAAAACTGTCGCACAACATAATAATATAGTGGTTAACAACCTTAGATTTTGGGTAATCCCCATTCCTATAGGCCCATATAATGATTAGAAATGAGTAAAATGACGACTAATAAGTGTTTTTGAATCAAGTCAATATTGTACAAGGAATTAGAAATACCTTAATACACCATCCTCCAACTGCGATATCTTCGACATGCTTCACACTTGTAAGAAGTTGCATTTAATCATCCATTACTTCTATTAGATTGTTGTTTGTGATGGGGATTATATTAGAGACAATAAGCCTAGCTTTAACCAAAGTCAACACATACTTTATTTGAATTTTCACGACAAAATTAACACTGCCTTCAATATGAAGTGACTCAAGCTTTGGAGCCACAATTTCTAGTTCTGGCAGTGCTATCATGTGCTCAATTACAATCAAAGTGTTCAAACCCTCAGAGATTATATTGCACACTCCTGTACAGGAAAGCAATTTCATCTTGTACAGTTTAGGCGTGCCTTTTAACACATCCCTTATTACACCAACCCCAAAGCTCATATCCCTCAACTGCAGTTGCACAAGTGAATTCCAATTCACAGAAATTCCTTTTTCTAGGGTTATTAGACAGCCATTCAAAGAGAGTTCACAAAGAAGTGTCATTCACAGAAATTAAGCCCATTAAAACTAAGCTCATTGTCAATAATATATGATATCGGGCACAAACAATATCATGAAGGTCGTGGATGATCAAGTGCAACTTCTTACAAGTGTGAAGCATGCCAAAGACATCACGGTTGGCGGATGGTATACTTAGGTATTTTTAATTGTTTGCACAAGTCACTTTATATTAATTGATCAGTAATAAAATAAACTAGTATAAATTAATTTCAACTTAATTGTGTTTTGCTTCTTTCACCTAGGTATTTTTTTTTTTTTTTTACAAGATAAAAATTATACTCTAACCTAATATAAGTGTATATATGTGTGAAACTCACTCATAGAAATTTGAACCCCAGCCCTTGCCCCCCACCCCCCAAGCACTTATTCTTATAGAATGACCATCGCACCAAGTGTGTATGGTGGTAAATCAATTAATTAGTTCTAAAATGGCTTACCATCGCACCTTTGTGATGGTCAAAAATGTAGAATTAAACATTTGAAGAGAGTGACCATCACACCTCCGTGATGTCTTTAGCATGCTTCACACTTGTAAGAAGTTGCACTTGATCATCCACAACCTTCATGATATTGTTTGTGTTCGAGATCATATATTATTGACAATGAGCTTAGTTTTAAGCTATGCCAGCACATTCTCTATCTGAATTTTCCACAGAAAATCAACACTACCCTCAATTTGCAATAACTCAAGTTTTAGGGCCACAATTTCCAGTTCTGGCAGCATTGTCATGAAACTAATTACGATCAAAGTAGTTAAACACTCAGAAATTACGTTGCAAACTCCTAAACAAGAAATCAATTTCAACATGTGCATATACTTCATATGAAGTATATGCAATTGTCACAATGCCCGTATACTTCATATGCAATTGCTCAAGGGAATTCCAATATGCAAAAAATCCTTTTTCTTGGTAATTAGGCACCCATTCAAAAAAGTCCACAAAGAAATAGATTTGTATATAGATTCTGAGGTAAAAAATATTTGAACATTTGAAAGAAGTGAACATCGCACCTCCGTGATGTCTTTAGCATTCTTCACATTTGTAAGAAGTTGCACCTGATCATCCACGAACTTCACGATATTGTTTGTGTCCGAGATCATATATTATTGACAATGAGCTTAGTTTTAATCTATGTCAGCACATTCTCTAACTAAATCTTCCACAGAAAATCAACACTACCCTCAATTTGCAATGACTCAAGTTTTAGGGCCACAATTTCTAGTTATAGTAGCATTGTCATGAAACTACTTACAATCAAAGTAGTTAAACACTCAAAAATTACGTTGCAAACTCCTAAACAAGAAATCAATTTCAACATGTACATATACTTCATATGAAGTATATGTAATTGTCACAATATCTGTATACTTCATATGCAATTGCTCAAGGGAATTCTAATGTGCAAAAAATCATTTTTCTTGGTAATTAGGCACCCATTCAAAAAAGTCCACAAAAAAATGGATTTGTATATAAATTTTGAGGTAAAACATATTTGAACATTTGAAGGGAGTGACCATCACACCTCCGTGATGTCTTTAGCATGCTTCACACTTGTAAGAAGTTGCACTTGATTATCCACGACCTTCATGATATTGTTTGTGTCCGACATCATATATTATTGACAATGAGCTTAGTTTTAAGCTATGCCAGCACATTCTTTATCTGAATCTTCCACGGAAAATCAACACTACCCTCAATTTGCAATGACTCAAGTTTTAAGGCCACAATTTCCAGTTCTGGCAGCATTGTCATGAAACTACTTACTTTAAAGTAGTTAAACACTCAGAAATTACGTTGCAAACTCCTAAACAAGAAATCAATTTCAACATGTGCATATACTTCATATGAAGTATATGCAATTGTCACTATGTCCATATACTTCATATGCAATTGCTCAAGGTAATTCCAATATGCAAAAAATCCTTTTTCTTGGTAATTAGGCACCCATTCAAAAAAGTCCACAAAGAAATGGATTTGTATGTAGATTCTGAGGTAAAACATATTTGAACATTGTAAAACTAAGATGTTTTACTTTGGTCTCTATGGTGAAACTAATTCAGTGATCAACGTGGGGCTTATAATGTGGCTCGGTTACATCGAAATGGACGGAGAACTTTTCGAGTTTCTTGCCACGGTATTGGCACAGGGTATTATCAATGACACTAGGCATGTAACACTTCCTCACGCATTGAAAATTGAGATAGAGAACGGAGGTCCACAGCTTGCCCCATCACCGTGACAAAACACTTGTACAAATTACATCTCGTGTATTGTAAAGCGCGACCAAGAAAGCGAGGATGTGGACGATTAACGACTCCGGTAGGTCGCTAAGTCGATATTTCTCTGCAATTAGGGTTTTGTATTCGTCAAACAGAAGGATTTCATCTTTGTTAAACAGAAATTGAGAAGGTTGTGGTAATGGAGAGAGTTTTGCTATCATAAATAAAATAGAAGCATCACTTTCTTTTTTCTTTTCTTTTTTAAATCTTTTGAATTTAAAATATAGCCTCAGCTATCTTGACTTTCAAGTGTTGTGAGAAAATTTGTTTGTTTTGGACTGAAAAAAGAGTTGTGATATGGAATATGGAACATTGAATTTTAATTGTAATGAAATACTATTATTTCTATGATAAATAAAAAATAAAAAAAAATTCTATTTGTCAAGGGTACATAATAACAAAAAGTTCAAAATTTTACTAATTTTACAATATTCATATACTTAATATGCAACCCCAAAGTTCATCTACTTCATAAGCAATTGAAGTATAGCCAGACAATTTAATTATTATTAATTCCTTTCCATTCCTACCTCATTTTACCTGCACTAATAGTGGCTTTAAATAGTGTCGGTTTTGCAACATTTGGAAAAGGGTGTTATATTTATTTGTTCTGTTGATTATCTTTTTCACTGATTTGATTTGTTTTAATTTGTTTTAATATGATGCATGCTATTTTTGTTACTTTCTTTTGTAGATGATTTTATATATATGTTCCACTCTATCGTCCCTCTTTGGGCATACAATTTTCATGTCAAATGGTGGGAAGAAGTTAAAACTAACAGTTTTGATTAAAAGGTCAATTACATAGTTTCAATAACACTCGACTCTTCGTTTCTCAAAATAAAATAAATAAATAAAATAACGCTCGACTCTTCAAAACAATATGATTACTCATAATCAAGATTCTATCTTGAAAAATAACCTAACACAAGTAAACCCCTTCTTAATGCTAATAATTTTAGCTAAAAGTTTTACTTCCCTCAAAGCGTAAAAAAGTTACGTTTTCCCCATCTCTTAATCACCCATTGATTATGAATTTTCTCTAGTTTATTTTTAGAGGGAAAGATGTTTTAACAGAAGGCACACCACTACTCCACTCAAAAGTCATGGTAACTTTCAAGGGAGGGTGAGGCAAGTTATACTACACACAGTACACTATATTAAGCAATGTGAGACAATTACCCATTTTTTTTAGAAACAAACACATACATATACAAAGGAGAGGGAAAGGGGTTCTAACACAAAGAATGAGTTTGGGCATTACTCTAGTTTTATTATTACTAGGTTGCAACTTATGCTTATGCCAATGAGGTTGGGTCCAACTATCTCATATAATCATTTAGTCTTCTCATTATTATTTCATACTAGTTGCAAACTCACGCGATAGTAGGAAAATATAATTATTTTATAAGAATATAATGTCAAATTTGTATGTTAAATAATGCATCTCATTTAAAAGTATTTTATATTTTTATAAGTTTTATGTAATTGAACATATAATATATTTTGCATAATTATAATATTGTTTTATATAAATAGAGAAGATGTTATTAAATTTAAAAATATATATATCATAATCGGCTGACTAATTCTAAACTAAAAAATAATTAGGAATTTGTTTATTATGTTGTTGATGTAAAACTAAAAAATAATATCACTTTGCAGTTAGTAAATGATATAGTTTAAATGTTCTTTTTATATTAAAATTTTAAATGAAAACATTCATAAGATGCATTATTTAAAATATCTTATTTTTTATTAATATTAATTTTTTTTAAAAGCCTAAATGACGTCATGTACTAATAGATTTAGACAAAATAATTAAATTAACTCATTTAGTTATTTGCTAATAAATCTTACAATTGAAATGGACCAAGTACTGCGCTGATATGACTTAGTATAAGCATAAAAACAATAAATATTATACTTTAGCTTTAGATATTTTATATAAATAATATTTGTTACTCACATGTATATACCCCACAATTCTATCTCCATGAGCTCTTGGATGTGTTCATTCAAGACTCACTGGAAGTATGCACTATGCACGCCCACGGATTCGCTTTGTTGGCAGTTTATGACCTGGTAAAAGTTTCGAATCTGGTTCCCTATCAAGAACCAGGGCCCAAAAATCAAAATCATGTGTCATCCTCTTGACACATGTCAACACCAAACAAAAAGACCCCTGCCCCCAAGGTTGAAAATTTAGCCCTTTGACTTTTAATGGAAAAGGCTAGCAGCAAAATTCAAATACAACCTGAGTTGCTTGCTAAAAGCCTCCACATATGATGCCATTGATTTGGTTGCTCAAATGTTTAGGTCAGGTAATACATATATTCCCACAAGATACAACCTGTGATTATGCATGGCGTATACACTACACAACAACAGTGTTGTCATGAAGAAACTCACTGTTTCCTATCCAACTCTATAAATTAATGCAAAGGGATTTTTGTAATGAATTTGGTTTAATGGTTTGGTTGAACAAGCATCAGTGATAAGCTTTTATATAGTTATTATGTCAATTATATAACCAAGCTTCTTCCAGCTTTGCCATGTGCTCTCTTAACTTGTTCTACTTAATTGGTATAAAGATTGCTTAATGTTAGATTACATCCTAGCTGAAGCTATGATTAGTAGTAGCAATGGTCCAATTTCACTATTGGAGAGCATGCTAGAAGAATCCAACAAGAGATTTAGGGTTCAATCCCCCCTATACCAAAACCCGATTGGTGTCTTGGTCTAATAATAAACAGCTATTATCAGGAGTGGATGCCATAAGTTGAAACTCTCTAAAAAAAAAAAAAAAAAAAAAAAACCTTATGGTCAAGCAATAAACTATAAAAGAAGAATGGAAATCTTTCTTTTCTATATTCTTTAGACCATCCCAATATGGTTTGAATATGAAACCACAATAAGCATTGTGTGGATGTTCCATGAAAATAGAATGATTTCATTCATTTTCCATTGCAATTGAAGGAGTTAATTGGAGCCAAAATAAGTCCAAATATTGCACATTGATAGACACCAAAATACCGACAACATAGATATAGAATTATGGAGTACCTGAGCTGTAACATTTGACTTTGGGGGTATGCATTTCTCTTCAATCATTCCTAGCTTTTCATATTTTCCTGATTAACTAATCAACTAATTATATATTCGGGGTCCAAAGCCTTAATATTTTGCTTGTGACACTTTCTCAATTACCAAAAGTTAGCACAATTAACACTAATCATTCATTCGCACCAATGGTCGTTTGCAAGTTGTAAAGATGAATATGACTGTTATTCCATCAGAGTCATGTTGAGCTGACTAATATGAAAAGTCTATAATATCATGTCCAACCAAACCAAATCAAGGTTTCTTTTATCTGTTGTTTACATAAAATAATTCCACAGACAATATCCCTATGTATATACAGCTTTCCTCGTATGATTGATTGGGTTGCCCGATCGATTAGGTCGAAAGATTCCGGTTGATGAATATTGAATTTCCTTAAACATCATAATGTTCAATTTCAGATATATTTTTGTAAAGAAAACACAACATTTTATTTTACATTGGCCCAATAGTTGGTACCAAAATTTGGGAGTCAGCAAGAGCCTTCTAACTCATTTGGTTGGTACCTCTTAGTATTTCCAAATGAGACATCCAATATTTGAATCCCTCTCTCCCTCAATTTGGTAACAAACTTGGTTACAACCAACAATAAAAATATGACAAGTGTCCCTTACACTTGAATCACTTAACATAATTGTATACAATCATCACTTAAGTATAGTTTATTAAGTCATGTGATAGGAACATATGTCATCTTTTTATTATTGACTACAATCAAATTTGTAACCAAATTTTATCATAATCCTCGAGTTCCACAAGCATTAGGTAATTACAAGAAATAATATCTAGAGTGTAACCTAAGATATTGGCGGGAAGAATTGAATACAAGACCTCATATCATATCATCCATGACCAAATCCCTTGGGTTGAGTGAGTCACATTTTGGCATGACTGACATATGTTTGGTTGGATGGGAATTTGGCATATTTAGTCAAATAGCATAATTTTTGAAAATATTTATGGTCCGTTTGGATTGAGGAAGAGGGAGAGGGAGCAAGGTAGAGTAGAGTAGATTTAACACAAAATTAGCTTATTTTTAACGAACTCTACTCTATTCTCCTCTACTCCCTCTCCTTCCCCCCTCCATCCAAACATGCCATTAGGAAAAAAGTACCAAGTCAAACTTATTTCGTTATGTAGCATTTTTTTTTTTTTTTTTGTGTAACTCAAGTTTGTCAGACTCAAGTTCCAAGCATTATGGCAATTTGATCAAACATAATGCTTAGGATTCGAGTTTCACTTGGAACTCTAGTTTGTCAAACTGGAGTTCCAAAAAAGTACTACATAACTAAATAAGTTTGATTAAGTGCTATTTAGCAAATTTTTCCTAAAATTTTACTATTTAGCAAATTTTTCCATGGGAATTTAGTGTAGCAACGCCCTTTATTGCGCCACTCATTAGCTGATTTGGCTTTCAATTAACTATGAGAAATCATGCATATTAATTGATACATATCTTGAAAATATGTCAACGCTTTTTTTTTTCTTTTCTTATCAAAGTATTTATTTATGTGGGTTCTAATTAACTCTTTTGAAATCGTATAAGAGATTTTAAATTCAAACTCTGCCTACACTAAAAATCAATTGATATCTTAACCTAATAATAAAGAACAATTATCATGTAACAGACGCTATATATTTAAATTCT
This sequence comes from Notholithocarpus densiflorus, assembly GCA_030021035.2. Taxonomy (NCBI): domain Eukaryota; kingdom Viridiplantae; phylum Streptophyta; class Magnoliopsida; order Fagales; family Fagaceae; genus Notholithocarpus; species Notholithocarpus densiflorus. The sequence continues at coordinate 449,454 of JARYZH020000123.1, forward strand.
ATCGTATCTAAAAGAAAGTATTTATAATCCTTTATTAACTTTTTTTTTAGAATCGTCCTCTATTAACTAGATTAGTCTCGAAACATGTATATATTTTAAAATATATATAGGATAAGATTTGAATTTATCAAATCAATCCCATAATAATAATTCTAAAAAAATGAGGCAGATAAGATTTTAAACATGGATTCCATAATAAATTATTCTAAAAAAATTACCAATTGAGCCAATTTAGGGATGGCAAAAACATCCTATTGCGCTTGACTCATCCTACTGTGCTTCGCCTTACACAAATTTTTCCTGTTCCAAAGAGATGCAAGATGGGGTTGGGTTTTACTTGCCGCACCCACCTAATGTATATATAAATATTATTTATATACATATCCTAGTTATAACTTAATAATTTTATACATATTCATTACCATTTTAGCCAAGAGCTACATAGCTCAATTGGTTCGCATTTTTGGATATCTTCAATGGATACATCCAAGATTCAAATTCTTCATTTCCCAATTATTGAATTATTAACCCAAAAAAAAAAAAAACTATTTCCAAAATACCTATCTCTCTTTCTCTCTTAACTAATGCCATTTCTTTTTATATCTTATTTATCTTTCATCCTGACATCCATGATCCAACCTGTCCCATTGACATCCTAATCATCAATGTCTTATTTGGATTTTTGTTTTAAGAGTCATGTTAAATAGTGCCTTTAAAATATTTGTTAATTAATATTTTATGAAAATTTTTATACCACTTTCATAAAAAAAATTGTCAAAATAATGGTTACTTTTTTTCTTTTACCATACAATATTTCTTAAAATATATCATTGGTTAAGTTTTTCCCTTGTTGCAAACATATAAACCAAGAGAAGGGCGCCGTCGCAATCCAGAGACAGCAAGGCCAGCCAGCCACGCGTGAACTGATGACCAAAGAACAAAAAGCTTATTGTCATTACTCATTAGAGTCTGCCCACCAAAAAGGAAAGAAAAAGTCCATCAAACACTTACGTGTCTACTGTACACCAAAAGTCTAAACAAACACTTGACATTATTAACACAACCCGGCCATCAAAAATATGTTAAAAATGACAGAACATAACAGAGCAACAAAGTAAAGACAATTTAGAAGGTGAAGCATTCAAGCAAAGCAAGAAAAGGAAAACCCACTCTTCTCTTTCTCTCTCTTAGTCATTCGTTTCTCTCCTCTTCTTCTTAAACCTTCTCTTTACGCTTTCTCTGATTCTAATGTTGTAAAAGCAAAAACAAAAAGGGTGTCTTTTTGCAACTTTGAAGAAGAGAAACACAAAGAAAATTTTAACAGTCTCTCTCATCATGAACCAGAAGGCTAGCGTTTCTAAAGAGCTTAATGCCAAGCACAGAAAGGTCTCTCTTTCTCTTTATCTCTTACAAAGTTCGAATTTTTATGTTGAATTTGTTTATGGGTTGCTTGAACAAGTGTGGATTTTAAGCTTAGTTGAGTGTTTCTTGTGCTGATGGGTTATTTTTGTTTTTTGGTTGGTTGAAGAATAATGGATTTTAAGCTAAACATGATTCAAAACTATTGTTCTGATGATGGGTTTGGCTTCAAACTCGATAATATGGCAAATATAAATGCTTTCATGACTTATCAAAAAAAAAATGCTTTCATGATTAATTTGCATCTGGTTTTGGCCAAGATCCTAATTGGGTCTGCAGCAAGAATTATTGGTTTTTTTCAACTTGTTATTACAGTTAAGAGGTTCTTTAAATCAACTTGCCTTTAATTGATGGGCATCAAAAAATGATAAGATAACATAATGGGTTGGACCATCTTTATTCAAAACAGAATTGGTTATATGATACTAGTACTGTTCTGTCTTATGTCTGATCATTTATATACCCAAAAAACATAAAACAAGTCTGTATTTAGTTCATTACTTCCTTTGTAGCTGAGAAAGTTATTGGTGTCTTGGTGATGTCAGGGTGTTTGGAATGAAGGCCCACTATTTCAGTTGTGGTTTTGTGTGGTGGACCACATGTATAGCTTTCAATTATGTTAGCAAATAAATTGCCTCATGTTAGATTTTTCTTTTCTTTGCTAAGTCCTGTGAAGAAAGAGAGGAGTGACAAGGCTCATCAAGTGTAATCTCAAGCCTAGCTTAGGTACTTAATACTTACAAAAAAAAAATAAATAAATAAATAAATAAAAAGCTTAGGCACTTAATAAGCCATCATACTTACTCTTTCCTTAGCAACGTGACATTTTGCAATGGAGCCCGAAAGTTTTCCTTCTTCTGTTTTTGGCTAAGTGATTTGAAGAAGGAGAGGAGTAGATAATATAAGACGGTTCATATGCTCTTTTCTCTTGTATTTTCAGTTTCTTTTTCTGCCCCCACTCTATTATTGTGGTTCAAAATTTTTCTCATTTAGGTATACCATAGGTGTCTTACATGAAATAATTGTTCCTCTCTATGTCATGTGTGTGCCCCTGCTCTATTCTTGTTGTTCAAATATTTTTCATTTAGTATACCTTTGGTGTATGCATGAAATAATTGTTCCTCTCTGTGTTTGAGGGAGTTAATTAGCAAGAAAAGCACTTGATGGATTTTAAGACTGACCACAATGTAAAATTCAAGTTTGCCAGCATTATGCTAAAATTATGTTCCCATGCATAGGATGCAGTGCACTGAATGTACAGTCTGACTGGTGAAGTAGCTTGTTTACACCTTTTTTCTTCAGCTTTAAGTTCTTGTTGAAAATGAAATCTTAATGAAATAAAAAAATATATATTAAAAAAAATTAATATGTGGTCTCTAAAAAATATATATTCCACGATCCTGCTATTAGGCATTTTCATTTCTGGAGAATATTGCTTTGAGTCTGTTAGCCTTTATACACCCTTCTTAGTAGCTTTCACCAAGTAAAGGTCATATTTGCTTTTTGTATCTGCAAAGAATTCTGGGTTTTCATTTTTATATTATAATTTTCAGATTTGGTGATAATGTTCACTTACAGTTGGTTTACATTTCAAACTAGTAACCTGATAGTAACAAAATGCTTTGCAAGCAATATGGTGAGAGACATGAAAACATATAAGCCCCTTTTGACTAATATTGTAAGCATACTATAAATAGGTCTTTTATTGATGTGATCATGCGATGCACCACCTCTCCCTATAATACATAATCAAGCCCCCTAAAAAAACTATAGCCTCGATTTACGGCACCACTAAATAGTTGTTGCAAGGATAATAGAAGGCTGTCTATTTTATGGCAGTCTTTAAGCATGGCTTGAAACATGTACATGTTGTATTTAGTCTTCAAATTTCTGTTTTTGGGCACATATATGTGAGATTTTCAATCCAGTTTGGCCTGCTGTGATCATTCTTCTCCTTGCATCATGCCCCTGCTTGTTATGTTTTGATTGCTTATCCACATATTGAATTTTGTATATGGCCAAATTCTTTCTATGACCACTCTTTTCCTCTACCTTTATGATCTATAATGAACTTCATCATATCTGGTGTCCTTGTTTACAGATATTGGAGGGTCTTCTTAAATTACCAGAAAACAGAGAATGTGCTGACTGCAAAAGCAAGTAGGTATCCAGGAGAGTTAACAATATATTACCTTCCTAAGTTGTTTTATGAGTTCAAAACAACACGTGTTGTATGATAAAAAGTAGAGGAGTTGACAATGTTGATACTTTTTACTATCAGCTTGAATTCCAACCTATCAAAGAAAAAAAAAAGAACATGGAACTCCTGTAGAATTAGCTATTTGTAATTTATTACTTGTATGGTTTGTGCAGTTTTAGTTTGTAACCATATCTTGCTTGCTAGTACAGAGCTCCACGATGGGCTAGTGTGAATCTTGGAATTTTCATATGCATGCAATGTTCAGGGATCCACAGATCTCTTGGAGTACATATATCAAAGGTAGTACAACATTTTTCTTTAATTATCATTACCCCATTCTATTTCTCATTTTAAAATCAAGCTTTAACCATTTGCAGTAATAGGTACATCCTGTGGCATGTTTTTACGTATTCTGAATTATTTTGATGCAGGTGAGATCTGCAACTCTGGACACATGGCTTCCCGAGCAGATTGCATTTATCCAATGTAAGCACCACCTATTTTTTGGCTGAGTCTTTTTTAATTGAAGTCAAGTCACTTCTAAGTTAAGATACAAGGTGCTGAAAGTCATTTTGTTTTTGTTTTCTTTTTCATTTCTAACAGCTATGGGGAATGAGAAATCAAATAGCTATTGGGAAGCAGAATTGCCCCCTAATTATGACAGAGTTGCAATTGAAAATTTCATTCGTACAAAGTATGACTTGACAAGCTGTTGAGTATTATTGTTTTGATTGGTACAGAACAGTCCTATTGTTACGCTCTTGTTTGTTCTGGGCTTACGATTTAGGGCACTAATATATGCTAGGTATCAAGAAAAAAGATGGGTTCGAAGGGATGCAAAAGCAATATCTTCGTCAAGGGTGAGTGAAGAGAAGGGTTCAATTAATAGACCAGGACCTGGAAGTAACGGTTGGCATGCTTTTACAGAAAATATTGAACATTCTTCTGAGAGGAAAGCTGTTAGTCCACCCATAACAAGTAATAGGGTAACTACTTCAAAAAGCATCGTTCCTGTGGCTGTTGAAGTATCCCAACAGGTAGGTCATTGTTCATTACGAGTGGCATTACATTTTTTCATGGTAGAGTATATTGTTTCAGCTAGCTGGGAAGCATGGACAGTTGGGAGCTATTCAGGAAATATGCACACACACCAAAGTGTGAAAATGTCAGAACACATTCACACTCTTGGAAGCATTAATGTAAAAGATTAATATGCAAGGACAATGTTTATGGTGAATGGAGTGTTTAAAGGCCTATCACATTAGAACAAATTAGTGGGGATTCTTTAGGCTTATTTTTGAACTGGAACTTGTTTTGGTGAAAAATGATGCTATAATGTTGAAGGATAGAATTGTATCCTTATCTCCGTCCAAGGACCATACTTTTATGGGACCTACTCCAGCTAATGGTCTTCCCTTTCTTGGCACAACCAAATCAAAACATTGAAGGATGCACACATTCAAAAAATTATTCCGAAGATTTGAAATTTTTATATGGTTCCTCTCCATAATGTATATGACCTGTAATACAGGGTCAACGTCTCAACATCTCAATGAGCTATTTAATTTGAAGATAAAAATCTAATAAAAAATGGAATTTTTGTATCACAATTAGTATCTAATTCTTTTAGATTGATATATTATGCATGCACCCAGTAGGTTTTGAATCTACAACTTTTCTTTCCACCCACTCTTATGGGAGAAGGAAGTGTCATTTAAGCTAGAACTCATTCACTGTAATTAATATATATTTGAAACACCAGTGAACTTTGGATGCTAATGTACAGGTCATTTCTGATCCAAAACCACAAGAAAGATTGCAGAAATCAGAACCAGTAGTCACAAAGGCTGAATTGGCAAAACAGGCAGTTACTGCTACCCCTGCTGTCCCACCACCCAAAGTGGATTATGCAACTGAACTTTTCAATTTACTCTCCATGGGCGATTCTGGACAAAAAGGCTCTGAGACATCTGCTGCTGATGATAATGCATGGGTCAGTTTCCAATGTAAGTTTCTTGAAATTATGTTATTGTTGGAGTAATTTTTTGGCACTAATATTGTTTTTTCCAGCTTGCAGTGTCCACTGTAATAATTTCTTCCTTATAATTGTTAGATTATGGTAATTTTCTTCCATAGTAATCCTTGACCTTGAACCCCCTCAACTTGCAGCTCCCAAAGCAAAGTTGACAGCAGAGAAAAATGATCCATCACAGTCTGTTGAAAGCAAGATACAATCCAAGAACGGAATTGAATTTAAAGATTCACCCTTGGTTACAAATTCCTTATCAGCAGAACCCCGGAAAGATGCGAAGAATGATGTTATGAACCTCTTCGAGAAGGTATTTGTTTACAAATTCTTCAGAAGCCGCTGTAGATATTAAGGGACACTTAGGGCATAACGTGCTGCTTCTGAAGACTGATGAGTGTAAAAAATTCAGTCTTAGCATGAAACTGACTTGGCAGAAGATCAAAACACTCCTTTGAAGTTTTATTTTGGAGCATATATGTTCTCTTTTTGTATAATTGTTTATAGTGAAGTTAGTGGGCTAAGGTTTAAATATCGAGTTTACATTCTGTACTGGGTCGCTTGAATATGAAATTTTGGCATCTAAAATTAATATGGTAATATTTGGTGTAAACCGAGGGGAAGTTAACTGAATAATTTTTTGATGATATTCTGATTATTATTTGTATAGACTTTTTTGTTGTTTCTATACTTAAAGATGGTCATGTCCCTCTAACCTTTTCAGATCTGGATTTCATGCAGTCCACTATGGCATCACCATTCTCTATCCATCAACAACAACTGACAATGCTAGGCCAACAACAGTCATTCCTCATGGCTCCTTCGGCAAATGGCTCCCAAACAATTCCTGCCATTGTACATCAACCTCACTCCAATGCTGTTTTCATACCCAATCAGAATTGGGGAAGTATAGGCCATCAAGTTCCCAGAATGATGATGCCTGTAGCTGAGCAACAAAAATATATGCAGGTTTAGATGCTTGGTTCATATAAATAAAGCTTACATCCCATTACTTTTAGATTATAACTCCAACTTTTAACTTGTTGCTTTCTTGTACCAGATAGGAAACCTCCAACACATGTATCAGCCAGGGAATTCAGTTCCCTTTTCAAGGAGGTATGGCTAATTTGTTCAGCGTGATCATTTAGAAAATGAATGGGTTTCATAAACACACACAGACATAAACAGCCATGAGTTGTTTTATGTGAGAAAAATCAATGCAGAAATTAATGTCTTGGGTTACCTATGAGTTGCTTGTTTATCTAGTTCATCTAAACTCAAAATAACAACAACCATGATTGTTACAGGAGTCTAAGAATCCCAGGGTGTACCTAACATAGTCTTTGTCATTTATGTTGCAGCATGTATATGGTAGGGCCAGTAGCTCCAACCTATGGTTTGACAAGCATGAGAGTGAATGGGGCTCCTGCAGCATCACCAGTACCTTCAGTCACTCCAACACAATCAGGAAAAGAATATGATTTGTCATCATTAATGCAAGGGATGTATACAAAACCGTGAGAAATTTGTCAAGTTGTGATTCCATAGATGTGATTAACAGAAATAGTTATATTATAGGAAAGCATTTGAGGTGTATATTCCTTTATATTTAAAGCAGTTAGCTCTTTGTTGGTGATTCATTGTATCATGAATTATGCTGGTGCAATAAAAATGAGTTCATCATATTGCTTAATACTGTTTAGTTTTCCTTTTGATCTCTGCTTTAAGCTTGCTATGGTGATTGTATTTTTTCTTGCATGGACAACGCGGAAAAACCTGTACAAGGAGCTCTCAATCAGCTTTCTCAGAAGTCATAACCAAAGTTATTTGTGTCACATTACAGGTCACTTTAATCACATGAAGCTCCTTAGTGCCTACTGACATTAATATATGGAAGCAAGTTATGATTTCCCAAAAATATTATTTTATCATTCTGGGAACAAAGCTGCTTACCCAAAATTAAGATAATGAAATATGAATTTGAGTGATGTTTAGTATACTATAAATTTTATTACAGTTTTACAAACCAATGTGTCCATTTTTAAACACAACAAAAATGAAAGAAATTTATCTATTATGTTGTCGTCGTGACACTAATCATATTCATTGACATGTACATTTGTGAACTTTTTATAATAAAATTTGTATTAGCTTTAGCCTTTTTCTATAAATTTTGGTAATTGGATGTGAAGAATTATCAGTGGAAACGTAGAAAATGATCAGTGTATCATCGCACCATACTGTAGTTTCATGCAATCGTTATCTAACCCCATACAAATTGCACTTCCTAATTATGTAGATCCTCATAGATGGTATAGTGATAATGTTAAATGCAATTCAAACAAACTCAGAACTTGTATGAACAATGCATGAAATTGATGAGTACCATTGCTTCACCTGGCACAAATTTTACATGGGTATTTTCTTAATCCAGAAATTGATGAGTAGCATTGCCTCCCCTCAAAATAATTTAAGTACATAAGGTAGCAGAGATGCTTGTGTTCACAATGTGAAAATTCTGGTTGGGCCCAAGGTTGAGGCATCTCAATATCTTTGTTTAGACCCCAGCCAAAGCCCATCAAAATTGTCCAATCTCTATTGAACTTTGCTGGCAATTTTAGACAATGGGAGAATCACTTACACAAGTCCAAAACATAAAGATAATGGGAAAATCATTCTAAATTTTAGACAATCCTTGTTAGATAGACTATGAATATCCGGATGAAACAAATAATAAGATCAACGGGTGAAAACTCGACATGTGGCAGTCATCTGAGAATTGGACGGTGCTAGCTGCTAAGCAACAAAATTGGACTTAGAAAAGAGCAAAACCTTTACCGTTACCTTGACCTTATCTATTCTTGTTCTTTTCCTCTTAGAAATAGCATCACTATTTATTTACTCGTTGTTGTTGACCATTATTATGAGTCACACATGACTCAACTACTAAATCCCAGTCTTCCCAGTAGAAAAGTATTAGGGTGGCTCAAAACGCTGCTTCAGTTAAAGCAAATTAGCACTGAGTAGTGATTACAACAAACACAAAAACTACAATTTATTGACTTTTTGCTATCACCACCGTCCACAAAATTGAAAGATAAAATGTGTTACAAACTTTGCAATTTGTTAATTAATGATGAAAACGCTTAAGAGTTAAGGTAGTGCATGCACATGGGCTATCCAAATCCAATGGTGGACAACTTAATTGCGTAGTTTGGGACGTTATTTTTGGTGATGGGATGAAATATGTGATGCGTTTTTGGAGATGACATGCGGTGGAGGTGAAGATTCTCATTCAAACACTTGTTAAATGAATAGATTAGTGGGAAAATTAGGTAGAGCAATTTTAGTGATACAAATTTTTTTTCACTTCTTGTTGAGCTAATTATAATGCGTTATCTTAACAATTGTGAAAAATATTATCAGCAGTGTTGTAGCTTAATTAGTTGACATCTCCTAGTGTTTCCAATGGAGACATTCAAGATTCAAATCTCTCTATCTTCTTATATCTATCAAATTATCAAATTAAACTCTTTTATGATTCAAATTATAAAATTAAATTAAATTAAATTAAAGATACTGTCAGAGAATAACCAGACCCCGGCTTCCTCCGTCTCATCTTCATCAAAAATGAAAAAGCACATTTATCTTAACAATTTGTGAAAAAAGTTGATGAAATTTTTGTTGGACTAAGTAAGATTGAGCTTTAACAAGCTCAAAAACTATGCAGAGCCATTGATTTCTTGATTATGCATTCTTTGCCTTTTTATCATTAGGTTTTTTTTTACAATAATCTATAATTTCGTAAATATTAACAATATAGCTAACATGACTTGATACCTTATGAATATGCTAAGATTGTTAATTTCAGAAAATACAAATTTGGTCAATTTTTTTTATCAAACTTCCTTCTAAGCATGAGGTTTGTTTATTTGTTTTTTTTTTTTTAATTTTTTTTTAGGGAAAAATTAATGTCCAATGTTTGAGTGCATTGGTTAAGACAGGACGCAGATACATGACCAATTTTAGAGATATGTCTGTATCATGTGGCATCTAGCGTATCAGAACACTAAACACAAGCCAAATCTTTTATTTTATGAGTTCGATTTGTTTATTGTTAGAAATAGTGATTGTTCAAATTTACTTCCTTTCAATTAATTAGATTCTTTACATTAGACTAATGTTAATTTTTTTGTGTGGTTACCTTCTGAATAGAGTTTGGCCAAAAATAAAGTGGAATTATTTTTTGTAAAACTTTGAAATGTGGTACAACATAATTGAGAATCTTATCTTAAGGTTGCTTGTACACTTTATATATACTTTGTTATTCGAATAATATTCTAAGAGAGCTTTCTATACGTCCCATCACAATATGAAATCATCAAAAACTGCCATTTGGATTATTAAACATGCATGAATAGAATAAAGTTCATATACTGTATATATCATGTTACATTCTTTAGTCAATTGTCGTGCTCTTTCGTCGCAATTACATAGACAACTACCATATATTTTCGTGTTTCCTAGGATTTAGACTTATTAGTTAATAGTAGTCTCAACTCTAATCGTTTAAACAGAAGTCTTAATTATTTTTGCTTTCTTTAATGGACCGACCATTTGTCTCTCTTTATACACACAAAATAGAATAGATCCCAAAGCTTTTCTTTCATAGATACCAATATTTGAAATTATACGCAAACCTATCTTGTATTGCATGGTACAATAAGAATTTATTTATATTTGGATGAATATTTGAGAAATAAATTTGTCTAATTAACAAGGAAAAAAAGTGGGAATTTATTTTCTTAACAAAAAAAAAGAAAGAAAGAAATGGATATTGTAAATGGGGTTGATTTCAATGCCGGCTCAATGGGTGAGCCAAATAGGCAATTGTCTAAGGCCCCTAGTGAAAAAAGGCCCCTAAATTTTTACCAATAGAGAAATTCTTATATCAATAAAAGTGTTAATTAAGTCCTAAATATTCACCAATAAATAAAAAGTTGTTGTTTTTTATCAAAGAAAACCAGTTAAAATTTTTTTTATTTATTGGATGGGTCAATCATTTAATCTCTCATACATAAATGTTAAAAAAACTTATTAATTTTACACTAATAATTAAATTTATACTCACATTCTATTTAGAAATATCAAATATATAACTTTATTACAATTTTCAATCATAATTTTTTAGTATTTGGTTACTTCATTCAAAAAATAGTGTTTATTGTAGTTGTATAGTCATTGAATAATGCGATGAGTTTGTTTTAGTTTGTAATTTTTTTCTAAAAAAATAGATTTTAAATGAATAAAAAACCAAAAGTTAAATAAATATTCTATTAATATATATTCAAAGTATAAGAATATACATCACTTAAAGTTGCTGCCTTAGTCCCCACAATACCTTGAGCCGCCCTGGTTGATTTAGATGGTTACCATATCATATACCACACGATAGTAAAGAGGCCATGTGCCTATGTTCAAAACCAAACAATCAAATTATGCTTTCATTACTGTAAAGGTCAATATTCGGCTCAGTTGACTTCTGGTGAAACAACACACGAAATGGGTGTGATGCTTCATGCGATCGAGGATAGAAATCACCTAGCTTTGGCTTAAAATTATAGGTCCTATCATAATTTTTTTTTAGATATCATGCATCGAGGATAGAAATCATCTAGCTTTGGCTTAAAATTATAATGTATCTCATTCATCGGATATAGATATCATGCATCCATCTCAGAACATATGATCCTATATAATTTGATTTCCCACATTTTTAAAGAGAAGATGTATATATCAAATCTATGAGAAAATTATTGAATTAGACTGAGCTCAATTTATATACATGTAATGAAGATATCTTATGCATCAGTTTTATATTGTAGATATCTCACAACATGTAAATTTTACGCACGTATATGGTTAAACTATGAAACACCCACGGATATAGAAAGTAATTCTCGAATATGCAGGACGGCAACCAAGAAAAAAGTGCACCAGCAAAACAAAAGCAGTTCAAAAGAAATTATAATAAAAATTTTAAAAAAATGACTAAATTAACAATATCCATGATTATAATAGGCATTCTTAATCAAGAAGTAAATGAAGTAACTTCTCTTTTCTCGGTTGACAAATTAGGGAGGGGAATGCCTTTTAGCTTTAACTCGCAAGTAATGGTAAAGAAAAATTTGAGGTTTAAATTTGAATCCATTTGTTTAACTTTCTTTTAGCCCAAGTTGATTATAAAAATAAAAGTTGGTAGCAAAAGAAATTATAAATTAATAACAAGAAGATATTATATTAATTATCCATGCAGATAATGTTCCAAAAGAAATGGACGGTGCTCTAAAAAGAGCTTTAGATTTTTATATGTTTCTTTTTTCCGTGAGGGCCATTAGAAAATGGCTTTGTATATATGATGTTAATGTTTCAAAGAGAGATTCAACAACTAAAAGAAGGTTCTATTTGATTTAGAAAAGGACTTAACCGTTACCTTATCTTTTGATTTCTAGTCTCTCTCTATTGTCTTTTTCATCACAATACTTACTCTTTCTTGACTAAATTTATGTCATCGTCATCGTACGTTGTAGCGTTCTCACTCTATTTTGCAGAAATATTGGATCTACTCGTTTTTTCCCATTCAGCACGCTCAAATGGTCCAACTATTTGATAGATGTTCACACATCAGAAAATTTTAAGTGAAAACATAATTTTCAATAAGCAAAGAAAAGTTTTATTAAGTTTAACGCTACAGATAATTTTTACAATTTTTTTCATAGCTACTAAAGTGATAAGTTAGTATTGATGTTCATACAAACTCATTACTGACACAAATTGCGGAGTTATGGAGGATCGAGTGGTGGCAATTGCTCCTCTAGTCCCACCAAAAATTTTCCTTATAATACTTTATTTTCTATATTTGGCATGTAACGAAGAAAGTATTTCATATCTAAGGAAAGTTTTTTAATGTTTAAAAGTTGAATAATAATGCTAAAAGTTTTGTAGGTTTTAGCTCAACTGACACTTCTTGAAATTTTCAATAGAAATGTTTAAAGTTTAAATCTCTTTTCCCCCTTTTTAACTATTGAGTTATATATAAAATAAAAGGTTAATTAGAATAAGAATTAAAAATTTTAATTGAAGAGAAGCAAATACTGTTACCTTTCAAAAGTGTTAAGAGTTTAAAGTCATTATGTAATAATTTTGTTATTTTTATGGGTTTTCTAATACTAAAATGCCCCTTAGCATTCACACACACACACATATATATATATATATATATATATATGAATGGAATTTTATTGTCAAAATTGATCTTAAATATGTACACACATACACATACAAACACATTCTATTGTATAATGTGTATGTATGTCTATATTGGTTTACGGGTGTATGAAGATATGTGATATTAGTAACAAGTTTTGCCTTCGGTGCCAAATCTAAGCTCCGCCATTGATTGACCCCATTTTATTGTTTACTAATTGAAAACTTACCACCTTTAAAAAAAGTTAATTCAAACCATTTGACTAAGTGGCTAAAGCCTGGTTTCTCAAAAAAAAAAAAAAAAAAAAGCGGCAAAAGCCTTTCTTTCAATTTCGTTGTTTCTTTCCAATGGTTAGGGTAAACAAATAGTTTGAATCAGTTACTTAATAAGAAAGGTTATCGACTCTTTACTAAACTGTAACTTTAAATGTTTTCTGGACAATGATCCGAGTTATCTGAAAATATCCAAAACTATCTTTACCATCAAGGGCTAATTTTGCTCTATCTGCAATTTCTTTACAAGGCACTTTTTCTACACAGACCAATCACAATGGACTGGTAGCTACTTAATCGTACTACATATCTAAATGCCCATACTTATTGTGGGGCTGCCTTAGCATTATCCAATATATTTTTCCACCCACTGTAAACAATTTAATGCTTGGGTTGAACCTTCCTTTTCTTTTCTTGTTGGGTAGTACTATGTGTATTTGGACTAGATTAGGTGAATTAAGTTCAGTGTTCACGCCAACTGAAATGAATACAGTGATGAATGACTATTCAAACTGCTTGAGCTTTCATGATGTCGCGCGTAGATCCAAAATGCCATAATGCCATTGATAGCAAAACGCTCATAATTGAAAGAGGATGACCAATATAACTGAACACACCTATAACAGCGGCCACACATTAAATGTCTGTTTGGGATCCGCTTATTTTGTTGATATTAAAATTTTTTTAGTAAAAGTACTGCAAATAAAAATAAAAATTAGCTAAAATAGTACCCATGAATAGTATCAAAAAATGTAATGGGGTCCATGAATAGTAGCAAAAATAAACTAAATAGTAAAATAAGCTGACTTTTTAAACTGAAGCCAAATGCACACTAAATAGTATCCCTTACAGCTTACATATTCATATTAACGGATGCTCTTAACGGATGTTTTTAAAGCAATTGTTAATAAACCATTTTAGAAAAGTTTTGACATTATTTTCATAAATATAAAAAGCCGTCAAAAAATTTATAAAAAATAAATAAATAAATTCTTTTCCTATAAAATTTCTAAAAATATATCATAAATCAATGCTTTTAAAGTATCCGTTAACGATTTTTTATTCATAAACCATAACTATCATAAGTTCATAACCCATCATATTAATTATATTATAATAATTAATTGTCTTGCACTTTCATCATATGATATACAATTATCAAGCACTTGAAATGAAATATTTTTAGCTTGAACGTGGATGATTCATTAAAAAAAAAAGCTTGGATGTGGGTGTGTCAAAATCAGCTTGTTACAAATGTCCAATGCAAACGCAGTGCATAGGATGATAGGACAAGATTTAAGGACACTGAATCTTTTTTTTATGGATTTGAGGAGTACATTCTTGTTTTTTGTTTTTGTTTTTTGATAATATAATATGGATTTAAGTGACCGATTGAGATGGTTCACCTATCTTGCTATCCAAGTAACTTGCAAGACCATGTATCATGTGTGCATTCCCTAATTTTTTTAAAAAGGATATCCTAGTCTGTTGACTTTGGGAGTCTTGACCAATAAAAATGGCCCACACTTATATTCTTCAACTACCAGATATTGTTTATTAACCAAAAAAAAAAAAAAAAGACCAAATATTGTTAAATAATGAATTGCATTATTTTAGTTGTGCGAGTTCATATTATTTTGTGGCTGATGAATCCCATTTATTGATGGAATCAATAGGATGGTGATGTACTTATGAGGTGGGCTGAGTGATTGTAATCAGTTCCAAAACTATATAAACTAAAATAACAAGTCTAGAGACTTTTGTTTTGCTTCAATTTTTATCATAATCTGCTTAAATGTTCGATTATGAAGAGTAAAAAGATAATATTGTAAATTCATATAAAAATGATTGTCTATCATCCACATAGACAACTTCGACAAATTGTGGCACAATAAGTTATTTTCCTGCTAAGTGTGTCATGTTGTATAGATAATGTGTGTGTAACATCACCAAATAATAAAAAATAAATTAGTACATGAAATGTCTAATATCTTCTCAACTAATCCTTGAATCTTTGACTAAACAAGAAAGAGACATTAATATATTGAATGTCAATTTAATATGAACTAACTATAAACTAATTTCTGAGTCCAAATTTTTCCCTTTGCGTGCAATGGGATCTTAAGGGGCCCTTGTCAATTGGAGGAAGTAATGTGGTTCCGATTGGGTTACTTTTATTAGTCACCTAATACTGATATATATCTTTATATTATTATTATTATTATTTTTTTTTTTTTGAGAAACATATCTTTATATTCATTTGTTAATATTGATGATGATGAGTTGGACTCGGCTCACAAACACCATATTACAAATTTTAGTGGATTTTTTAACTAAATTATTATTATTATTTCTTTAATGAATTATTTATAAGTAATTTAAGCCAAAAAAAAAAAAAATTATCCCCGTTTTTTAATAAGTGTTAATTGATAAGTAATTACAGGCATAAATTCAATGTATTTATGCATGTTATTCTTGATAGTTGTGTGCAATTTGACTTTATTTTTAAAAAAAAAAATTCTATAAAACAAAATTTAATGAAATACTAAATGGTCAATTAATAAATGCCCTTAAAGAATTTTTTTTTTTTTTTAATTTCATACTAAATACACCCTTAATTTGTATCACTTGTTAACAAAATAAGCCTATAATTTTTACATATATAACATTTGAATTTTGAATTTTGTCAATTTTCAAGCTTAACTTTTGTGAGCTTAAATATAATTTGCATTATCAAAAAGCTCTACTTTTTTTTTATAATCCCTAACATAAGTGATCCTAAAACTCTTCGAGCACCTTACTAATCGTCCGGGTCGTAATCCCCGGTCCCACGACCAAAAAACCTTTACTCAAAACTCAATTAGAATGGAGGAAAATTAGGAGGGGGGGCCAGAAAAGTCGATTCCATTTGAGCAAATCTTTACGCTCAAGGCAGATGGGGGCATAGCCAACCTGTAAACACAACCTTTATTTACCCTTTTCTTCTTTTCTTTCTGAAAGCAGACAGCTTTTTTTGCATGACCAGACCAGTTGTACTACTACTAGTCGAGCAAGGTCTATATGGTCGGTCAGTGTGGGTGCTAATTCACCCAAGCTTACTGATTGTGCACACACATGACACATGCATGCTAGGGCTGAACCCCACCGCAGCAGCCACTGGACCAGCGCTTCAGGATCTTGGTACATCCTCCGTGAGTAACGGTCAATTTTTTGACCGTTGAGCACTTGAGTTGTGAGATAGTGACTCGTTTAAGACTTTTAAATATTGAAAATGTTGCAACCCACTGTGCAATGTTGGATTCTTGATTGTAAAAGTGGTTTCTCTTTACGTTCTCTAGAAAGATTACAGCAGTATAAAAAAAACCAACTTGAGAAAGCTTCTCAAGCTTCTTTATGTCTAATCACCCAAATAGCAATAGGCCCACTAGAATAAAGATTGGAATGTACTAAAAAAAATCAATCAGTTTTTATCCTATAGTGGGTAATGATTCAAATGTTGATGGATTATGAGGTGTACTTTGGTATAATTTTTTCCATTGATGCATTCTGCTCAAAAAATAATTGCACTTTAAAAATAAATGTATGTATTTCATTATGTTAACTAGTGTTCTTAAGGCAACCGATAAAAAAAATATAACAAATTCCATTTATATTGGGAAACAATAAATGTTGATATATAAAAGTTCAAAGAAATTTGGACTATTTTTTATTGAAAGTGGATCGACTACGTCGGGAATTCTAGCTACCTTAAGAAGGGTTGTCCTTAGGGGACTTGATAATAAAACCCCCTCTTCTCAAAGATAAAGTAACATTGAGTAGCTATCTTTAAAAGGTGATTTGGCCATGATAGGTTTTACTCATGCTAGTGTCGATAAGTAAAAATAACCAATGATGATCTAACGGAAAAAGATGAGCCTTGCTTGTGAGACATTTTAATCATAAAAAATGTTAAGTCCATCATCTTATTAATCATGAGACTCTTAAACTATGTTAAATATAAAAAACTGTATTGTGTATTAGCATCCCCTCCTATAGTGATTTGTGAATTCACAATCTCATTAAAATAGATGTAGAATAAATTAAATAGATTAAGAAGATTAGTTTATAAGAAAACAAACTAAATAGCTCTTTAAAGCAAATAGGTTAAACAAATGAGATTATTTCACTTTTTATAATTTGAGTGACAAAAATTTTAGGATTAATTTTTTTTCCTATAAATTGTAATTAAAGTAGTATTACTTTCACAATAACTTGTCACCAACAACTAACATTGTGTATCATATTATACACATTCGAGCACATGCCCTATTTATTTCACTTGCCTTAAATAGGTAAGAGGGAAAGTTTTTTTTTTTTTTTTTTTGGTTAATAGGCATAATATTAAACAACAAAAGAAGCTACAAACTGGCCACAGAGGCCAAAGTAGAGGCTACCCGCCTATAACTGTACAGATCATTTCTATCAAATACAAGTAAACCATTTAATTCATTAGAGGGGGAAACATCAAAAATAACAAAATCCTCCCTCATGTAGCACCCATTCTTGGCCAAGTAGTCAGCACACCTGTTCGCCTCTCTAAACACATGAGCTACCGGAAGTAAGAGTGAAAGTTAATTAACCTTAACAAAAGCCTTAGGATTAGGGTAATATAATAATAGTACTAGTAAAGTAGTAATGAATAATCCCCACACCCTAGTACGATTTACTAAATATAACCAATAGTTAATCACATATCTTTAAACAAATTGCCACTTTCCCCATCAAAAAAATAAAAATGGACACTTTTAAAGTAAGTGGGGCCAACATGGATATTCTAAAGAGGCAGCATGTAAGCTCCGACACCAATAGGCCACACACCACAACACAAGGCCACACCATGCACCCCCCTACCCCACATCACACATGCAAACTCATCTCTCAATCTCAACCCTCCATTCCTCTCTTCCTTGCATCAAACGGGCTCATATATATTCCATTACAAAACCGCGTCCCTTAACTTTGAGTCAATCACAAGTCTCTCCCACTCTCTCTCTATAAATATTCATCCAACTCAGCTCCTTAGCCACCACAAACCACCGCTCAAAAAAAAAAAATCACACACTTTTTAAGCTTCAACTCACTGTAGCTCAAAGACATTCTCAGTCTTTAAATGGGTTCGATGAAGTTGTCGATGAAGGCTATTTTGATTTCGACAGGGGTTGTGTTTATGGGACTGGGTTTGAAAGCTTCGGTTCCAATGGTGATGGAGTTCTCAACTTCTCGCGTGCCTGTCACGTGTGCTTCGCTTCTCTCTTGGCTCAAGCCACCTTATGTATATGTGATCATCAACGGTATTATCATCACCATCGCAGCCTCTTCGCGCTTCCACCACCGCCACCACAGCGGCAGCTCAGCCGCAGCCTCCTCCGCCTCCTCCACCGATCGTCACCATCCCTATCCGACGCCTTCTTCGGCGGATATTCCGCCGGAGGAGTTTGCTGTTCTGGAGGACTCGACTGTGTCTCCGGAGGTGAAGAATGTTGCTGTGGTGGTGATGAATAACGGAGAGGAAGAAGAGGACGAGTTCGTGGCTTTGAGTGCCACGTGGACACCGGAGAAGGAGGTGGTGGTCTCCTCGGAGTATCTTTCTCCGGCGGAGAAACCTCTGGTTTCTGAGAGGTTCGGTCACCGGAAACCGGCGAAGGCCAGTCCCGAAGGTACTATATTTACTAATTCTACTATTCTTTTGTTCTTAATTCTTGTGTCTTAATCATTTCTGTTTTCTTGGAATTTTACGAGGTCGTTTCATTTTGTTTACTTTCCTATCGGACAAAACAGCTTTCAAATATGGCGTCTTTCACTTCCACGCTCAGCTACTTTTCCCAATTCCCACAGTGAAAAAGAAAAAACTCTAGAAATATACTACTTTTTTTGTCGGAGTGAAAAGGTTGATCTTTACTTCTTCTATGGCAGGAAATAACGTGTCATAAATTTGAAAATCTCAAATTTTATTGGGTCTAGTGCTTTAGCATATTGGATTTATTAGAATGATGACACATACGTAATTAAACCATCCTTATAGTCCAATACATTATAGTATTAGACTCAAGTTAAATCCTATCTGAAATGAAATAGTTGGCAAGAAATGAAATAGTTGGCAAAAAAAACTCGAACAAAATTTCTTCATTAGAAAAGATTGGTTAGAGTTGTTATGAAATCGTGTTTTCAAAATACTCTATTCAAATCAAATCTTATGTCGAATAAATAGTTTGGCCAAATAAGCTTCAACAAAATTTCTCATTAGAAAAGACTGGCGGTAGTCGAATAACGGAACACACAGTTGAAATCGTTTTTTTTTTTTTTTTTTTAATTATAATTTTATGAAATTGTGTTTTCAAATTCTAATTATAGGAGTGTTACTTTAGTCATGTAATTAATATGGTTAATTGAGATTAATTATTTTGATTTTGATTTTTCAGGTGCAAGAGCATTGAGAGTAGCAAAGCCAAAACGGCACGAGACAATGGAGAACACGTGGAAGGCGATAACGGAAGGGAGAGCAATGCCACTGAGTAGGCACATGAAGAAGTCTGACACGTGGGAGAATCACGGCCGTGATATCCACGTGGACTCTCTGGGTGATCTTGTGAAGAAATCAGAGACGTTCAAGGATCGTACCAACCAGGCAGCACCGGAGGCGTCGGCTTTGTCCGTTGGGCCTGGGCCTGGGCCTGGGAAGCCTCATCTTCTAAGGAAAGAGCCGTCACTGAGTCAGGACGAGTTGAACCGACGAGTGGAGGCTTTTATCAAGAAGTTCAATGAGGAAATGAGGTTGCAAAGGCAAGAGTCACTGAATCAGTACATGGAAATGATTAACAGTGGGGCCCATTAGTAAATAGTTTTTTTTTTTTTTTTTTTTGGGAAGGAATTTGAAGGAGAAATAGAAAGTTAATTTTGTAAAAAAGGGATTCTCCATAGGTTAAAGATTAATTGGAGGTTTGTTTTGGTTTTTTTTTTTTTTTTTTTGGGCAGTTTAAAGGTTGGGCTTCTTAAAAGCTTAAAATGATTATGGTTTTTTTTTTCTTTTTTGGGAAAGGAAAGGGGGTGATTATATTTTAATTTGACAGGAAAAGTTTTATGTCTGTAAAGGAAGGATGAAACTTAAAACATATTCATATGAATGAATGATTGATATGGATGGTTTGTTTATAAGTTTATTAATTGTTATTTGTGAAATCATTTGCTTGCAAATTATGTAACGAGTCTTTCTACATTTCATGTATCTGATACACGGCGTTTTTTTTTCCAAGTAAGAGAGGTCAGTGCAATTTTCCTTGTATAAATAAGTTCATACAATTTTTTTAACCAAATATTAAAGAGTATTAAACATATTAACAAATATATATATATATAAATAAATAAAATAAACTAGTCGCTAATTAATCAACCACATAAAAAAAAAAAAACTAAAAGAACCAATAAGAGACTAATTTGTTCATCAAGTAATCAACCTACGTGGCATCACGGCTCATGTACAAAACCATTAATCTATTGTCGAAGGGTCAAATGACAATGTGGAAAACATTTCATAAATAACTTATTGATAACAGGTATAGATAGGGGACTTTTGTAAATCATCAATGGAATTGGAGTCAACATCTCATTGCAAATGGAATATAGCTCTATATTAAAACTAAAAGTAAAGTTTCAATCATTCTCTTTCTATAAAACATTATCGAAACTATATGTAGTTTACCTCGGTTTCAAATAGAAATTACTTGAAGAAACAACTATTTTGAATCATTATCTAAAAAAAGAGTGACATAAAAAACTAAAATAAGATGAAATTCCTCAAACATATTTCAGCATCAATGTCCAAGTTGAGCTCTATGTATAGCAACCAATTAGTCAATCCAATTGAAAGCACAATGTTTGAATGAATCTACCAACTATCTTACTCACTCACAATTTTCATCTACCTCCCTAGATCACTAAACTATACATCTAACTACCTTAACTTCAATATTGAATACAAAGATAGAGCCAAAATGTCTCATAAGAAAATGCATACAATAAAGAGCCTTGAAGCCAATAATATCCTTTAAATTACTTTGCATAAGAACAATCTGATTTATTCTATAAAAAAAACAAAAAAAAACCATTGAATGTGTTAAAAAAATTAGCCTACATATTAATATATTTTATACCTTAGCTTTCCTAGTCCATTAGCACTTGGCTGACAAACACAATCCAAACCAAACTTGAACTATGCTTAATGTCAAAATACTATCTTTATAAGCCATGCATCCAAACCCACTATCTTTGTCAAAAGATAAAAGATAAAAGACAGCTAAATCCTCATGTTCTCCAAATCAAAAATCACATATAGAATGTTTCCCTAATAACATGCACGTTGTAGTATCATAATAGGTCCAGCTGATCTTTTGCCACAACATTTAGTCCCCACCAAAACTTCCAACACCTTTTAAGCCTTAATAACGAACCTAGTAAGGGAGAAATTATTGTATAAAATGTTCATGCTGATGAACAGTGGAAACAATAGAAAACAAAAACAACAACAAAGAACTAAAGGACTCAAGGGACTATTCTAAGAGAAAAAAGGATTTGGCAAGCTCTTTCACTATGATGTTCTTGAAGCATTCACTAACATAGCAGCATCGGTAATTAAATGTGATGAGTTTGTAAACCAAAACATTTATATCATACTGCTACTTTGCACATAAATCTTTTTAATTACAAATAATTTCTTGTACAAAAATATTATTAAAAGTAATTAATCTCAACATGAATCTCCATGTAATATAGCAAAGAAACCATTAGTAGATTATCTAGTCCTCTCCAACTAACTTATGGATCTGTGCATTTACATTACAAATCCTTTAACTTCCCTATATGTTGTAAACTTGTAGTTGTTTCTTTCTACAGATTATGCATGTATAAATGTTACAATTATCTACTTCTTTATAGCATGATCTAATCAGATCAACTACATCTCAACTTCAAAGAAGGTGGTATCCTTGACAGATGAAAAAAATAACTTGGAAAGTTCCCCCATCTCTTATAAACTATTTTTCATTATTTCAGTCTAAACTTACATTAGCAGCCAAGAAAAACAGTAAATCAAATGAGAAACTCAAAAACTACTTAAAAAACTTCTAGCTTAGTTAAGTATTCTTTGCTCTTACTTTTGTGTTATTTCCCATCTCCAAGTCATCCATAGAACATGTCCCATTAGTAAATAATTCCTCCATTACTTATTAATTTTTTTTTAAATAGAAGAGAAAGAACTAAATTGGACTCTACTAACATGCTGGTAAGTTATCAACATTTTTTAGGGTCCCACATAGTTCAACTCCTTCCACATCTTGGACAAATTTGATAACATGATATAAAAAAATAAAAAATAAAATTATGAACAAAGCATGAATCTAATGATTGATTGATGTGCACCTAATCATACCCAACATATAAAATGGAAATTTGACTTTATGTTTCTGCTGTATCAAAATCTACCTACAAATCACTCTAAGACAATTCCTCTATTCATGTCAAGGATTTTATGAACAATTTGCAATTATGATACCTCATATTTCTAGCTAACTAATTTGTAAAATTAATTTTTATCAACTAAATGTGTCCATTGCATTCATAGCTGTGACTAAGAAATAGAGAGTACTAAATAGTTAAATCCATTTCTTTGCAATCTCTCTAATATCCTTGTAACCATCTGACTTCTACATGGAAATCCACACATAAACCTCTTGTCAATTAATTGATTTACCTAATAAAAATTGGGGGTTGTGAGAACATTCCATGGAGATCCTAATCCTACCTAGCTTTTGAAAGGTATCAGAAATAATGCATTGAGATACTAAAAACAAAAGGCACAATACTATAGCAAGTAAATTGACCTTCCTCACTATAGTGAAAAAAGCATCCCATGTTCCAAAATAATGCTGATTATTGTTCAATTTTGACAATTTGCAATCCACACAACTGAACCAAATAAAAATAAATAAATAAAATAAGAAAGTACCATTAAATAGTAAACAATCAAGTTGTATCTCTCTTCAATAACTACTTAAAACCTAAAAGATAGAACAACAAGGAAAAATGGAAGAGTTTTTTGGTTTCTCTATTTTTTAGACTGCTTGTCATAGTTTTTGAGTGGTGCATTGGCTAGGTCCAAGGCAACCTCTATTTACAGTTTATAAAAGAAAAATAAAGGCAAGAGAGATAGAGAAAGGGATTACCTTCAATGGCTTTCAAATCTGGTAGATATTCATCATTACCACAACCTCTTTATTGTACTTTGGTTCAGTTGCCCTCAGTTTCTACACATAAATCAACTGCGCTCAATTTGCATAGAGTACAAAATGTAAATATTTTGTACTCTAAATGGCACAATGGATTCCGCATAGTGACCTTGCCTAATCATATCAAAATATGCCATAAGGATCCAAAAGCCAAGACAGTATTTAAATTAAAAACTTTCACCCTTGAACATAACACTGCTTGCCTTATAAATCAATTTGCTTTATTCAAATGAAAATCCCAAATTAACATAAAGCACAATCTTCTAGTCGTTTGATTTAGATTTAGAAAGCAAGTATTCTATTGCAATGATCATTATAACTTATTCAACAAATTTTAACACCTTTAAATTTAAAGCAACAAAATTAAACAACAATTAATTTGCATTTGTCAAATGACTACACTACAACATTCAAGCTTCAACAACAAATTTTAATAGTGATCAAGGATAAACCATCTAAACCTAAGAAACAAAGCAAAAACCATTAAAAAAAATAAAAAATAAAACTAAAACACATAGATCTGCTAGCATACCCTAACCCAAATTCCTTTATCAACACAAAATCCTCCAGTCTAAGCATGCTCACCATCAAAGAGCCCCAGACATTTGAGGGAGACTATCAAACCAATACCAAAAAACCCTTTCAATTATTTCTCTGCCTTTTCTGCTTCTTGGTGTTGTAGATGTCTTCTATCATGCTCTGCCTTTTCTCATCATTCAACCTTAATTAAAACCAACAACCCAAATAGTATTAATAAGGCATAAATGCATTTTTAGTCCTTACATTTTGACTTTTTTCCATTTTAGTCCCTACATTTTATTTTTACCACTTTTAGTCCCTAAACCAATTAACGCGTTCTATTTTAGTCCTTTCAGTTAGCCCACCAACGAAAATTGCTTAGGTGGCAAACTGATGCTGACGTGGCCAATTAAAAAATAATAAAAAATTTTAATTAGCATTTAAAACTATGCCATGTCAACTTTTAAATATAAAAAAATTTATTAATCAATTTTAACTAAATAAAAAAAGAAAAAACAAAATTAAGAACAATAAAACACATCAATTCAAATCTAATTCATTTTGAACAAGAACACACAAGAACACAATCAGCACAAACCCAGAACCAAACACAATCTCAAATTTAAAAACACAAAGAACACAAATAACAAACTAAATCTTTCCTCTCCTCTGTGCCAAAGCTACAAGGCCACCATGGCCGGAGCTTCCTCCACCTCCAATCTCTCTACCACCTAAACTAAATCTCATACACTTCGAACACTTGAGACCCAAAACCTGATCTGAGTCCATCTCTCTCTAGACCTTGGCTTCTCTCTCTTTGATCCAAAACGAGGCACAGCCTCCCTGTTCCACCACGGAACTCAGCCTCCCTCTTAATTCCTCTCATGGTGAAGCCTCTCTCTCTCCCTCTCTCTCTCTCTCAAGATCGGCTTTGGGTGGTCCTAGGTCAGATCGGCTTTGTGGGTGGTCCTGGGTTTCAGATTGGCTTTGTGGGTGGGCTTCAGATCGGCTTTGTGAGTGGTCTTGTGTTTTAGATCGGCTTTGTAGGTAAGTTTAGATTTGGTTTGTTGGCGGCCCTAGGTTTGTTGCGGTGGTTCTAGAGATTTGGTATTCAGGTTTGGGGGTTTTAAGAAAAAAAAGGATTTTTGTTTTGTGTTTTGTTCCAAAATAAGTTTGAAGTCTGATGTGTGTATTTGTGCTGTTGTTTGTGGGTGCATATGAATCTGTGTTCCTGTTTTGGTCTGGGATTTTTGGGGATTTCAAGTTTAACATGCTTGGCCGTTGTTGTTGTGCTGGGTAAGTGGGAATAGGAATGACATTTTGGGGGGCTTTTGGTTGAAATTTATGTCGTTGTGGTTTCTGGTTTATGAAAAAAAGCAGAGAATTTTTTGTGTTTTTGGGCTGGAACCTTTCTTTCTTGGTCTTCTTGTTGGGGTCTTCAGGTTTTATTTTTGGATCTTAGGCACAGATGAGAGGAAAGATTTAGTTTGTTATTGTGTTCTTTGTGTTTTTAAATTTGAGTTTGTGTTTTGTTCTGGGTTTGTGCTGATTGTGTTCTTATTCAAAATGAATTAGATCTGAATTGATGTGTTTTATTGTTCTTAATTTTCTTTTTTCTTTTTTTATTTAGTTAAAATTGATTAATAAATTTTTTTATATTTAAAAGCTGACATGGCATATTTTTAAATGCTAATTAAAATTTTTTATTATTTTTTAATTGGCCACATCAGCATCAGTTTGCCACCTAAGCAATTTCCGTTGGTGAGCTAACGGAAATGACTAAAATGGAACGCGTTAATTGATTTAGGGACTAAAAGTGGTAAAAATAAAATGTAGGGATTAAAATGGAAAAAAGTCAAAATGTAGGGACTAAAAGTGCATTTACGCCTATTAATAATTGATGAAAGTTTTTAAATAATAATAACTTATATAAACCAAAAGTCCTAAATTACAAAAATGTTAAAATAAGAATATAGTTCCTGTAATCTAGATTCAATGTGTGAATACTCAACAAAGCAACCATAAAATACATAACCATAGAAAAGAATACTCAGTTCTCACACGACACAACAACAATAGCCAATAATAACAACAACAACAAAAATTTCAATAATACAAAGCCAAGAATAGCCAATAAATATTATAAAATGATATTTACAATACAAAACTATTTCTAAATTTAAGCGTGATTGTAATACAAAACGTGATGGGGCTAGGACTTTTGTCTTGGCTCAAGCCACCTTATGTCTATGTGATCATCAACGGTATTATTATCACCATTGCAGCCTCTTCGTGCTTCCTCCAACGCCACAGCAGCAGCTCAGCCGCAGCCTCCTCCGCCTCCTCCACCAACCGTCACCACCCCTACCCAACGCCTTCTTTGGCGAATATTCCGCCAGAGGAGTTTGCCGTTCTGGAGGACTCGACTGTGTTTCCGGAGGTGAAGAATGTTGCTGTGGTGGTGATGAACGGAGAGGAAGAAGAGGACGAGTTTGTGGCTTTGAGTGCCACGTGGACACCAGAGAAGGAGGTGGTGATCTCGTCGGAGTATCTTTCTCCGGCAGAGAAACCTTTGGTTACTGAGAGGTTCGGTCACCAGAAACCGGCAAAGGCCAATCCCGAAGGTACTATATTGACTAATACTATTTTTTGTTCTTAATTCTTGTCTCTTATGGTCCGTTTAGATTGAGGGGGAGGGAGGGGGAGTAAAGTAGAGTAGAGTAGATTTAGCACAAAATTAGTTTATTTTTAGCCAACACTACTCTACTCCCCTCCACTCCCCCTCCTTCCCCCTTCCATCCAAACAAGCCATTAATCATTTGTGTTTTCTTGGAATTTTACGAGGTCAATTCGTTTTGTTTACTTTCCTATCGGACAAAACAGCTTTCAAATATGGCGTCTTTCACTTCCACACTCAGCTACTTTTCCCAATTTCCACAGTGAAAAAGAAAAACTCTAGAAAT
The DNA here is from genome assembly GCA_030021035.2 of Notholithocarpus densiflorus. Taxonomy (NCBI): domain Eukaryota; kingdom Viridiplantae; phylum Streptophyta; class Magnoliopsida; order Fagales; family Fagaceae; genus Notholithocarpus; species Notholithocarpus densiflorus. Next base: position 476,436 of record JARYZH020000123.1, read on the forward strand.
AATACTACTACTTTTTTTGTCGGAGTGAAAAGGTTGTTCTTTACGTCTTCTATTTCCCTTTCTGGTAAATACTATAACAATTGTCTCTCCGGGACTCTCGAATTGTGGGAAAGAACGTGCCATAAATCCGAAAGTCTCAAATTACATCGGGTTTGGTGCTTTTGCGTATTAGATTCATCAAAATGATGACACGATTAAACCATCCTTATGGTCCAATACATTATAGTACTAAACTCAAGTCAAGTCCTATCTCAAATGAAATACTAGTTGACAAAAAAAAAACTCGAACAAAATTTCTTCATTAGAAAAGACTGGTTATAGTTGTTATGAAATCATGTTATTAGAGTACTAGAGTCAAGTTAAATCTATCTCAAATAAAATAGTTTGGCCAAAAAAAATTTCTACAAAATTTCTCATTAGAAAATACTGGTGATAGTCGTACAATGAAACACAAAGCTGAAATCGAGTTTTTTTTTTTTTTTTTTTCAATTATAATTTTATGAAATTGTGTTTTCAAATTCTAATTATAGGAGTGTTACTTTAGTCATGTAATTAATATGGTTAATTGAGATTAGTTATCTTCATTTTTCAGGTGCAAGAGCATTGAGAGTAGCAAAGCCAAAACGGCACGAGACATTGGAGAACACGTGGAAGGCGATAACGGAAGGGAGAGCAATGCCACTGAGTAGGCACAAGAAGAAGTCTGACACGTGGGAGAATCACGGCCGTGGTATCCACGTCGACTTGCTGGGTGGTCTTGTGAAGAAATCAGAGACGTTCAAGGATCGTACCAACCAGGCAGCACCGGAGGCGTTGACTTTGTCCACTGGGCCTGGGCCTGTGAAGCCTGTTCTTCTAAGGAAAGAGCCGTCACTGAGTCAGGACGAGTTGAACCGGCGAGTGGAGGCTTTTTTATCAGGAAGTTCAATGAGGAAATGAGGTTGCAAAGGCAAGAGTCATTGAATCAGTACATGGAAATGATTAACCATGGGGCCCATTAACTAACCCTTTAGTAAATATATATATATATATATATATATTTATATATATATATATTTATATATATATTGGAAGGAATTTGAAGGAGAAATAGAAAGTTAATTTTGTAAAAAAGGCTTTCTCCATAGGTTAAAGATTGGAGATCAATTGCAGCAAGCTATGCCCTATATGCAGAGAGCAAGATGAGTCAATAGAGCATTTGCTCAAAGAGTGCATTTTTGCGCGACAATTCTGGGCTGAAATTCATGCCCCTAGTGTTTCCTCTATGCCTATTCATAATGTGAGTGGCTGGCTGCAAGTAAACTGCCAAAGTAAGCTAATCCATCACAGCTCTATTCCATGGAATTTAATCTTTCCACTTGCTGTTTGGAGCATTTGGAAACACCGCAACAAAGTTGTGTTTGAAAATGTCCCTCTTAATTTGAACCTTCACAGATCCTGTCTTAATGAGGCAAGGGAGTATTTTTATTGCATTGCAAAATCTGGGATGAAGAAACAGTTAACTTCCATACCTGTGAAATGGAACAAGCCACCTGAAGAGTGGTTTAAATTAAATACAGATGGAGCTTCAAGTGGGAATCCAGGTAAGGCAGGGGGTGGTGGTGGTCTAATTAGAGACTGTAATGGGAGATGGATCAAAGGTTTTTCGAGATCCATTGGGCATGCCTCCAGTTTAATTTGTTGCGGAATTTTGGGCTTTAAGGGATGGATTGAAGCTGGCCTTAGGCATTGGAGTTCAGAGGTTGGTTGTGGAGTTGGTTAGCCTCATCACATCTACAGGTGGTTCTAATAAACCGTATCTCCCTCTTCTTAATGATTGCAGATACTTGCTGAGCAGGTTCCTCCAGACCCGAGTGGTGCATGTGTTCAGGGAAGGGAATAGGTGCGCTGATGCACTTGCAAGAATGGGCAGCAACATGGCTGAGGAGTTTCTGGTGTTTGATAATCCTCCTAGTCCTGATGTTTTGTATTTTGTCAATATGGATGCTGCTGGTGTTTTGTATAATAGGACTTCTAACTCTGTACTCACTGATAGGGTCAGATAGTTCTGTTTGTATTTCCCCTTAACCAAAAAAAGATTGGAGATTTGTTTTTGTTTTTGTTTTTTTTTTTTTGGGCAGGTTAAAGGTTGGGCTTATTAAAAGCTATGATTATGTTTTTTTTTTTTTGGTTGGGAAAGGAAAGGAGTTATTATATTTTAATTTGACAGGAAAAGTTTTTTATGTCTGTAAAGGAAGGATGAAACTTAAAACATATTCTTTTATTAAAATATGATTGAATGATTGATATGGTTGTTTGTTTATTATTATTATTTTTTTTTTTTTTAGGGAGTTGTTTATTAATTGTTATTTGTGAAATCATGTGCTTGCAAATTATGTAACGGGTCTTTCTATATTTCCTGTGACTGTCCGACTATCCATTTTATATGCACCCAATACAATAGATAAGAGGAGATAGAGGGAGGACTCATGTATTTGCAATTTGATACATGGTGTTTTTTTTTTCAAATAAGAGAGGTCAGTGCAATTTTCCTTCTATAAATAGATTAATACAATTTTCTTAACCAAATATTAAAGAGTATTAAACATATTAACAAAAAAATATATAAATAAATAAAACCAACATCAAAAAACACGAGATTTTAATCGTGAGTTTCAATACACTCAATTGGTAAAGTCTTTGATAGTTGAATAAGAGATCTGGGGTTCAATTTCCGCCTACACCAAAAACTGATTGGTGTCTTGGTCTGATGATAATAAGCATTATCAGGAGCGAAAACCATAGATTGGAAACTCTCTCTCAAAAAAAAAACAAGAGATTTTTTTTGTTTAATATACAAGATAGAAATTTTACTCTAGCCTAATCTAAATCTTAGTTGTGTTAGCAGGAGGAGTAGCACATTAGTATAGCCGACTACATTAGTTAAATTCCTAATATTTTCCCTCTAATATACAAACAACAAAAACGGATATATATATATATTTATATATATATAATACAAGCAACTTTAGAAGAATTAGATTTTTTATAAATGATTGATACATGAATTCTTTCACCAATTGATATATGAAATTGAAACTTTGAGATGATCAAAATTCGAATCTCTTATGTTCACAATATATATTCATGCCTATAATGATCAAAATTTAATTAAAACACTCAATATGATTATTTTTAAAGGAATCGGTAGGATCCTATATGATTCTACACGATCCTTCCAAAAATACGATCCTAATTAATTTGGTTATGTAACCAGATTAATATAATCGTTTAGCTCTTGTAACCGGATTGTAAATTTGACCACCATGGTACACACAAACTACAGTAAATGGCTCATATTGTAAACTTTTTCAAAGACTAGTTTTGAAGCACGTGTTAACCAGTAAAAAAATTACAATTAAGGTTAGAAATAGAATTTATTTATAGTTATTTAATTATTGGATTACCTAGAAATTATACTATAAAATGTTTCAAAATATTATGATCTATTACCAACTCAACAATTACCTTCAACATAGCCACCAATACTTCAGCCCTCTCTCCATCACTATCACACTCTAAAAAGAATTGAACCTTGGTGTGCATGGTGTTGAGCTCTTTGGTAATATCCATATATCAATATTTTAAATCAACTCAACTTTTCAAGAACAAACTACAAAATAATAATAATAATAATTTATTCTCACGGTTCAATATTTAAGCCCCAAATAAGTTACAAAATTCAAAATTTTCTTTGTTCTATAAGAATATAAATTTTTCAGCTATCAATTAAATCTCATAAACTAAAAATCACGGAAATGTAAATTGTACGGATCCTAGTTATTTGAAGAGAATAGAGAAATATTGCATTAGCTATAATTGTCATTAGAATTTATTAATAATAATATACAATGTATGATTACCAGAATCATGAATAATTAGCTAAAGAAAGAAAAGCATACAATGAAACAACATAATATAAGCAAAGCGGACTATATATTATTTTAGGCTAATTTGAGAAGTAATTTATATAGAAAGAAAAATTGAGAAAATTACATTATTATTTTTGGAATGTCCTTCAATTATCAGCATAAGTTTACCAATGTTAATAGTTCTCGATAAACAATATTATTATTATTATTATTTTTTGAAAAGGAATCATATTCATTAAACCAACCAAGAAGAGTCATACAAAGAACCTGCGAAGCAGGACAGAGAAACAATTAACTACACAGATCAGATTGCAGAAAAGACAGTACAAAGGGAGGGGCAACGCCCTTCCAGATTTGACGATTTCCAGTTCTTCTACCATGCTGTGCGAGCTCAAGGGCCACTGAATTGAAACTTCTACTTAAGTGCTTGAAATGGCAAGACTCAAAAGACTCACAAACCTGAAGAATTCCCTGAATAAGGTGACCATACATGCTCCCCGTAGCTTTATCATTAACTGCTTGAATAACTGCCAAAGCATCAGATTCAAAGATAACCCAAGGCAGTTGAAGTTCTTGAGCAAAAAGGACACCTTGCTCCAAAGCAAATACTTCCGTAAGCTCTGCAGAAAAATAAGACTGAAGCGGCAAGCACAGAGCAGCCACAACTTGACCATTGAAGTCTCTAATAACAACACCCACACTGGAAGAACCTTCTTGTTCTGAAGAAGCACCATCAACATTTACTTTAAAAACTCCAAGAGGGGGCGGGACCCAACTAGAAGAGGCAGGTCTTACTTACTAAGCCAAAATCCCAACTAGCAGAGCTTGCAAAGTCTTCCACAACATTTCTTGCCATGTGCCAAACTTGGAGTGGAGAAAGACCACCATCCTTATGCACTATTCTGTTTCTGTTGGACCATAAGGCCCAAGCCGTGGCAAAGAAGAGCTCCAAATCTTGAAGAGTTGAGTGAGAGAGGATAGATAATGCTGTGTCTAGAAAGGAGTTTTTAAAGCCTTGAATGCGAAGAGGATTTTCAAGCCAAAAGTCCCAAACCAAGGAAGAGAAATCACATCTAAGAAGAGCATGATCAACAGTTTCAGCATCATTACCACAAACAGGGCAACCATACTTTGAGAAATCCCTCTGCTAAAGATGGCTTCCATAGTAGGGAGACCATTGACACAAGCTCTCCAAGCAAACACCTTGATTTTTGTTGGCAAGTTGAGAAGCCAAAGCCGTTTCCACAAAGGCTTACATGGATCCCCACTAGAACTTTCACCACGATAAACAATATTCTTAGTGTAATTACCATCGTAATTATCAATTGATGTTGGTCTAAGAAGAACTTTAACAGAAGTTGCAGTTTTTGCTCTAGATAACGCTATATAGAGTTGTCCATGACAAAATACTGGTTGAGGTAGATAAATTCCAACATAATCTAAAGTTTGTCCCTGAGGCAAAACTTAATCGAATGGAAATTGTCTCCTTTTGAAAGGAAATGGAAAGTTTTGATTTTCAGCAGGTAAAAATGGAATTCTTGGTATAAAAACTCTTTTCCCACGATAATTACCAACCATAATTTCTGCATCAATCACATTTGGTTTAAAATGACGACAAATTAATCGTGTTCCATTGCACAATCCTTCTGAAGGATCAATGTTTCGAAGTAAAATGACTGGACAATTTGGTTTTAGCAGAAGTTCATGAGGGGGAAGTCCATTGGGTGTTAAACTGTTTAAGAAATCCTTTTGAATACCTTGTTCAGTTTTGTCTATAGTTTCATCAAAGCTACAATATCGAGTAACTTCACCTGGAAATCGCTTTATAAGCAAATTATTTATCTCATCAACATAATCATTTTTAGGTGTTAATATAGCTCGATTTATCATAAGGTTTATATTTTTCGAATAATCTTTAATGTCTAAAAATACCGCATCCATCAAAGCAGTTAAAGAGGTAACATCATCCACGTAAGGAATAATTATCTGAGTTGGAAGTTTTATTTTATCAGCAATAGTTATAGGTTCTGTTCCATTTCCAACTTGTAATAAGTATTCAGAAAACATTAAATCCAATTTTGCTCGCATATTTTCAGTCAATTTTATTTTTACTAATATAGGCCACAAATATGATCTAATCAAGCTAGCATCAATTCTTTCTTGTTTCGTGGCTTTAGGAACAACAGGTAATACTTGGACGAAAATCACCACCAAATACAACTACTTTACCACCAAATGGCAACTCAGATTCGTTCACATCTCGCAACATTCTATCTAAAGCTTCTATTGTTTGTTTTCTTGACATGGGTGCTTCATCCCAAATAATTAATTTTGCAACTCGCAGCAATTTGGCTAACCCACTTTGTTTGCTAACACAGCAAGTCATATTCTTTTTAATATCAAGTGGGATTTTGAAACGTGAATGAGCTGTTCGACCACTAGGTAATATGGATGCAGTGGCAAGAGCAACAAGATGTTTTGATCTAATTGTGGCGAGAATTGCTCTATATAAGAATGTCTCTTTCCTGTTCCACCGGGTCCATCAATGAAGAAAGTTCCAGGTGCATTAGAGAACACCTTTTCTATAATAGTTTCATACGCAAATTTTTGTTCTGTATTAAGTGAACTAACTGAAAGAAGATCTTCTTCAACTGATATTTCTAGTTCATCGCTAATCTCTCTTGATCCCATTTCATCTTCATCAAAAGTAATCTTATAATTAACCAAATGATAATTATTTATATCCTTTCCCATTGATTCAAGTATAGAAGCAATACTGTGCAGCACTCTAGTTCTAATATCAGTCACAACAGTGATTTTTTTTTTCAAATCTTCAGACATCACCTCTTCAAAAGTCTCCCATAATACTTTAGGATTGCTAGGATTACAATAGACTAATATTGTGGCAAATAAACGCCTTAAATTGTAAGGCATTTGATATGTAGATGCTTCTTCCAAACACTTCTCTAAGCTATTGTCAGTTTCTAGTAAGCCATGCAACAAAGCAGCGTCACGAAATGAGGATGAAAAAAATTCCACCGACCCTTTTTAAGTCATGAAATGATGTTGGTCCTTTTACATGATTTAACAACAAACGTAAATAATATCTTTCACCCTTAATAGGATTTGCTGCAACAATTCTACCAATGACATTCCTCTTTTTTCTCGGAGTCCATAGTTTATCTTGTTGATTGCAAACAAATTGCTCAGGAAATTCTTTATACAACAACTTCTGTGCATTTTCATTTATTTTATTCATCCGAAAAAATTCAGTCAGCATCGATTTTGCTGAGAAATCATCATTAATTACGTGAATAAGATTGTCAAATTTTCTAAAACTAACAGAGTGTTGGTCCTCAAGATGTAATTGCAAACTATAAACAGATGGATATATCTCATTCAATGAAAAGCCATAAATTCTCCACATTGCCTCAGGAGGAGTAATCCAACGTGCTGATTGAAATCTTTCAATTTCATCAATATCTTGTGAATTATCTCCACAACTCACATGGAAAGCAACACGATCATGGCCCTTATAGATGTATTTGTATAAATATTTAACTGCTTTAATTGTTGAACAAATCTCTACATTAATATGGCAATCAAACTTTGCAAGGAGGTAAGGATTGTGTGGTACAACCCAACGGTTGTCTAAATCCTTTCCTCTTACTTTAACTTTTGTTCCATCATCACATCGTATATATTTTGGAAATGAATCATTTCCTACAGTAGTTTGATCACAAAAATATTTTGGATAATGATTCTTACAGTTGCCATTTTTTTCCACACATATATTATCTGGATTAAGAACACCACAAGGACCATGCATCATGTGTTTCACAACAGATGAATAAAGATGTAGATTTTTATATTTATCTGGAATTTCAGCTGATATAATATCATCAAATGTTTCGGGTGCAATTATTTTCCAATCTTTTTTTAATATGATTAAGAAATGAGCATGTGGAAGTCCTCTTTTTTGATTTTCAATTACATAGCCGTATGCAGCAACTGAACCAAATATTTGTTTCTTGAATAATTCAATTTTCAACTCTTCTAGTTTTGCCCAAAACACCCGTGCAATCAAATCAGGTCTATTTTGTATCTCTTCTCCGTCTTCTAACTCCTATTTAATTTCTGGCCAGTTTGGGTTGCATGTCATAGTAAGGAAAACATCTGGTTTACCAAAACGTTGGACCAAGGCCATTGCATCCATATACCTCCTCCGCATATCTCTTGGTCCACCAATGAAAGAAGCTGGCAAAATGATTCTACGTCCAACTTTAGAACCTCGAGTTTCACCTATAAGGACACTATCAACAATGCCTTGATAAGCTTCAGCCCAAATTTCATCCTGCCTATTACGAAAATAATCCAACCTAGCTGTTTCAACCTTGATATACATATCAACCACATATTGTTGCAAAAGGCGCCCTGGACGCAGCAAGATTGATTTGACCAATACCCTTATTTGTAACTTGTAACAATAGTATTCACGACAAGAAACTACTCCTCGGTTTTTCTTCTTCTCCAATGCTGAAAGATATAGCTTAATGATGTAAGAATGTAAGAATTATGTAATCCTATAAAGCACGCTATAATTGTCATCAACAACATTTCATACTTTGTATACCTTGTGTTTCTTTTTCAATTAATTCAGTTGCTGATCTTGGTTCATGAGGATTAACTAATGCTTCAACATGAGATGGTGAATGTTTCTTCCCCTTTTGAACTCTTTGTATTCCTTGGTGCCAACCAGTATCTCCATAAGTAAACAGTAAAGGATAAGTAAACAGTAAAGGATATTGCAAAGGATCATAACAGCCAAAGTAGTATTGCACCCTATGACTACAACCAGAATGGCTAAAAACAATAATGTCACGACTCATATGCTCTCCAGAAGCATTCTCTTCCACCCACATCGCAGCCACCTGTGAAGCTGAAGGAGCATTATAGATTCGTTGGTCTAATGCAGCATCCGATCTTATACGAATTTGATGATTTTCCAAATCAGGTACATTCGTAAGAGCACGAAAGAAGGCACAATATGGATTGACCTTCAATATGTTTACTATTTGCGTCAGAATGGATGGATTCAGACGACTTGAATTATACAACTGGTTTTCTACTTCATGTTCAGTATCATAAAAATATAGTTGCATATAAGATGGATGATTATCTGAGGGTAATAATTCATTTATATAATGATAAACTTGACCTTGCACTCTAAATGTGTATATTCCATTGTTTCTTCTACATAAGTTTTTGTCATATTTAATGCCGAAGGACGTGCAGGCAAATGTGTTATTATATGTGCGGATATATTTGAGAAACTCAATCGATTCTTCAAAATTTGAAGTAAACAACTTATAGAGTTGCTCGGGGACATCATTGGAAACTAAGCAAATCTCTCCATCAGAACAACAAAAACCCTTAGACTCATGTAGGAACCTCTTTGCCTCACAATATTTACATGCTGGTACAGGCAACAAAGTATCTGCTTGGGATGATATATTTTGTAAGATAGACCTAGGATTTTTGCGTCTTTGATATTTGCTTTCTGCATAAAACAGAAGATACACACTAAGAGCAGTCAAAGCTTATCACTTAACATCTAATCATAAAGTCAAAAGAAATTTCTACTTTTCTATACCTAAATAAGCTAGGGACAGTTCAATCTAAGCACTGTTATTTTTTCCCACAACAGTATCATACCTGTGGATCCAAGAGCTAACTTTGCCGAAACTGAATCGCTTACTCCACACGAATTAGATCCTATTTAACACAGGATTTGACTATTTAATTTTTGATATATGCTCCATTAAAATTAACAATATTTGTAGTAATGAGAGACACTTACCAACTTCAAAGATGCTAAATGAACTAATTTGATCTTTTCCTCTGTTTGACAAATCTGCTCTGGTAATGTGGCAGCTTTGATCTTCTAAATATCAAATTAAGTACATTAGTTATCATGTATCAATTGAAAAAGTTTTTTTTTTTTTTAATGATCTTCGCTTCTTATATTATCTTAAGTAGTCAATAATCACCTGATATTCTTGCAGAACCTTCATTTATCACTATACTCACTCCTCTGTTTTGAGAAAACTTTCTTGAATCAACACTATTGTTGGCACATGCTTCTCTCTTTTTCTCATGAAGTTTTTCTTTTTTATCCTCACTTATAATAACACATTGCTTTCTTTTCCTTCCATGTACACCTTTCTCAATACCTTTTTCATCATTACAATCAGTTTGGGTATGAGCATCTGTTACTTTAGAAGTTCCCATGATTGGTGTCATAACCATATGCTCATTCCTAATAGCCTTTTTTGCAAGAGCCTTCTTCAGCGCATATGCTTCCCTTTTTTTCTTGCAAACTTCTTTTTTCTGCTCCTCAGATAATGTGCTATACCAAGATCTCTTTTTCTTTGGTTGTTCTTTAACACCTTTATTCATATTATATATTACACATATATTAGTTATCATTATATATCTAGTTTAATTTTAAACTATACTATTTTATACATGTGTAAACTTACTTCTTTGTTGCGAGCTACCAACTAACATGACCGATGAATCTGCAGCAATAGCATTATCATCAATAATGCTTTGCACTTCATCAACTCTTGATATGGCTTTCCTTTTTGGGATAGATTTATAGGAATTTCTCCTAGCTGAACTATCATCTATGTCCTTAGGCTCCATATAATCTTATGCTACTAAGCTAAAAATGAACAGCAAAATTTATAGGAAGATTGCCTGGTACAAAAGTAAGAAAACCTGAACAATCTAGTGCGTACTTTGCTGTCACATGGGCAGCAGCATTTCCACTTCTATTAATCCAAAGAAAAAGACAGGAGGGAAAAGACTTAGCCAATAGTTTGATGTTGAAGACCTTAGTAGAAATGACCCACACCGGGTTGTCTGAATCATCCAAGATGGCTTCGATGCTGATTTTTGAATCATCCACAGTAATATGCCTCCAATTTTCACCATGAGCTAGTAGCAAAGCCCAGAGTATTGCTTCAGTTTCAGCAAGAAGGGGGGAACAAGTAGGTATGCTTTTTGCCCAGGCCTTAATCACAGCCCCATGATCGTTTCTAGCAATAGCTGCTAAGGCCGCCTTTGCTTGGGAAATGGCTGCATCTACATTAAGCTTGATGGTGCCCACAGGGGGAGGCATCCATTTGGCAAAGGTCTTATTTGGTGAGGGAACCACACAAGGAGATAGAACCTGAGAGCATTTCATGAATTTTGCATTGATCCTTAAACAGGCTGCATGAAGATCAGCAGAGCCTTTAAGATGAAGCACATTGTTCCAGGTATGCCAAATTTCTTCCAAAGTGATTGCCATGTTGAGTGTAACTCGCCAAAGGTCCTGGGATTGGCATAGGGCTGAGGGGGGGTCTAGGATGACCTTTATAATATCACTGGGGCTAGATAAAATGGTATCATCTAGTCTGAAACCCCAGCAAGAGATGTTCTTCTCCCTCAAACGCGTGTCCTGTGTTTGTGTCCATCAACAGAGTACTTGGCTGACCAAAAAAGCTAACAAGGAGATAAAGATCAAATAAAATAAGAGCAAAGACCAAAAGACCTACGCTCTCTAACAGTTCAAATTAAAAACTTTGAAGGATAGAAGTGTAAACCATCTACATAGAACAAAGAAACCAACTCAGCTCTCCTTTGTCCGTTGCGTGGCTGTAAATTTGTTAGACACAAAACAACCCAGCAAGGTGCTCGACAAAAGCACTATTCAGCAGGTGCATTCGCGCTTTTTAATATAGGTAATAGATATATACATAACAACTGAACAAAGCTTAACTCATGGTATTGTTGACTATTGTCCCATTTCTCTCTCTTTTATTTATTTATTTTCTTTTATTTTATTTTTTTGAGGAAATGGTAAATATGTATGTCCAATTTCAAGAGCAAAAGAGGGAGGATGAGAGAAAAACAACCCTATTCTTCTTCCAAAAGAAACAAAAGTTTGGTAGGGAATACATAATTTACAAACAAATATTTTTCAGGAAAAACATTTCCTCCATGATGATAACAACTAATTTTTCTTTTACAGACGGCTCAAGTATAAAATTGGAGTTTAGTACTAAAGCTACAAAATTTTTAAATGCAGACTGATTCCTTCCGGCCATAAATAATCACGCTTTCTTTAGTCTCTTTATTCTCTCTAGGGCACCAAGGCGGCTGTCACCATCCTTCTCTTTAGTAGCAGTGGCATCTTGTGCTTCTGCATCATTGTCGGCCTCATCTCTCTTACGAACCAAGCCTCCAAAAACAGCTGAAGGAACATCTTTTTGGGCTATTTCAACCTTGTCATCATCATCTGAATCACTTTCTTCTGGTAGCTCAATGTCTTCATTATTTGCAGTAACTTTAATACCTCCTTCAGATTGTGATTCCACACCTGCACTGACAAAGCCAACTCTTCTGTTGTTATCTTTAGCAGCACCATTGTCAACTACAGGAGCTAACTGCCTTTCGAGAGCAGCCATTTCATCTTCAGCAACCCCAGCCTGTTTCAATTTGTCTCTTGCATCATCAAGGTTCAATCTCTGATCCTTTTGCATCAGATACTCAGGCAAGATAAAGTGTGTCTGCAAAAACAATCAAAGTGAGAAATAAAAATGATTAGTGTTTTTGTGTAAATTGAACATGTCTCTTGCCTCCCATCTTCTCTCTCCCCTTTCAACTTCCTCTTTAAACTAATAAGAATGTTTCAGTAAAAAAAAAAAGGGGACTCTGGATCAATTAATTAAACCAAAGAAAAAATGAGCTAAATCAGAAGATCTATCCATTTCCTAACACAATGCAGTAACTACCCCATCAAAAAGCTACTCCTAAGTCTACTGACACCAGCTATAGATTGTTGCTCTAGGAATTTCATCCAATTTATGACAAGTGACAAATGTGTGTCTAGAGGAAAATTCATTTTGTGATATTGTTTGTGAATAGAAATATTAGCAAAACTAACACTATTTGAAGCCACTACTAGTGCAGGAAAATGGGGTGGGGTGAAGAGAATTAATAATAATTGAATTACCTGGCTATAGCTTGCAGAAACACTTCTTTTAATTCGAAGCATTTCTCTGAAAGTGTCTTCATTTCCATGTTGCACCTCAAACTCATGCCACTTATTCCAGAAATCCACATCAGATCGTGGATCTGCAAATTGTGACGCAAATACATATACTGCACGAGCACGATCAATTTCTCCTAGACTCTTCTCAAGCTCAGCATACTTCAAGCACATGGTCTTCACATCTCTGTCTGGAAGACCGGACTCTATTGCTTGCTCATATATTTCCCTAGTTTTTGGGACACCAAATATCTCTGCTGCTCGAGCAATATAAATTTCATACATGCTCAATTTCTCATTGTTTGGAACAGCCTTAGTTGCTTGATCATAGACCTTCATAGCTCGCTTGGCCAGACCATAATCCTCCTCCAGCTTTGCATATTGAAGATACAAAGGCTTTACTGCATCAGCGGGTGCCTGATATTCAAAAGCAAAGAACATGATAAAGGTCAGAATCAAACTACGTTAATTATGATAGACCACATTTTAGCACCATTCAAACTAATATAAACTATATTCATTAACCAATATATAAGAGGCATAACATCAGTGATCCAGGAGGAATAATCCAAAAGTGGCAAGAAGAAAGAATAAGGTGGTGTTTGGATTCATGAATTTTCATCACTCATCACTCAAAATAGGTGGGCCCCACGCATACAACATCTGTTTAGCTTTGTTTCATGAATTCAGAATTCTCAATATATAAGGTGGTGTTTGGATTCATGAATTCTCAATTTCCATCACTCGTTTCCCACTTTTTTGAGAGTTGAGTTACCGAATTCAGAAACAAAACAAAAAAACTTGTTTTCAAGTTACAAGAACTGAGTTAGGATGGCAATATTGTAATATCTCTCACACAATGGGCCCCACGGCCAGTGACTAGTCTCATCACTGCTCAGCCTTTGCTCTCCCCAACGGTCATATTCATTTCCCATCCCAACCAACTCTTTTCCTTCTTATCTCAGACTTCACTTTCCTCTTTTCTCTTCTCCCAAACCCACAGCAACAGTTCCCTCCCACTCTGGTCTTGCACACCCATCTGCCACAGACAAGCCCAAGCTCCGCCGATCATATATTTCAGTGTAAAAACAAAACCCAAGCTCCGCTGTTCTAGTCGGTACAACTCAGAGATGTCAAACCATATATTTTAAAAACAGTTTGCTATAAACACGCACAAAATTCATACTCATTTTAACAAAATGGGCAGTTTAATTTTTTGATTGGCTGTGAACCGTCAACACTTACATATGGAATTTACCATAGATAGTTGATGAAAACATTTGAATACTTTTAACATGTTGGGAATTTGGGCCTAAAAATAGGAAAGTGAAGGTTAAAGAGATTGTTGAAACTCTGTGTAAGAGTTGGCTAAAGAGAATTCCATGCACAATAAAAGTTACAACCAATGGTAAACTCAAGATCACATAGCTCCAGAGCATCATAGTAAAGTAAACATAACTCAAAATCTATAGTTAGATGAACATGCCTAACTACAAACCTGCCTGATACAGAGCAAGAACTGAAAATAAACTCAACAAAATAAACTCAAGGACGAGGAAGGAGGGAGATGACGTAGGAAGGAACCATGGCGGAGGCAACGCAGTTGGGCGAGGATGGAGGAGTTGAGCTCAAGGGTGGTCGGCGGCTTTGGGGTTTGAGAGCTTAAGTGTGAAAGTTTAAGCAAATAAGGGTAAAGCATATGAGAGGTGATGGGGAATGCAAACAAAAATGAAAGTCACCGTGGGTAACTTTTCTGTGTGCACTGCACAGTGTCAGTCCGTGGGTCCCACAAAAAGGTGAGTTTTTTGAGTTTTTAGAAAAGAAACTGAACTGGGTTTAGTTGCCAAACAAGGTTGGGGTGTGTTTTGGGAATTTTTAAGTTATGAGAATTGAGTTATAGGGTGATGAGTGATAAGTAATAGGTAACTCAGCAACCAAACAAGGCCTAAACAATCCATATTTAAACAATCCCTCGAAACAGGTACTGTTATACATAAATCCAAGGTAGGATATTTTTTCACATCATCTAGTATTTTAATCTATTTCTTGTCTCAGAAAAAAAAAAAACATTAAAAATGCACATGTAGATTTTTGTTATAGATTGATCCAAACCCCCTATGAGCTAGATTAACTTCCCTAACTCAAAACTAATATTGTATTTATTAAAAGAAACTCCTTCTAATAACTGGATGTCATGCAGTCTACATTCCTTAAAAGCATCCCTCTAAGCATTTCAAAAATAACTTAAAGTCAATAAGCTGTAACAATTTTGATGATCATAACTAACCCCTCTGCTCCCAAATTTTTGTTCTTGATCCAATTTTATTCCTCCAGCCCATCATCATTATTTAGCAAATTGGTAATTGAATACAGACATGATCATAAACTCAGTTCAACACCCAACCAATGAATATTTACCAGAATAAACCTAATCTGAACTCATAATAGATGCATACCATTTCAACAGCATGCTCAAACAGCTCTCTTGCCCGTTCAAGTTTTGCCTTTCCATATCTCTTTACGAACTTTGAGAGGTATGTGACCCATATGTCTTTGACATGTGGATACTTAAAAATCTTCACACCTCTTTCATATACCTTGAATGCATCTTCAAAGTATTTATGTTCCTGCACACATCAACCAGTAAAATTTTGTTAATTGATTGAAACCACTAAAAGTAAAAACTAAAGGAACATAATAGCAGAACTATTGGTGGAATGCCCATACCTCCAATAGAAATGCATAATTGAGAATAATTTGAGGCGTGGCTATTCTTAGATCCAATATCCGCTCATACACTGTCCTTGTGGACTCCAAGGTACCCAGGCTCTCTTCTAAGTCAACATAGAAGGTCCAGAGTTTCAAGGATCTGTACAGCTTAATCTGCACTGGTTCATTCCCATCAGCAGCCACTGCAAATGAAAACAAACAAGCTCAAATATAAGTTAGGTTCCACAATACCCTGTGACTACAATTTTTTTCTTTTCATTTCTTTTCTCTTAAAGTGCGAACATTAAAAGTGTTGGATGAAGTCACCAGTATAGAATGTAAGCATGGTTGTTAAAATTGGGATCATAAAATCTAAAATCCTTTTTTTTTTTTATAGGTAGATAGTGGGGAAGAGAGGCTTTGAACTTCGAACCACAGACATGGGGCACAACAAAGAATTCCATTACGATTTATCATGGAATATTGGTCTGCAATTGAAGTGCACAAAATGGTTGGTTCTGATATGGTGCAGCAGCCCGTGGACAGAAGTAATTGCTGGTTCAGATTTATTGCAGCAGGCCGTTGACAGAGGTGTTGTTTCTGATATGTTGCAGCAGCCCGTGGAAAGAGTAGTAGTTGCTGGTTCAGATTTACTGCAGCAGCCAGTTGACAGAGATGTTGTTACTATGCCTTCGGCCTGGGTTCCTCCTCCATTGGGTTTATGTAAAATTAATGTAGATGGGGCCCTTTCTCCCACAAAGAAGTTGGCTGGAATTGGGGTAGTAATTAGAGATCACAGAGGCCAAATATTGGCTGCATTATGCAGAAAAATCAGAGCTCTATTGGGGGTTCTTGAAGTTGAAGCAAAAGCCTACGAAGCTGGCATGTTATTGGCAAGACATTTGGGGCTGATGGACGGGGTGTTGGAAGGGGATTCTTTGATTATTTCCAATGCCCTTAAGCAAGTTACAGAAGCTCCTACCTCGGTTGCTGCTGTTGTGGAAGGAATTCATGCTTTAGGATCAACTCTTGGTGTTGTTCATTATTCTCATGTGAGAAGAAATGGCAATCAGCCAGCCCACATTCTAGCAAGACAAGCTCTAAGCCTTGTTAATGATGTAATTTGGATTGACGAGACTCCTTGCTATATTCAGCAAGCTCTTATCCAAGATGTATGTGGATATTGATGTTCTAATAATATATCTATGTGTGTTTATCAAAAAAAAAAAAAGTCATTAAGATTTTATGGACAACACCAATGTTAAATTGGTCCAAAAACTTAACTCTATATGCTCAATGAACTTAAATAGAACCGAAGCAATAATATATAAGCCCAAAAACAATTGTGTGCTCTATCCAATAACTACAAAATGTGAAATATACAGTAACAAAAGGAATGAAACATTAAATGAGGAAGGGTTAGAATCACCTCTTCGTTTGACCTCCACCGACGGCTCTGCTGTGGCTCGCCTCATCAACTCTAATGCTCCTTTGAAATTTTGATGCCTCAATTCCATCTCTGCCCACTCACACCAAACACTAGCCAGATGATCCACAGCCTTGTAGTTGACTTGAACTGCTTTATCAAATATAACTCTGGCATTGACAAGATCACTGTGCTTCTCATAAAGCCTAGCAAAGTTAACCCACAATGTATGAGGTTTCCCCACAGCTTTCATAGGATCAATTGTCCTCACTGCCTCAGTGTAAGTCAAAATCTGCTTCTTGGGATCACCCTCAAACAACTTTACCCTTCGATGCCACTGTTCCACATTATGAGGATTCTGTCGTAACAACACACTATTAGCCAACTCCGGTCTCCTATTTATGAGATAATCCAATCGAGCAATCCTCAAATCCACATCCTTATCGTCGTGTAACCAAAACCCATTAAGAATCTTCTTCTCAAGCTTAGCCATCGATAAATTCACATCTAACCGAACATCTTCATCTTCATCTTCATCATCCTGATCAATTTTCTTCTCCTCAACACCGTTTTCTTTTCCACCCTCTCCCTCCTCCTCATCCTCCTCGTCGCTCGAACTCATACTCTCTATCTTAAATGTTAACATACTCTCTTCAAACTGCGTATACGAGTCAAAAATTACACTAAAATCTCTAACAGTAACCACACTCATAATCCCCTCCTCAAACACATCCCTCGCCTTCTCGTGCAAATTACGCCTAATATAATACTCTGCAAGCGAGGTCCACAACCGCCCTACCTCATCCGTAAACTTCCTAATCCCACCCCTAATAATTGCATCCACATTCAACCCCGAAACCTCATTAGCATGCTTAGTCAACAAATCACACAACTCTAACCACAACCTATGCTTAGTCTTCCCTTTAATCGAATAAAACCCATCATCATTCAACACCGAAGCTAATCTTTCCGAAGCCTCTTGCCAAAGACTAGAATTAACTAAAAATTCAATAAATTCCTCAATATGAGAAGGGTCGTATTTCAAATACCTGCGATAAACCCTGAGCGAGGTTTCAATTGGAACGCCCTTCTGGCTCACGAAGATCAAATAGGGCTCCCAAACCCGTTCGTGCTGAGTGACCGGCATAGCGCACAGAGCTCGATCGAAAGTGCGGCGAGTCTGGGTGACGAGCTTCTGGTGAGTTAGGGTTTGGAGGTACATGATCCAAATCCGAGGCATTTTGTGCATGGTGACCAGGGCTCGCTCGAACGTGTTGTTGAGGGTTTTGTATTGGGAGTGAGAGATGGGAAGGTTTCGAACGAGGTCGAGTCGCTCGCGGAGATAGGCGTGCCATAGCTTGTAGCTGCCTGGGAGAGCCTTGAGAGCTCGCTCGTAGATGATGAAGCGCTTCTTGAACGGGGCGTCGGATCGAGCGATGAGGTAGCGCCACCAGAGCTTGAGGCTGAAGGGGTTGCGGAGGACTTCTTCTTCGTAGAGGAGGTCGTCTTGGGATGGGTAGAACTCTTTCTC
This sequence comes from Notholithocarpus densiflorus, assembly GCA_030021035.2. Taxonomy (NCBI): domain Eukaryota; kingdom Viridiplantae; phylum Streptophyta; class Magnoliopsida; order Fagales; family Fagaceae; genus Notholithocarpus; species Notholithocarpus densiflorus. Next base: position 495,113 of record JARYZH020000123.1, read on the forward strand.
CATGGATGTGTGAGAGTAAGGGACTTAGGGGAGAGAGAGTGTGTTTTTGAGAGTCTGATGCTGCAGCGTAGCCGTAAAATAACGATTAGTACAATTTTTGGTTTTTTTTTCTGCAAAACCTAATTTCTACAAGAAAGCTGACTAGTTGCCAAAAAAATTTGAAAACACCTCTTAAATAAACTTTTATTAAAGTTTTCAAAAAATAAAAATAAACTTTTATTAATAACCACAATAAGTAATAAAATTTCTCCCTACTCGTTTTAGAAAAAGAAATCTACTTTTATTTGAAAAATGAAAAAAAAAAAAAACAATGTAGAGTAAACTATTTATTTGGTTTTATCTTTTGTACCATATTTTAATTTGGTATATAATCTTTCAATTGTGTCAATTTGATTCATAACCCTTCAGTGTCGTGTCAATTTAGTCTTTTTCGTTATCTCTTGAATGAAAATTACTGACATCGCCAACGGCCAAAATAAAAAATTAGTTTTCGTAGCAATAAACTTCTTTTTTTTTTTTTTTTACCATTTGGTGTTTCGGTAATTTCCATCCAAAAGATAACGGTAGGGATTAAATTGACATGGCGCCGAAAGATTATGGACCAAATTGACATAATTAAAATTTTAGAGATCAAATTGAACTATGATGTAAAGGATAAGGACCAAAGACGTAATTTACCTAACAATTTAAATAGGAAAATAAAAACAAATAAAATTCTAATTGAACCAGATAAGTGTGTGTGTCTACACACACACATATATATATATATATATTTAAAGTTGAGTCCAATTTAGGGCTATATATCCATCTAATTTTTAAATTTTTGTAACAAGTAAATTATTGGATGCAAAAACCATAAAGCCCAAATCTAATTAAATTCTAAATTATATATATAATGAGAAACCATTACATATTTTAGAAATTTTAAATAATTTGTAAATTATAACTTTTACACCAGATATAATTTGAACTCATATATATATGTAATCGTGATTGTTTTTAATTGCACCGTGCATATGCATCAGAGTTTTTTCATGAATAAGAAATTGAGTCATCCTCAATTCTCAACTCCCTAATTTTTACTTCTCACACTACTAACGAGTCCAACTAATTAAAATCATATCGTCGTAACCGCATCTAAGAAATTGTGACTATCATTTGACAATGGGGTGTATTTATTTTTAATTTTGTTTAAAGATAAAATAGTATTTCAACATATAACATTGTTTCCATGATAATTATTCTTTATCACTTTACCATCAAGCCAAGATGCCAATTAGTTTTTTAGTGCAGCTGAGGTTTAAATCTTATATCTCTTATTTGACCGCAATAAACCTTACATGTAGGAGCTAAGTATTAGTTATTTTAGTTAAAATTATAATTGGAAGAGTCTGATGTGAATGCTCCTATCAAAACCCATGGAGTATAGGCCAAGCCCTAATTATCCTCCCACTATGTATCTGTTTGGGCTAATTGTAAACGTACACAACGATTCATCTCATGCATTTTATTACATCATTGCCTTCAAACTAAATCAATCACATGAATCAAACCCTATTTTTCAAGATACATATCTCAATCATTAAAAACTTAATGTGGCTTAATATTTTGATACAGTGGTATGATTTTTGCACTTGGGCTTAGCATATTGTTTTGATCATAATGACTCCTAGTTGCAAATGGGTTGTTTATAGGCCTAGGCTGCCCTTTGTCTCAAACGCAAGAGAAGAACTTATGCGGGGGACCTTACTATCCTAGGATTAAGGAAGTAGCATGTCTAGTTACCAGTCGAAATTTATTAATGCTTTGATTGTTTTGACAATAATGTTTTCTGAAAAATGACTCATGTTCAAAAAGTATTTTCCTATAAAACTATCTATTTCTTATTTTTGGTAATAATTTTAAATGAGTTGAAAAAAAAAAATCTTCTATCATTCCTTATTTAGCTTACTGTAAGATAGAGTTGTTTTTCAAAAAAAATTAGTGGAAAACAATCTTTAAAAATAAGTCATATTTTTTATGTTAACTAAAAATAATTTTCATTTAATTCATTTTTTTAATGCTACCAAACGCTAAAAAAAATGAATAATTATTTTTATACAAAGTTTTTTATTGAAACAAAAAAATCCGTTACAGGGCTATGTTAAACCCTCCAAAGATGTTAGTTTATTGGGTACTTGTAGCCAGTGCATTACTTCTTAGTGCACATTGTTCAAACGCAACTTATGGCTAGGTCCACTTAGCCACTATAGAATGGACTATAGCATAGGCCACATCACATGTCGCCCAAAATGGTTCTCAATACTTTTCCTAAAATATCATTATTAAATGTTTATGAAAAATATAAGAATTAAAGTAAATCACTCATTGCAAAGGAATCTTGATGGTTTACGTGTAATCTAGTAAATATTTAATTGACCTAATTTCTCCAAATATCTTGAACACCCTTTCCAAATAACAATAAACATCAAAAAATTTAGTTAGTTGTCACTTTTCAAAACAATGCTGAAAACTAACATCTCGAGTGTCTAAAACTCGAGTTCCAAGATAAAACTCGAGTTTTTAAGTCTCGATTTGTAAGAGGATGGGTCTGATTTGGAAAAAAATCCATGTGGAAATCGAGTTTTAAAGACTCGAGTTCCATAAATTGCAGAAAAACGCCGCTATAGGGCTTTAAAACGTCACTATAGGGCTTAAAAACGCCACTATAGGGCTCCTTAAACTTGGTATGGGGTGATCACTTATAAAAAAATTTTTGCAGGAAAACGCCACTATAAGGCTTTAAAACGTCACTGTAAGGCTTAAAAACGCCACTATAAGGGAAATTTTTTTGCATGGAACTCGAGTCTTGAAGACTCGAGATCTATGTGGCATTTTCAATCCCCAAATACTCGCAAAGCGAGTCTTTGGGACTCGAGTTTTAATATGGATCTCGAGTTTCTAAAACTCAAGATGCTACTTTCCTTTATTATTTCAAATGTTGCCTAACTAACTATATACAACCCCTTTACACAGCTATTCTACACATTCCCCCCAAATATCTCATAAAGAACATCTTGCATTTTTTTTTTAAAATAATTACAATATATTGCTAATCTTATCATTCGAATCATTTTCTCATAGACTTTGAAGCACTTTGTGTATGAGAAGATTTCAATTAAGCTATAAGGCCCTTGATTGCATATATTCTCCTTATTCTCCTAAATGTAATAGAAAGAACTAGCAAACTAGAAGTCCAAACAAAATATTATCAGTCAATGGTATTGCTTTCAAAATTACAATATTTGTCTAAAAATAAGCGTTTTTCTAACATGAAGGATACAATCTAGCATCACAAGCTCATTTAAATAGATTATCTACTCAAACAAGATTCAAGCCAATAAAGTTTTATATAAAATTTAACTTCCACATGAAATTTGTCTTTGTTGGAATGCCTCAATCCAAACAGCTTTAAGACTTAAATACAAATATATAATTAGGTATACAACATCCTTGAATTACACAACTTGGGGGGGGGGGGGGGGGGGGATTAAAAAAAAACAAATAACGAACCTTGCTCTTGCACTAACCTTGAGATTCCTTCAATTGAATCTGAAATTATAACACATAAAAATGTGAAACATAATAAATAATGTGGATTATGATGGACGTAAAAGAAAATGCATCTCTTAAAAATGTGTTGGCTACTTACAGGCATATTTCTCGTGCATACATGCATTTTTATCCAGAAAGAGGTAAAAACTACTTACCCAATATAATATTGAAGACAACTCTTTGGAATCCATGTATAATAGGAATCTTAGTGCTTTTTAATATTTTGATGCCAATTAAACAAACATTTTGCAACGTGAAAATCAATATTATACTTTTTTAAGCAACGTTGATATTCAAGCTTTTTACTATCTCCAATATTGGGTCGTCTTTATTCTTCTCTCCCATGCAACTTAAAGTACTCGTTAAAATACAAGTTGTAAAGAGCACATCATGCCCTCCTTTTAGCTTTTCTTCACAAATTGCAAAATTTTCTTCAAGGCGATTATAAATTGTTCCATGATCACTATCAAGTTATGCGAAAGGAAGTGAAAATGGAAGTGAAGAGTGATGGAAAAAAGTACATCCATTATCACCACCAAAATTTTTCTCATATTTTTCCAAGTCATCAAATTTTCCCCTATAGAAATTTTCTATTTTAAATTTATGTTTAGAATTATAACCATTTCTCAAACTCTAATGCCTTATATACAATTGAATTATTGACACATTTGGAATAATGATAATTTAATATATAACATGGCTCATTATTGAAATATTTTTGTACAAATAAATGTTGCTTAAGCACTGTGACTTTTGGGAGTACGAGCATTCTTAAGCTAAGTGACTTCCAGCTCAAATAATGCCTATTGGCTATAGTCATAAACTTCATAATAGTTATTATGTTTACACATGGTTTTTTTTTTTTTTTTTTTTTTTGGTAAACTGGAAATATCATTCAACTAAGAAGAAGGACAAAACTCAGGGCAAAGCCTGTTACAAGAAACACCATGATAATCAGCCTCAACAAAGGAGACCAAATCCACGGGAGGAACAGAATGGATAATAAACTCTAAAGCTTGAGAATGGCTGTAATTAGCTAAACGATCCGCACATTTATTAGCCTCTCGAAAGATATGCTTGATACGAACTTAGGGAATTTGGGAAAGCAGATACTTGCAATCATCAAATATAGGAGAAATCACTGAGTTGCTGTAGCAGGGATTACTTAGCGCATCAACAAGAGCCTTTGCGTCAAGCTCAACAATAATAGCAGGGAGTTTCATTTGATGGCATAACATCAGACCATCACAGAGAGCCCAAACTTCCGCAGTGAAGCTGTTCACGCTGCCAAACTTTCTAGTAAAACCAACCACCCAGTTACCCAAATCGTCTCTAATCAAACCTCTCCCAGTTGCCTTACCCAACGCTGCACTCCAAGACCCATCAGTGTTCAGTTTCAACCATCCCAGCTCCGGTTTCTCCCATTTAACTTGTCTGAGCACCATCCAATTATTTCTTCTTGGTTGAGAGGCACAAAGGAAAAACTCCGAAGCTTGTAAAGTAATAACCTTACCTAGGTTCAGATTAACACCCTTGTTAATGAAGACAACTTGGTTTCGTTGCTTCCAAATCAACCAAAGAGCAAAGGAAAAAATAACATTCCATGGAATTCCCACTGCATTTTAAGAGGACTTAAGACCACCATTGGTGGTTATCCACTCCTTGATGCCTTGAGAGAAAAATGAGGAGTACAAACAGTGTGTTCCCAATTGGTGCCATAAGGATTTAACCAAGCTACAATCTCTGAGGGCATGCATGATAGATTCAGTTTCTGAATGACACAACGGGCAAGTGGTATCAATAGGAATCCCTCTATTGGCTAGGCATTCCTTAACACCAATGCTCTGATGCATGCACTTCCAAATAAACATTTGAATTCTAGGCAAGGATGGGAGCTTCCAGATCCAAGAACCAGAGAAGGAATCATTACCTGAAGAGTTTATGGCAAGGAGATAGGCACTTCTCATATCAAAATCCCCTTTTGAAGAAAACTTCTAGGCTAAATTATCACTACACCTTGCCACAAGGGGAACAGGGACAACTTGAATATCAACTTTAACTTCAGAGGGGAGCTCAAAAGGAATAGTAGCCCAATTCCAGCCAGAGGGAGAAAGCACATTTTTAATTTGCAACTTGTCTGAAGCTTGTGGGAGCGGGCCTTGGATTTGAGACCTGATGGGACCAAGATTCGACCAGCTATCAAACCTGAAATTAAGGCTGCTTTCATGGCCTAGGATCCATTTAACCCTTTTTTTGAAAACTCTTTCACCTTTCCTCAACCCTTTCTAGACCGGGGAGCTTAGAAGTTTTGCTTCGTTCCTTGAATTGATCCGTTGTCTATTGCAATATTTGAATTTAAGAACCTTAGCCCAAGGGGCATTCCCCTCTTTGTGAAACCTCCGATTGAGCTTGGCCAGGAGCGCCGTGTTCCTTCCTTTAGCAGCTTGTAACCCCAAACCACCTGCCTCTTTTGGTTTAGTCACTTCACCCCAATTAACCCAATACATCTTCTTAACATGATCCATCATCCCCTAAAGGAAGTTTCTATTGACCCTATCAATACCATTAAGGATTTTATTCAGGAGAGAAGCATACTACATCACATAATTCAGAATGGTTGAGGAGGAAGCCTGGATGAGAACCACACGGCCAGCCATAGAGAGTAAGTTAGCTTTCCACCCTGCCAGCTTCTTCTTGACTCTATCTAGCACAAAATCAAAGTCGTGCTTATAGTTGCCTGTATGTTTTAAAGGAAACCCCAGATACTTGCCAAGGTTAGGAGTCGAATTAAACCCGAGAATACCAGAGAGGAGCTCTCTTTGATCCGACCCCACATTGGGAGAGAAAAACACACGAGATTTGGCTTCACTCACCTTCTGCCCGAATCTTAGGCAAAACTCTTGCAACACTGCCTTAATGGTATTATAGTTATCCTGATCCGCACTTGCAAAGAGCACCAAGTCATCCGCAAAGAATAAATGCGAAAAAGAGGGACCACTCCTCGAAGCTTTCACTGGAGCCCAGAGCTTAGCTTCACACTTCTCTTCAATCAAATGACCCAAAAATTCCATACAAAGGATGAAAAGGTAAGGAGATAGGGGGTCCCATTGTAATACCTCTAGATGGACAAAGAGTCGAGGCAGCCACCATTAAAAAGAAGGGATGTCGAAACTGAGGAAAAACAACTCATAATAAGCTCAATAAGAGTGACAGGGAAGTTGAAGAAGATCAGCATTTCCCTAATAAAACTCCACTCAATCTTGTCGTAAGCTTTTTCAAGGTCAATCTTAATGGCCATATACCCCATACGACCTTTGGCTCTGCCTATAGAATGGATCAACTCCTGAACAATAATAACATTATCGGCTCATCTTCTGCCTGGAACGAAAGCCGTCTGGTAAGGCGAGACAAGATACTCCAAATGCGGTCTAAGCCGAGCAACAATAACCTTGGAGATGATCTTATAAATAGTATTGCACAAACTAATAGGTCTGTAATTACCAATGGTTTCTGGGCCCTAAATTTTTGGAATAAGCACAATGAGGGTTCTATTAAGATATTTGGGTACCTTCCTTTCAATGAAGACTCTCCTCACTTCCTCCATAACAGAATCCCCAACCACAAGCCAAAAGCATTGAAAGAAACCAGCGTGAAGACCATCTGGACCCGGCGCCTTATACAGTTTCATAGACCATAAAGCATCTCTGATTTCCTCCAAGGTAACCATGCCACCAATAGAGTCCTTAGCTTCCTCAAACAATTGCACATGCCCAAACACATCGTGCCTTGGAACCCGAGAGGTCTCCTCAGGAGATGTGGTGTACAGGGAGACAAAACCGCTTCTAAAATGCTTCATTACTTCTCTCTCATCAGTTAACCACACCCCCTCTCATCTTTAACCGAGGCAATATGATTCCTTTTTCTTCTAGCTAGGGCAGAAACATGATAGAAAGAGGTATTGCGGTCCCCTTGGATCAACCAATTAATTCTGGACTTTAGCATCCAGAGATCCTTTTCCTGATCTAAGACCATCTCCAACTCCTGATGCAGCTGATTTTCAAGATTAAGGAGGGAGGAGCTCGGCCAAATGGAGATAGCTTTTTGAGCACCATAGATTCTCGCCATAATTCTCCTCTTCTTCTGCTGGATATTCCCAAAATGATTCATGTTCCAAAGGGTTGCTTCTTTTGAGAAAACCTTAATAGACTCAACTAATTTCCTATTACAACTCCAAGCACTTAAGACAACTTTGGGGAAATACATATCCGAGAGCCAAAACTCTTGAAATCTGAATGGGCAGTTGAGGTGAACTGTTCTAAATGGAATAGTCTCCATAAGAACCGGGCAATGGTCAGAGTGGCAACGAGGAAGATGGGTTACTTTCGCATCAGGATAGAGGACACACTATTCTGGGTTCATGAAAAACCTATCAATCCTTTCCAAAATGAGGTTTCCAACATCCTGCTTATTTGTCCATGTGTACCTTGGACCAGAGAAACCCATATCAACCATACTGCAAACATCTAAACACTCTTTGAATGCCAGAGACCGATTAACACTAACACCCCTGCCACCAAATTTATCCTCTTAGACAAGAGGTTCGTTAAAATTGCCCGCCATTATCCATGGCTTATTATGCAACTTAGCAACCTTAGATAAATTATTCCATAAAATGCACCTCTCTTCGATCCTAGGACTAGCATAAATAGCAGAGAAAATCCAGGAGAGATTTGAGGCACGCACCTTTACTTCTACATGAATTTCCTGTCCTGTTTTAGCTAACTCTTCAATCTCCACTTTATCTTCATTCCACAGTAACCACAACCCACCAGTGAAACCAATCGTCTCCGTATGTATAGCTCCATCAAAAGGTAACCTGTCAGTGACTTCCTTGGCTTTGCTACCACCCAACTTAGTCTTCATGACTACAAGAATAGCCGGATCATGCCTCCGAGATAACTCATGAATGTAATTCTGAAATGAGGGTTTTAAAGCTCCTCTACTATTCCAAATCATAATATTCATGATAAAACCAAAGAGAATTAGAGAATACAAATCAATCAGATGAAGGGACTCCACCCCCTCCCTTCGATACCATACAATCATACCCCATGTCTTCATAGCTTGACCCTTCTCTAGAACAAGGACTAGACTGCTCCTCAACAATGATATCCCCATTACCCACACTAATGGATAGACCGTGTTCATTAGGAATGACTATTGGATTGGGAGACTCACCTATATTCCCATCGCCGTTGACGGCATTAGCTTCAGGAAGCAAGGAAACCGCTCACCGATCCCCTTACATACTTGGCTCGCTCCAACCACATTGGAGATCTCTTTCACCACCTGAAAATTGTGGCTCTCTCCAACCATTTTGGTGATCACTTTCATCACGTGATGTTGCCATGAATTTGAAGGAGTGATCAGCAGGAGGAAAATGTGCACAGTTACGTGAGGAGGCATGGAAAGGAGGTAAGGGAGTGGGTTTTGCAAAAGGCAACTTCCTCAATGAGGACAAGTCAGTGTTAGGTAGAAAAGATTGACTTAAGCCCCTTGCAAGGACTTTTTTACCCTTAACAAAAGACGGATATTTTCTATGGGATTGGGCTTGAGAAGTCGGGTTTGGTGGAAGCCCAAAACCTATATCAAAACCTTTAGCCCCTTTTGTCAACAAAATGCTGCCCAATGGGCCCAAGTTGGAGCTGTTTCTAACGTCCGTGGAGCCCAGGCCAGTAATAATAGGAGTCCAAACTGGTTCGACCCTCCCATAATGGTCCCCAGCGCCATACGAATTGTTTTTACATGGCATGCTCTGGACAGGAGCTGGACCATTAGCCGACGTGCCCCTCCATTCCGGGTTTTTTGGAGGTAGTTGAGGCGCAGCATTTCGAGCTGATTTGGTAGTACTCTCCGTACTGACAAAAGCTTTTGTCCCCTTTCGTCTGTTTGTCCTTCTGTTCACTACCATCCACGGTCCATACTGGCCGTCCACCTCCGTTGTATCACCCACCTCAGCCATGACGTTGCTGGACTGAGCACAGCGGCCAGCGTGAGCTTCGTGTGATGGTTCACCTCGCCTAGGTAGCACCTCCTCATCCGATGCCACCTGCTCCTTTCCCTTGCTTATGGTGTAAGGGCAAGCCTCCACTTTGTGCCCAAGCCTTCCATATGAAAAGCAAAGGCTTTGGATGCCCTCATAGCTTACAGCTTGCTCAAAACGCCCAATAAGAATGGTGTTCACTAAAGGTTTGTTGATATCAATTTGGATGCACAGTCTAGCGTATCTACCACGAGCCTCCATGGCCATATGAGAGTCAATCCTCAGAACCTTACCAATGGATTCTCCAATCTCCTTTAGCACCTCCGCTTCATATAGTTCTATGGGAAGTTCACGGAGACGGATCCAAACCGCAATCAGTGAGACATTCGCCGTTGATGGCTTAAAAAAAGGTTCCCATGGCCTTATAAAGAGAAATTGGTCACCAATAAACCATGGACCTCTCATTAAAACATTATCAAGGTCCTCTTTGGAATAGAACCTGACCAGAAAAAAACCAGACTCAAGATCCACACAATCCATCCTACTCGTCGGCCTCCACATTTAGTTCAGCTTGGTCCGCATGTATAAGAGGCTATTTGTTCTACCAACAAGCTTGACTTTAATAGATTTAGACCAGGGGCCTCTAATGCGCCGTTTGGTATCCTTGGACAGCTTGACAGTGACCCAACCTTCCCGAATCTGACCATTATCCTCCCCACCTTCGCCGTCAGAATCATCATCTTCCTCCATAAGGTTATCAAAGTCAAAAGCTTTCACAAAAGCCCTTGGCATTTCACCCACGAGTTTCTCCTTAAAGGAGGCTCTAGCAACAGAATCAGAGTTTTGATACCCCGGAGATGGAAAGCTCTCCCTTGGACCCTCATTAAACTCGGCATGATGGATGTCCTTAACCTTCTTGTTACTCCGAGCCAACTCTACCTCTTCCTCCCTAGAAAGCGTGCATGGTTTCATTTTAGAGCGTGATCTGTGTATAACACACATGGTTTTTGACAAAAGTCAAGTAGGCTTATAAGAGTGCAATTAGTTTTAAATGAACATGTGAGATAGAAAGATACAACTGTCACAATATATTAGATAAAACACACCTTTTAGAGTTTTTAGAGGAAAATATTGGCTTGAGAAGTGTGATAAGCAAGTGATTTTTTTTTTTTTTTAATCAACGAAAAAAGGGCCTCACGCGTATGATCATTGACTCGGCCCACTTAAACCCACTTATTGATGGTGTGGGGCACCCTGGGGCATGTTAGGGTTATCTGCGTCATGGCACAACATTTTTGCAAAGCGCACGACTCGAACCCGGCAACTCCTAGACTCGCAGGTGTAACCAAGTCCGAGACTCCTACCAACGCGCCACGCCCCCAGGGGCTGTGATGAGCAAATGATACTTGAGTTTTTAGATTTCAGTTCATCCTACTACTCATTAATGAAAAGAAAATATGTATGGTTATAGTTATATGCATAAATTTCTACCCAAAACTTGCAATTGTAGAAAGGGGAAAAAAACTTATTGGAAAAAATGGATTGCTGCAATTTATGATGAGACAATTAACTTTGGGCCACTAGAATAAATAAACAAGTTAAAATATATGACTTTGAATTAAAGTAAAGGCATTGATTTAATCTTTATGTAAGGCAAAATGCAATATAGTACAATATTTTCCTAAACAAAGTCATCTCAACTTGTAAGGCTGTCCACATGAATATGTGAAGAGTAATCGCAATATTTTTTATATTATGATAATTAAAATTGATCACTTAAACCAAAAATACTTGAAGTTCCACCTGTGAGAGATTGTGACATTGGGTGAACTTTGAGTTTGGTTTGAGTCAAGATCCATGTGAATGGGTGAGATCGTGTTAAATATATCTTAAAATGCATAGTTCAACTAAAGTCATTTGTACCCCTAGATCAAGAGTTTTACATAGAGTAGCCACTTATTTTATTTAATTTGGAAAAAAAAAAAAAAACATGATAAAAGGAATGCCTCATTCCATTAATTGAATTGAATAATTACAATTGATCAAAAATAAAAAGAAAATTGCAAAGCTTCAATTCCTAGATACTGTTTAAAATTTACATGGCTTTGACTTCCTAAAAAATTAAAATTATATGAATAAGACCTAATTTAAGAATCATCATCAGAGGTTAAGTTACAAAAAGAGAAAGGTATTAGGCACCCACCCACCTCAACCGATAAATCTGTCTTTTAGATTATAGTGGTCGTGCTCATGTCATGCAATCATCATCCAAACATTTTAAAAATAAAAACAAAATTTTAAATACGATATAATGGATTGAACGGTTAGGGTAAAAATATTTTTATATATTATTATTTGAACATTTTATAAACACTAATTTTAAACTATCATTTCATCTCATATCATCGAATACAAACATGTTGTCATCATCAATCAACAAAGATTTAGATCTAGTCCAGGGAAATTTTATAAACACTACTTCAAGGTTCAGAATTCAGATCAACAAGACATGGACAACAACTCCTTAGCTCATACTAGTGGAACTCAAGGGTGAGAAGATAAAAATGCAAGATGGAACTAATGGCTATTATTCATTGTGTTGATAAATGGCATAATTTTTTATTGGGAAGGAAATTTCATATTTGAATAGATTATCGCAATTTGATGTATCTCTTAGAGCAGCAGATCTCTATAATGGATCAACAACCGGGAATAGTGAAGTTTTATGGGCTTTGATTACGAGACTCAATACAGATCGAGACAAAAAAATAAGGTGATCGATGCACTTTTGAGGTTACATGGGAATTGGGCTGCAATTTCTAATTTGAGATCAACATAGGTAGAAGAGATTCACAATGAAGTCTAAAATGAAAACAATCCAAGTGGTAGAAGTGTAATTTGAAAATAAAATCAAATTTGAGGAATGGAAATGAAAATGTTCAAACTTTTAAGCGAACCAAAATGAAAACAATCCTCCCTGTAATAACCTGGTTTGTGTGGATACCCTTGTTTGTTAAAAAAAAAAATGAAAACAATCCAAGAAGTAGAAATGTAATTTCACCAAAAATTTATTACTTATACTTTAGATCTAAAATTGAAAACTTTTTGCTAAAAGTACTGCAGATAAAGGTAAAAGTTAGCTGAAATAATATAGTGGGACCCATGAATAGTACCAAAAAATGCAGTGGGAGCTGTGAATAGTAGGAAAAATAAGCTGAATAGTAAAATAAGTTGGCTTTTTAATTTGAAACTAAACGCACACTTCAGACTATTTCGATTGACGTGAATGTAAACATGGAGTTGGTCGAACCACATTAGATATTATTGTCTCATGTGAATATTTTATTTTATTATTCTTGTGTATGCACTATTGCTAGCCGCCTAGTCTCAAATCGCAATAATTGATGTTAAAATTTTGAACAACAATATTATATATTCTTAATACACTGTTACATATGTGCTGTTCTTTTTCTTTTTTTCAACCAATGGATTTGGATGTGACCACGCAGGGCCATGAAACTCAATGTGCCGGCAGTACAGGTTAGAAGAACCGAAAAAGGTCGCGTTTTGCAAGTATAGCCTGGCTCTCTTTTTTTTCAACTGCTACACGTCGCTGCCGTAAGCAGCAATAATAATATGTGCGAGCCCACACGCAAGCTCTCTCTTCTTCATCACCTCCTCCGACACATTTCACACAACCCCTCTTCACATTTTTCAAAACAACGCGTCTCGCTTTCTGTAAGTCTCTCTCTCTCTCTTACAAAAACTCATGTAGAGACCTCAATTTGCATGTCCCAGATGCTGATTTTTCAAAACTTAGACTTGATGGTAAAGTTTTGTAATTTGGGTTTTTATTTTTTTGTGTGTGTTTTCATTGCCCATGATTTTTTTTTTCTTTTCTTGATTCATAGTATTGGGTTTTGATCTGGGTTTTTGATTCTTGTAAATATTTGCATATTACTTTTCTTCTTTTAATGTTCAAACTTTATGCTTCTTGGTCTGTTTGGTTGCTGAGAAAAAACAGAGAAATAATGCTTGCATGATTGGAGTCTTCAGAGTTCTGTAATTTGAGTTTTTATTTATTTATTTATTTCCTGGTATTGGGTTTCGATCTGGGTTTTTGATTCTTATAAATTTTTGCATTTTACTTGCCTGCTTTTAATGTTCACACTTTAAGCTTCTTGGCCTGTTTGGTTGCTGAGAAAACGGAGGGAAATTATGCTTGCTTGATTGGAGTCTTCAAAGTTTCATAAGGATAATATAAGTAAAACTTTATGATTCAAAGTTTTTAGGGTTTATACTTTCTATGCCTGATTGTTGAACAAGCTTATCCATTTGTAGTGTTACAATGATTTGTTTGACTGTTTGATGAAATATAGGAAAGAAAAAAGTTATTAGATTTCTTACTATGTTTTTGCCAAAACTTTATGCTTCAAACTTATAAATTTTTGCTCTCTTAAATTCTCTGCAACAAAAAACTGAACCTCTATTTTTGTTTAGGATTTCTATGCTGATTGTTGAACAAGCTGATCCATTTCGTTTTACAATGTTTTGTTTCACTGTTTGATGACATATAGAAAATTAAAAGGATTAGATTTCTTACTATGTTTTGTCTTATTCTGTGGTTTGTGTTTCAGTGAAGAAAATTTGTTCTCTGTGCGCGTGTCCCGTTCTCTTCTCCAATCCTCCAAACTCATCCAAAAAGTAAAAAAGAAAAAGACCCTTAGTTTATATTTATATCATATTAGAATACATACCCAAATGGAGGTTAAGCTATGGAATGACAAGCGTGAGAGAGAAATGTATGATAACTTTGCCGAGCTTTATGCAATAATTAAGGCCACCGAGAAGCTTGAAAAGGCTTATGTTCGTGATATAATATCCCCATCTGAATATGAAACAGAATGCCAAAAACTCATTGCCCATTTTAAGACCTTAGCTTCTACACTCAAAGATACAGTCCCAAGCATTGAGAGGTTTGCAGATACTTATAAAATGGATTGCCCAGCAGCTATAAACCGCCTGGTGATCTCTGGAGTGCCTGCCACGGTGGAGCACCGTGCTGCTGCGTCCACCATGGCAGACCCTAAAATTGTGGCAGAATGTACCACGAATTTCATTACTGCAATGGACGTGTTGAAGTTGAATATGGTGGCAGTTGATCAGGTGCACCCTGTGCTCTCAGAACTCTCGGCTTCACTTAATAAGTTTGCTGTTCTTCCACCAGATTTCGAGGGGAAGACGAAGATGAGGGAATGGCTTTCTAGGTTGTCGAAGATGAGTGCAGCAGATGAGTTGACAGAGCAGCAGGCTAGGCAGCTCCTTTTTGATCTGGATTCATCATTCAATTCATTTATGGCAGCTTTGCCTAATTCTGGTACTTGATTGATTTTGGTAAGCATGTAAATAAGGGCAATGTTCTTTTGTTTCAGTAATTAGATGAAGTATTTTGTGCATTTTGCAACTTCTCTTGGTAGATCCTCGGTGATGATTGTAAGAGTTCCATATTTGTGACTGCTTATACATTTAGAATGGCTGTCTAGTTGTTCTGCATGTTGATTCGTGCTTTAAAGATATGGTATTTTTATGATAATGTGAAACTACTCAATATGGTTTCTTTGTTCATTATATTCAGTTCCTTGTTGTTCTTTGTGGTGGGAGTTGGTCCTTTATCTTGATGAAAGTCTGAGTTCCTAGTTGCTTCCTCATATCAAGTGATGTGGTTTACTGTTGATAGTTGATGGGTCATGAAATTCCAGGAGCTGAAATATTTAGTTGATTCTATTTTGTAGTAAAGATTTAATCACTTATCAAACACAGTTCTGTAATGACTGCCCTGATTACAGAACTGTTGAAACACATTTTGGGGCAACAAGGTTATCGTCAATTTTCTTGCATTTAAAAAGTATGGTGGCTTCTTTTGAGCTATAAACTTTAGTGGAGGATAAGCAGGCGTATAAGTCATTCAAGACTGAAAATTACACTCATTGGTTGTTGAAGTATTTTGTGTGATATAATAATTTGGAAGAATCTGCTGTTTGAATGTTGGTTTTAGTTCTGGTTTCAATGCAAATTATAGTGTCAAAAAGTAGTCCGTTAAGGCTATATCTTCCCGGACATAGCTGTTTATTTTAAGTGTTAATTGTCTTTCTGATGAAAAGGGGAGTGGGAGGAGTGGGTGGGGATTGGAGTTCTGTGTGAATAAACAATCTGTACAAGGGTGTCTTTTCTGAATAAAAGCAGCCTTTAACAAAATGCTTGAAAGAGATGTCACTTTTTGCATTGTTGCCTTATTGCTTGTATTTGAAAAGTGTTCCCCTTCCAACTCTTGGTTTCTACTTCATCACCTATTTCTGTCTTACTTGTGAAAGGTTTTCTGGTAGGGTTCTCTGTGAAAGTTTGCCTGGCAATTGCTAGTACCTCGTGAGTTCTTAAGACCTGGTGCTGTCCAATGAAGACTTGCATCTTTTTCTTCCTTGAGATAGTAAAGTTTTGCTTTTTAAAGTTTACTGAATCGTCTTTTATAAGTCATGATAAGTCATGAAAGGCCTTGCTTACCTCCGGACTTTTTAAAGAGGAATCTCTTTTTATTTTAATAAAAAATTATCACATTATCTCCTAACTAAATAAAATATAAAAATTAAAATTTATTATCACTAGTCAGTATTTAAAATAAAATGAGACCAACTTACCTTGTGTATTTAAAAGTTAAAAAAGTACGGAGTAAGCCAAACCTGTCATGAATGGAAAATGCTTTTTTGAAGTTACCTTTTTGGTACCATAGATTTTTCCACTCGGGACTCTGTACAATTAGTAAATGGCAGTAGTGAAGCATTATTATTTTTTCAGAGGTTTGGTCATTTCAAGATATTACTATTCATTACTTTTTATTTGCGTATGACTGCAGTTTGCCTTCCAATAAACCCTGACTTCATTTAATGGCTATCCTCTTACTAATCGTTTATTGTATTTACAATTTATGCGCCTGGTACGTGCTTCATGATTGGTTTATTTTCAGCATAGTCTCATTTTCTTTGGCCAAAACAACCGCGTTGTTTTATTTTACCAACTTATGCGCTTGTGATGTGCTTCATGTTTGGGGTATTTTTTTTTTTTTTTTTTTCAGCATGATCTTTTCTTCGATTAAAATTTTTGACCTGGCAAACAATATTTTTTCCACGTAAAAAAAAGTTTCACTCACTTTCTAACCTTTTTATTTATTTATTGTAATTTAATATATAAATAAAAGAACTAACAAAACACTCAAAGATAAGTTTTGATTTGGTCACTTTTTCTACAAACTAGTTTATAAGAAAACTATACAAACTCCCTATAAAAAAAATTAACATTGCTACGTGTTTTAAAAATCTAACCGTTGAATTGTATGTTTTTTATAAAATTAAAAAATTAACATTGTTACATGTTTTAAAAATCTAACCGTTGGAATGTATATTTTTTATATTGTTAACTATCCAATCCATTAAATTATTTTTTATACATAATCTAAGATTACAAAAATTTAAAATTTAAACATTCGATTGAAGACACAGTTTTGATCTTTGATCTTCTTGAAATTTTGTAAGCATTGAGGAGATAATAAGAAAATGTATTCTAATGGTAGATTTGTCAAAATTCATATCCAATAAAAAGATACAAAGAGAGTTTGTAAAAAAAACATTGTACTTAAAAAATTACTCAAACAAACAAGTTAAACAGCTTTGAATATATAAGTTTTGTAAGCATGGAAGAGATAATAAGAAAATGTATTCTAATGATAGATTTGTCAAAATTTATATCCAATAAAAAAATACAAAGAGAGTTTGTAAAAAAACATTGTCCTTAAAAAATTACTCAAACAAACAAGTTAAACAGCTTTGAATATATAAGTTTGTAAAAAGATTCATAATACATCAAATTATAATATAAATAGTTCATTTATAGTAAAATTATGATGCAAGGTTGGTAAATCTAATTTATAAGTTCATAAACAAAAATTATCTAATCTAATTCACTCAGAATAATATAGATGTGATGTTTACTAAATATGATAAATGAATTAGTTAATCAAGTAACTCATGAACAAGTTCAAGTTTATTTGACAAAAAAATGATTCAAGCTTAAAAATGTAATCTTATTTGGTACTTAACTCGAGCTTGACTTATGTTCAAAATGAACAATCATAAGTTTTTAATACTTGACTCTACTCAGTTCAGTTCATGAGTGCAAAGTATCGCTGCAATGAGAACTCTCTACCCTCAGATCACGACATTGAGTACGGTGCTCTTACCCTCTATACTAACATTTCAACCAACGCGAACATGAATGATAGCCATACCAACTATCAGTATTCGTACATGTTAGCTCCCAACATTTTTCCCAACAAACTTGAAATTAAACAATAATGACTTGAATAGAATCCGGCTTTTTCCTGTCAGTCTCACAGATTACGTGAATTTAAATGCCAACAATTACCAAAATCAAAGGAATTAATTTTACCAAAAAAGCAATTTCTTTTATACTGGGCCGAAAAAACACAGTAAAATTACATCCTCAATGTTTCTGGATGAGGGTAGCGAGGTGAGCTACTAAAAAGAAACTATATAGCTTCAACCTAGTACCCACTTCAGTTGCAATTATATATTATCTCCCTACTTGAACATTTTGGTGTCAATTTATATTACTGTAGAGAGGACATCAAAGCACCTAATTGGTTTTTCAACCATGTGTCCACTCCCTACTCCTCTTCTTTATGTACAGACCTGAAGATGCATGAAGCCAATATGGGATGTACAACAGAAACTGCCCTAATCAATACCAACAGTCCCCACATAGCTGTTGATCAACATGTATACATGTAGAAGTTAATCTATCCAGCGGCCGGAGTGGATGCTGATGCTTTTATTGATAAAGTTACAGGACAGTCTTCATCAGCATCAGAATGATTGCTTCCAAGGTTGATAATATTGGCGAGCTTTTCTCCCCCTGCTACATCTCCACTTGGATGTGACTGATTGGCTGATGAATTTCCACCAGAGCTTGATAATCTCTGCTGTTTGAGATACCTCTCAGTAGCATCTTGTAGCAACTTCATCATGCTGCCAGAATCAGAACCAGGTGATAGCTCTTCCTCCCGCTCCGGCTGAATATTCAGATCAATTTGACCTTTAAAAGGCGAAGAAGACGACTTCATCTTGTTAGGTTCATCGTCAGAAACCTCATTGATCTCTCTGATCTGCTTCGGACTACTATTTCCTGTATTATTATATAGCAGGGAATCATCATCCTGCAATTTCTCAGGCACTGGCAGCTGCCGTGGCTGCTGCTGATGCTGCTTTTTGCGTATTGTTTCAGCTTCTTTCTCTGATTGTTTCTTCTCGCGCCGCATCATTAGGGTGCGGAAACGGCGCTTCACTGTCTGGCAGACATTACAGGTGCAAGACTGCTTGTGTTTTGGGCCCTTCCCACTAGGGGGCTGAATGCACACAATGCACGAGCAGCCAGGTCTATGTCGGGGGTGTTTTGTTGTTGCTTGGGATGATGCTGGGAGTGTCTCACCCTCTCCCAAGATAGCTAGGTTCGCAAGAGTGTCAAGCCCCTCCAGAGCTTCCACATTATCTGGGTCCCGTTTAGTAGCCTTCATTTTCCTGGTAGCACCTGCCCAAACACAATGACAAGTAGCAAATTTGATGATTGGCAATGGAAGGCAGTTCACTACCAGAACACCCACACATGCGTGCGCACACAGGTACACAGAGAGAGAGAGTAATAGTAGTAAAGTCTATAAACCAGAGTACTTTAGTGCTATGCTCGACCATAAGCCTACTTGGAGTCCTTACGAATCATAAATGGTTGATGAGCTCTGGATATAGGACACATATATTTGTTTAAAGCAACTCATACCTAAATTGCAGTGAGGTAGCAAATCTTCAAGCTGCTCTGCTGTCAATTCTTGTGCTGCAGAACACACGGATCTGGTAGCAGAGACGATACAAACATATCAAGGGAATGACAGAGATGTCAAATAATACACACACACACACACACACACACACACAAAGTACCCATAGCTTGTCCTTTTTCCCCCTTGGGTGTGTTTCTGTGTAGCTTTTCAGATGTGCAGGATATTGGCTAGATGTGAAGCAAGGGAATAACAAGGAAAAGTAGTCTCCTTGTATCATAAAGGTAGTAACAGTTCATGCAAAGTGTAAGTTTAGACACAAAAACCCCGGCTATGGCAAGAAAGGTCTAATTCTTTTCTATGTTTGTGTATTAACAAATGTTCAAGCAGTTTGGCCAACAAACTGAGCCTGAATTCCATCATATATAGTTTCATCCCAACATGTACATCATGGAGCAGCCATCCAATAACATGAATGAAGTAAATTCTTCATTTAAGCAATGCATATTCATCTTGAATGCACATATAGGCTACAAGATGGTATAAGACACTCAAATGAAGTAGATGGGATGAAAAGCCCATGTTTCAGATATAGAAATAGATGATGGTCTACCTTTCTGGGTCCCATGAGTTATCAGAACAGATCCACTTTGACGGAAGAAGTGCATTGGCTGGCAATTTGCGCCACTTAAAACAGTCTTCACATTGAACCCACTGAATCTTTTCACTGACAGATGGAACACAGTGTTGGAAAGAGACAAGGAAAATCAGTCCATGTCTATTATAATACAGAGAAAGCTCAAAACTGAAATATATATATATATATATATATATATATATATCCATTTCAATATAGGCATAATAGAGTCTGCAATAATACAAAATCCAACACAGAATGCAAAGTTACGTAAAAACAAGTATTTTCTTCACTGCTTTCTACAGTAGAAGTTAGAAACCGTTTTGACCCTGGCAAAACATTTTTGAAACAAGATATGTATGAGATTTTTTATTTAGAGAAAATAAATCATCGTTTTGCATAGCTAAATTTTAGACACCATTTTTACCCAGGAAAAACAATTTCAAACAAGATACCCCAAAAATAGAAACACACTGAGCATGCTTGAACTTAAGAAGTAACTCACAACTACGAACAGGGAAAAAAAAAAACATCACAGAATCTCAATACAAGACTGAGCACTGAAAGGTAAGTGATTTACCCCAAATTGTTGGCAGCAAAAATGGTTGGCTTCCCAAGTATTGGTGCATCCTGTAATAATAGACGACAGCAATCAAAATAGAGGGTACTTACCAAGGAAACGTTTCACTTGTTAATCAATTACAGAAGAAAACACTGAAGAAAAGTGGCAATTCATAAGACAACAAACATACAACAGAAGACATACCACTGGCCTCTAGAATTATCCCTCATCAATAAAGGAAGGTTTGGGTTCAACATTTAACAAGTGTTGTTTTTCTTGGGAAAAGAGGGGGAAAAAGAGGGGGGGGGGGGGTCACCCACTTTGCTGTTTGGCAAGAAAAAAGTACTCTTATTGTGACAATAAACAACACTTTAAATGAGTGTGATGAGTGCCAGATCATGATATATTCTTTAATCCAAATGAAAATTGGTAGGATCAATGGTAGCAACACCAGAGTGTTCAAGGAGAAGTCTTTCCCTTTGTCATTGTCATGTCCACATTAGCAGTGTTTATTTAGAAATTTTAGATCATCAAGGAAGATTAGTAGCATTACTAGAACAAAGTAACTACACTTCTAACTATAACCATTGAAATTGATTCTGGAATAGAACAAAATCAACAAAAGTTCCCAATCAATCCAGCCCTCTTGATTTGTCAGTTCTTCTTACAACTGGAAAGACATTCTGTGGGTACCACCAAACTACAGAGATTGCATAACCACCCAATTATCAGGCTCAGCATAGCATGTCACAAGTCATGGCAAATTAGCACAATGCAGTTTACGCTATTACAGTGTGGAAAAAGGAAAAGAATATGGTCATAACATTGGAGTTATGGAATAGAACCACCTCCAAAATTGTGACCAGGAGCAAAAGAAGATCATTGACAATCATACATAAATCTTACATTTGGCTGAAAAAATGTACAAGCAATCACTAGCAGTTCAATCTTTTACACAAAACAAACATTAATTACAGTACCTCATACTCCTCAAACTCAAAGCCTTCAATCACCACTACACTAGGAAGATGGTTAGGAGGGGGGCGGAGTAATACTTGAGCATCTTCCCATGTTATCTTCAGCTGTATCAGGTCCTCATTTTCAATTCTTACACGCTTGCTCTTTGCACGCAAGGTGCTGTTCTTTTTCTTCCTAGAGATTGATGATTTAGCTCCTAGTACTTCTTTTGCTATGTATCCTGACTTATCAACTTTTGACCATGAACTAGGATCAGCCAATTCAGCCTGTTGGATTGATGAAAAGATAGGTGATTCTGAACTATCTTTTAAATGATGAACATTAAAATCAATTTGAACAATTCCAGTTTATTTAACACTTACATCTCCATGGGTAGAAACTCCATTCATAGTCTTATTAGAGTCATGGTCCTGTCAACAGATATATGCATAAAAGTGATGTAGATTGTAAGCTAAACCTGTTAACCTTCTGCAAACCAGATGTTTAAAGGCTACAAACTATTGCACTAAAAAAATTATGCAACAAAGCAACTGATATCACAATTGAATTGTGGAATTTGGTTATTATGATAAGGAAATCAGCAATTAACTAATCCTCCAACATAAAGTCAGGAGCAATAATACAGTTCTTAGAGCATAAAGCAGTCACTTCCAACTGCTAAGTAAAACATTTTAGCAAATTGAATTCCAAAAAACCATCAAGATGAAACCTAGACAGTAGAAATAAACACTTGAAAAACCCATTGTCTTACACACTTACAAATACAGATGTACAGTAAGAATAAGGTGCTAAGCTATTGTATAAAGCAAAACCTGATCAGATGGTGGAGCATTTGAAGCCTTTCTGAATCCCATAACCAATTTTCCTTCTGGCTCTAATCGACTAAATGTTACTGAGAAAATAAAATTAATCATCAGTTCCAAAACAAGAAAAATATGAATTCTCGATAGTACCACATGTACTAGGAAGATGACTTAAAAGATAAAAGCATTAAACCAAAACTCAAGATAAAAGCATTTAGAAGGCCAACATAAATTAACAGGCAACATTCAGCACTTAATTGCTTGACAATAACTCAAAACCATGCTTGAAATGTACAACAATCAAGCATTTGTAAGCACCACAAAACCAAGTCTAAAGAGCTATAAAATAGAAAACCAGTGGTAGGAAACAGGCATACTGAGCTGAGCATGAAAAAGTTGCCATTCTACCTGTATAGAAAATTTAATCAACCACAACGTCCAAAAGCTCTCTATTGATATTTGGTTTCGTTACCTATATCTCCTGCTTGCAATTGCATGGACTGTATGCAAGGGGTAACACCCTCCAAAACATACATTCTGCTATTATTATTGGGCCAGAAGCGGAACTGAAATATCCATTCCTTGCCTTTTGCATCCTGGACTTTAAGAGGTAGTCCTTCAGGCTGAGAAATTGGTGGAAAGTAGGCCTGTCTCATGGTGAATGAATAGTGTTATACAAGGATTATCACCATAGGAAGTTGTAACAAACTAAAACTAATACACCAATTTAAGATAAGATCTTCTAGAAATATTTACACCAAATTAAGGTAAGATCTTCAAGAAATATCAATAGTCATCAAGCAATGTCATAAATACACAGCCATAGAAATCTCATGCCAAGGAGAAAATTCCATTAGAGTCAAAACTGCACTTACACTAAACATAATGCAAACAATTTGACAAAATAAATTAATCTAAGAAACACGGTACCTGGAATGACAGCCACAGAAGTCATTCAGGTTATCAACAGTAGTTGTTATATATTGCAGTATATAATAGCTAGAAAAGTAAAACTAAATTCACTATTAACAGTTGTTCTACCATTTTAGCCGGTAAAGATTTAAATTTCTGTAACCAAGTCATGTTTTCTTCCTTTGATAACAAAACAAACCTAGTTTTTTTGTAAATTATCAGCGTCATAAACAGTCAATCATTGTCCACAGACTCACCATTACAACCGCAATTCACATCACTTTATATGTTGCTAAGCAAACTAGATATCAGAAAAGGAGAATTATACTCAAGTCATTGATCCTAATATGGAACACTGACATCATACCAAAAAGGTAAGGTGAAAGGTAAAATTGGGGAACCATCTTACAGCACATATAACCACATTTCACATTTGGTTTATTTTATGAAAATAAAAAATCCTAAAAAGGGCGCACTTCTGCAAATGTGCCTTGCTTTACAGGGGAAAAGCATTGAGCTATGGCGCTTCACGCTTAAGCATACTTCTACCAACAGTGCCTAGTTCCCACATGGTAGGACCGGGTAAACCCCAGATACCTGCAATAGCCCACAAACCACAGGTATGTCTGGGACTTGAACACAAGACCTCAAGGTATAACACCACTAAGGGTCTCTTTGGAGCCATACCCATGTGGGCAATTCTCCATTTAAACATTAAAAGATTGAAACTAGAGAACTAAGACATGTCATTTCTTATGACATGGTGTGGTTGACTGAATTTTTCTTCCTATGGATGCATCAACATTAATGATCATTAAATGAGAAAATTAGGAATATTTTCTTTAACTAAAGAGATTAGAGAATAGAAATGCTGAAAGAATTCAAAATTGAAACTGGGGCACCATCAGACTCACCTCTGCACACTTTTTTGGAAGCACTAAACGCCCAATCCGCCCAGCATCACTATGACTTAACATTTTCTCAAATAAAGGAGTGATCACAGAATTTGAACTCCCATGTGGTTAAGGCTTACATGATGCTGATTTGTAAATAGAATGAATAGACAGGTCTTGCATCAAAAACCAAATAAAGCAAATCCTTGCTCATTAACATAAATCGAAATAGGTTTTGCAGAAATTCTGATAAGAATAAAAATTCCTATTTACAATTATGGCTAATTAGAAAATATAATATTTTAAATCGACTTCAAAACTTTAAAATATGAAGAACATGTTATTTAATCAAAGGATACTCTCCAGATATTTGCTGAAGCTCTTGATCAGTAAACCTGGGCCAGTACCGAGGAAGTAAGAGACTTCTTCCTCGTGCATCCACTCGAGGCCTTCCATTGCGAACCTGAGCTTCACCAGACAAGTCAACTCTATTATGTAAATTACCATGAAACTGCTTTGGAAGAGGTGTAGGAGTTGTTCGCAAATGAGTTCTACTAACCCCGATTTGGGCATTTGTTTCATTTGGAGATGCATGAGGTGCGGTCAAACCAAATTGTGGGGTAGATGGATCCTCCTTTAAGGAGGAAGACTGTTGAGATAAACATGAACTGTGGTTTTCTTCAGACTTAATGCCTGCAACAAAGTTCACATAAACTTAGCAGCCATTCCACCTGTTATTTCTGCGGGAAAATTCTCCAGCATGGAATCAGAAATACAGGAGGTCATCAGAAAACCCCTTCCCCACCCACCCCCCCCCCCCTTTTTTTTTAATCACGATCCAATAAAGTGCATAGCACATACCTGCATTCCCGTTGTCGAGTATTTCCCGTGCACCAAGTTTCAAGTTTCCGTTCATTAATCTTTCAGAAAGATCCTCAATTTTCTTTTTTTCTAAGGGAGAGGCAGATAATCTATCATTGGCATTAAGTTTGTTAATGCCACCTGATATGTCAACTTCATAGGGAAATCTTGACTGTTCTAATGCAGGAATAGAAGAATTAAACAAACTCGGCGCCTGCCGCCATGGTACAGGACCTGATCCAGCCAACTGATTCCAATTTTTGACAGATAGGTCTTTGAGTCTCTCTTGTAAAGGTGGATGAAAACACAGAGATGTTGGCCATGCTGGATTTGACTGAAATGCAGTATTTAAAAACACGGTTATAACAAAATCAATAGTACATAAAATGCAAGACTTGCACATATTAAATATCACTTTGAATGCAAGTAATGCCTTTGCTTGATCATATGAGAAACTTATCTGCTCATCATAAGTTTAAACTGTTCAAAAATATCCCATAAAGAGTTGTAGAATGCTATGTTGCAATAACAAGAAAGAGTGAAAAAAACCTTAAGCGGTTTCTCATAATATATGGATGATAAGATTTTGCCAGGGATGAAAAAATCAGATAAACATTAGATTAACAAATAACTATGGAAAAAGAAGGGTAAAAGCAAGAAGACCATGGCAAAATAGTATCTCAATAATTTACTTATTGGATTCTCAAAAAAAAAAATAATAATAATTTACTTATTACTAAATATCTGGAAAAACATTATGAGTAGAATATAGAAACAGATTGATGCACTATCATATGATCAAATTTTACTTATTTATAACAAAATTTTTAAAAAAAAGTCAAGCAAGAGGACAGGAGGGATCAGTGGACAATGTAATGTAAGAAAATGCCTCAATTATGATTTATGAGATGCCATGTCATTTCACTTCGTTTTTTTTTTTAATGAGTAAATGATTTTCACTCAAAGGTTGGCTTATAGTATATGGACCAAACAGTGAGAATTCATTTGACAATTATTGTTAGACAAAATAAAGATCATACGCAGTGCAAAATGCTCGCGTTTCTACAGAGTCTCGTCTTGTCAAACAGAATGGGGCTAAAAATCCTCCTCTATAAATAATTTCATGCAAGTTAAACATATTATTTTATGATTACCCAATTTGACATTTAGCAACAGTAAAAGAACTTTAAAACAATATCTCCAGCTCCTGAGATGAGGCAATTTTTACCTTCTTCAAGAGTAAATGAACAGTTTATTGAATTGAAGTAACAGTTATGAGTTTCAAGCTCACACCAAACATGCGGTGCATGAAGTTCATGAGTGTAGCCAAGTTCAATCTAAGCAATACCAAAAACATTTACCTTTTATTTCTCTACGCATCAAATTTGACTGATTTAAGTAGAAAATTTTCCAAACTTGACAGTCATACAACACTAATTAAGGATCTAGCCAATGAAAATTAGTGAAATACTCTCAATCAAAAGCAACTGGTAGTAAATTGGCAAGAACTCCAAGGCAAACAATTGCCCAAAATCAAATAATGGCACAACAAACAACAAAAGAAAAAATGCATATAAAAGAATACAAGAATGGAAAGCCAAATAGAACCGTACCCAAGGGACATTTTTCCTTGCACACGTCATGCATTCAATGCCTCCAGGATCCAACAATGTAAATGCATGACTTGAAACAATACATCCACAATGAACTTGCTGCAAAGGAAGATTACCCATTAGATCGTCTACTAGAAATCAAAAACTTTTAACTGGAAAATGAAAACTTACTTATTTGATATCTATCACACCTTTAAAGAAGATTAATAAACTGAAATAAACATCCAGCTCACCTTCCCACAAGTCTCACAACACCTCCAACCAGTAGAACTCAAGTGGAAAGTCTCACAGAATCTTCCTTCCTCATAAACAGAACTAATGTCAAATAAAACTAGAGTCAGATTTTGTATAACTAAAGAGTTAGAATAAAATTATCACAAAACAGATTAACAGTTCTTTATGCTATTGGATTAAAAACATGACAAAACTTTTTTTTTAAAATAAGTAATGGAAAATTTTATTCAAACCATAAAAATTAGTCACCCAAGCATACAGGAAGCAACATGGCAAAACGTTAGATAGGCTAAAGGCTTCTTTTCAATTAAATATATCATCCATTTAAAAAAAATACAGAGTACAAATATCTAAAAACTCCTAATTTCTTTAATAAAATAAATATTCATCTCCACAGTCAAAAGCTATGTCCCAGCTAAGTCAGAACCAACTGAGTTTTTCTTTTCAGGCCACAGAATTATCCTAAGAACTAATTTTGTTTTGAACAGACAAAATATAGATTGTAGCCCATTTAGATTATGCATCCACCCCTAAGAAATAAACAAACAGACAGAAAAGGCAGGTACAATCAGTTATATATGGGAACACAAGGGCATGAACACACACATGCAGCAATGATACAAAGAGCTCTCTCTCTCACTCACACACACACACACACACATGTAGCAAAAATAGACAAGGAGCTCAATGAACATATAGGTATTTTCTAATTGAAATCCTTACCAATACATAAGGTTTGGGTCTCCACTATAAGATCAATTATTTTAATAATGCCAGCCACTTCCTATGTCAATTTTTGTACTAGAACCACCCCCAACCCCACCCCCCACAAAAAAAAAGAAGGAAAAAAGAAGAAAAAGAGCACAATAGAAAGAAGATTCTTATACAAGCAGAATATGCTGGAAAGTACAGAGATTTTGTTATCCTCAAAAATTGGAGAAAAAACAACTAGATGATAAGAAACAAAGGACTAACTTGGCCCTAATAAAAAGTTGTAACTTAGCAATTGAGTAAATGAAAAGGCAAAGTCTGTCATAGGCTTTCAAGATAGAAAAAGTCTGAGGTGATGTAAATATTTGTTTGGTTTGACAGTCCCTTCACAATCAGCAGGATTCAACAAACCCTCTCAAGGATTACAACAGGGAACCTCCTCCACAACTTTGAAAATCTTTACACTGACCTTCAAAACACAATTCTGAACGCATAATTACCCAAGCAACCAAAAAAACAGCAAAAGCACATGCCAAACACACAGGCAGATTGTCAATGGTTAAGGCAATGAATGATCATATGATAATTGGACCTATACATAATGCAACGATTTAGCACCCTTTAGTCTCTGTTCATCAAATAATGAACTAATATGGAGCTTCAAACCAAACTTAACTCGCAAGCTGCAGAACTTTACATTTGCACTTGCATTAATTATTTCCCACTTGGAATTAGGCAAGATCAAGCAAAGCAAACAGCCACCTAATAATTGCAATTTAACAAAATGGGAAATGTGCAATAAAGGGTACAATTTAATAAATAAAAACAAGTACACTCACAGAGAAAAAATTCTGGATGAAAGTAATACACATGTACACTCACAGAGAAAATGTTCCCCCCATACCAAATCACAGAAATCATGATTTTTTCCAAATAAATAGCACATCAAAAACACATTCTACAATAAAAAAAATGCTCAAAAGAACTTCCATATCCATCAACTCCCATTTCAGAAGGCAACTCAAGCAAATGAAAAAATCGATTATTCAGCTTCCTCAATCAAACTTCACAGAAGCAAACACATCAAAGCCCAAATCCAATTTCCCAAATAAGCCGTCTAACAAGCCAATATCCAGCTCCACAACCAAAATTTTAGCAAAAATCCCCAAAACAACCAAGTTAAAAAACCATGGCATCACACAACAAACTAGAACTCAAACCAATCAGCCACACTACAAAACCTCAAACACACGCCAAATTAAACCACCAAATCCCCCAAAAAAAAAAAAAAAGGCTAAAAACAAAGAAAGAGCAAAATCCTCTGTACCAGTCAATAAATCACTAAAACAGAACAAAGAAACATAAAAGTATTGCTTACGCGCATCGATCACAGAACTTGACGTACTCGCCATTTCGGAGCCTGCAGACCTTCCTGGCCGATTTCAACTCCATGCACTCTGAATTGTAACACACATTGGTTGATGACGAAGCTGGCGACATCGAAAACTAACAGTAGCAGAGCAAAATGCTTACACAAAGCCTAGAAATTCAAAGACCCAAAGAGTTGTAGAGAGAGTGCAAAAATTGAAATGATAATCGCGATGGCCTGATCTATATGAGAGAGGAAAAGAGTTGGGGAGGGTTTTAGAGAGAGAGAATGGTATTTCTGGAGTGAGAGAAAAAGTAACGCACTTTCTACATTATATCCTATTATATAAACGAGGGTTTATAAACACGTCAACTCTTGAGCTTTTCTGTTCTTTGAATCTTTCCATATTTTCGAGCATTGTCGGTTTTCTTTTTCTATTTAGACTCTTCTCAGTTTGTTCCAAAATTACCATATTCTCTGATAGTATTAAGTTTTCCTTGTTACCGGTTTGGAGAATTATTGCCAACCATGTAATACTAGCCAGAAACTCATGCAATGCACACAATTTTAACAAAATATGATTTTTTTTCTTTGTTTTATTTGTTGTCTAAATATAAAATTTAATAATTACGGTAATGATAAACATGCATTTATTATGATTGCATATATATGGAATTATTTGTGATACCATTTAATACACACACACACTATATGATATGAAAAGATTTTAATAAATGGCATAAATATAATAGGTTTTATGCATAATCATTATAGAATTTTAACTCAATTAATACACACAAATCTATATATTAAAATGATGACGTGAAAAAATGTGGGCTTTCAAAAACTTATATGCCAACATTAGAAGAAGCTAACCAAAGTCAAAGTTTAGTTTTATATATATTAAAGATTATAGAGAAGTTATAATCAACTACATGTTTTTTGAGTCCAATGTGTTATTCAGAATCTATTTGGGATAACTTTTCATCTTTAGTAGGAAAATCCCCCTTCTCTAGAGCACTGCCACATCAGCCCTTATCATCCACCACGATAGCAATTTGCCATGACAGCATCTAACCCGCAATCTTGACCAAGAGGTCACCTAATAGCTCTCTCTCACACACACGCGCGGCAAAAAATAGACTAAAAGGTCAAGGAACATATAGTTATTTTCTAATATATTGTTAGGATCATATTAGGAACTCAAAATGGTTCAAGGCCTCTAAATAGCACTTTGTGACAACCTTGACCAAAATGCATCCAAACTCAAACCAAGCCAAGTCCAGGACTCTCTTGCACGTGGAGACATCTAGGCAATCAGTTTAAGGCTTGAACTAAAGTTGTAATCTATGTGGGAAGATAATTGGGCACATGTCCAAGAGCTGGCTAGGGTTAGAGTTAGATATTCATTTATTAGTTTCCAGTGGATTGAGTTAGTTAGAGCTCGAGCGCATGTAAGACATTTATGACATGGGTTAATTCTTGGGAGCACATGCCAAATTAGAGTGCCAATAGGGGTTAACCATGCATAGCCAATAGAATTAGATCATGAGTTGTATGAATATAGACATGTAACACTCATTTGATATCATGTGTAATAACAATAATAATCAAGTTTCCTTTGAACTAAGTTTTCACCCTAGTTGTATAATAAAAATCATGCTTGGAGAAGATGACTCTTTCAAAAACGTCACAAGCCATTCAATCACTCATCGTTTGAAGTCCACCAACCAAAACCCTAGCATTCTCTAAACATCAACATTTATATTTCCATCATCAAGAACCTTAGATACCCAAAATCCCAAAGCCCTCAAACACCAAATTCCAGCATCCAAACCAACAAGAACTGAATCTACTCATCAAGGAACACCACCTATAATTGTGCTCCTTACATTTATATCCTCAGCAATACATAAGGTTTGGATTTCCACTACAAGATCAATTATTCTAATAATTCCAGCCACTTCCTACTCCTACATCAATTTTTTCTAAGAAATAGACAGGCACACCCCCCCCTCCCAAAAAAAAAGAAGAAGGAAAAGTGCACAATAGAAAGAAGATGATTCTTAGAGGAATAATGTCTTTACTGTAAAAATGATCAGAATATTAATTACAACTACAATATGCTGGAAAGGATGGAGATTTTGTTTATCCCCAGGCATTGGAGAAGAACAACTAGGAAATGAGAAGCAGAGGACTACCTATGCCCTAATAAAAAGTTAAAACTAATGTAAATATTTGTTTAGTATGACATTCCTTCACAATCAGCTGGATTCAAAGAACTCTTTCGATGGTTAAGATAGGGAACCTCATTCACAACGTTAAAAATCTTTACAGTGACCTTCCAAATACAACTCTGCTGCAGAATCACCCAAGCAGAAAAAAAAAAAAGACCAGCAAAAAGTACATGCCAAACTCAGAATTAGAATGTGAATGGTTTAAGGAAATTATTAATCATACGAGAACTGGACCAATACATAAGGCAATAATTTAGATCCTCAAGTCACTGTACGTCACATAATGAACTAATAGGGAGCTTCGAGACCAAACTTAACCCGCAGGCTGCAGAACTTTACAGTCACACATGCATTAATTAATTCGCACTTGCAATTAGGCAAGAGCAAGCAAAGCAAACAGCCACCTATTAATTGCAATTTTACAAGATAGGAAATATGCAATAAAGGGTCCAATTTTTTTTTTTAACTGGGGTTCCAGTGAGAAATTCAGAATGAAAGTAATATACATAGACTCACAGGAAAAAAGTTTTCCCCCAAACCAAATCATACTCGTCAAGATTATTTTCCAAATAATTAGTACATCAAAAAGTCCACTGAATTAAAATTTAGGGAAATAAACACAAAACCCCCATTTGATTTCCCCGTAAAACACAAAACCCACTTAAGTTTTAAGTGTAACATTTACCCTTGTGGTCTTGTCCTATATGTAGACAGTAAACCGTTAAACATCCGTGAAAACAAAAGCTAAAATTTCTCATGTGTTCATAATTTGTGTTACACTCAAAACCTCCAGGGTGGTGAAGTCACGAGTATTGCACAATTAACTTTTTACACTCAAAATCTCCAAGAACTCTTTCCGGGTAATAGAGACAAATTCTACGTAAAAGAAAAATGCTCAAATAAAATTTTCATATTCTTCAACTCCCATTTCAGAAGGCAACTCTAGCAAATGCAAAAATCAATCATTCAGCTTCCTCAATCAAACGTCACAGCAACAAAAACATCAAAACCCGAACCTAATTTCCCTAACTAACTTTCTAACGAGCTTAATATCCAGCTCTACAACCAAAATTTTAGCACCAAAAATGATAATAAAAAACCATGGCAGCATTCACCAAACTCGAAGTTAAACTAATCAGCCACACTACAAAACCTCAAGTTCACGCCAAATTAAGCAACGAAATCCCTAAAAAAAACAGCAAAGCAAAGCAAAGAAAGTGCAAAATCCACTGTACCAGTCAACAAAACAGTAGAACAAAGACAAAAATAGAAGTATTTGCTTACGCGCATCGATCACAGAGGTCGGCGAACTCGCCATTTCGGAGCTTCCAGCCCTTCCTAGCTCGCTCCGATTTCAATTCCTTGCACTCCGAATTGTAACACACCTTTGCCGACGACGAAGCCGACGACATCTAAAGAAAAAAAAAAGTAAACGGTAACTAGAGCCGCCGAGAAATGCTCACACAAACCCTAGAAATTCCATGGAGTTTTAGAGAGAGAAAGTTCGAAAATCGAAATGGAAATCGCGGCCTGATCTGTAATCATATGAGAGAGAGGGAAAGAGAGTTTTGGAATGAAATGGAGAGAGAGGGGGTTTTAGAGAGAGAAAGAGAATGGTATTTTTGAAGTGTGAGAAAAAGTAAAATGTATTTCTATTTGTATATAGAGAGAGGCTTTAAAAACACGTCGGCTCTCCTGAGCTTGCTTTGCTTTTCTGTTGTTCGCTTCTTTCTTTCCATCTTTTCGAGCGTCATCGTTTTTCGATTTTTTTCATAAAGACTTTTCTCACTTCATCTTAAAATAGTACAGTGTTTTCTAGCCAATAGAGAATAATAGTCAATAATCCATTTAGAAAAATGGTTAATAATCTATTTCGATTTTTTTCATAAAGACTTTTCTCACTTTATCTTAAAATAGTAGAGTGTTTTCTCATTAATTATTAGCCTATGGAGAATCATCTATATATATATTTAGGAAAGTGCTAACAGATACCTTAAGGCAATGGTTAATAATTTATTTAAAAAAAGTTTTTATGGAAAAAGAAAAAAAAAAAATATTTTGACAGTTTTTTTTATTTCTCATAAAAGTAATGTCAAAATTTTCCTAAAATAGATTGTTAATCATTGTCTTAAAGGCACTCGTTAGCATGACTCATATATAAATATATATATATATATAGTGTGTGTGTTGGGAGGGGGGGTGTTTAATGCAAGAAAAAGTCTAGAACAACAAAAAATTTTCATAACTTGACGTAACAGGGTGTGATTGGTGAAAAAAAAATGTGTGAATCCATGTGTAAGTGATGTTTAACTACTCATATTTTACCACATCTAAGTTGTGGCAAAAAAATTGTGGAATAATTTATGATCCTAGAACTACTGACTTTCATTTATTTATTATATTATTAAATTTATATTACTTACATTTATTATCATTTGTCGTAAAATTAGTAATAGTCTTAGCATTTTTGACATGGTTAATAAATGATGATTTAAACAACTAATAATTATTAAAATATTTAATATAGCATTAATAATGTTCTTACCTTTCTCTAAAAAAAACCAACTAATGATACTATAAATATTACAAATTTTGCTGCATTAACTTTATTATAGAGCCTTGTACTCAACAGAAATATCTAGAATTTAAATATTTTGTCACGTTTGTTTATTAAGTTTTTGTAATAAAATTAGGATAAAGTTTAACTACAAAATTGGTTGTAGTGTAAGACTACAACTTTACTCAATAAAATAAATATTATTACATGTTTTGAAAATCTAATCGTTGAATTACATGTTCTTTATGCTCTAATATACATGTCAAATTTTGTGTCAATCGGATATTATTTACCATATGATCTATAAGTTTATATTTTATGCACAATTTCAAACTACAAAAACTTGCAATTTAAACAATTTATTGATGACATAACTATTGATCTTTAATTTTCTATAAAATTTGCAAGCACGGAGAATATAAGAATAAAATTTAATCCAATTGTGGATTTGTCAAAATTCACCACCAATAAAAAGATATTGAGTAATGTTGTTGTTTTAGGGTACAACCAATTTTGTAGTTAAATTTTGTCCATAAATTACTAATAGTATTTTTAGTATTCTCCTAGTGTAGAGTCTATTTGTCATTAGTTTTTCATTTCTTAAAATATCACCTTTTCTAGTTACAATCATCCTTAACCACCATTCAACATAATGTTGTCAACAAAAATCAAATAAGCTATTGGCTATTACCAAAATCAAGTCAATCAATGATAAATAACTGCAAAGAGCTTTGTAGATCAACTAATCAGCATTTTTTAGTGTTTCTAAAACATCTAAAGTTTAAGGGGCCGTTTGGTAACGTTGTTCTAGTACGTTATTTGTATTTTTTTTTAAAATACGTGTGGGTAAAAAAATGTATGAAAATACGTATAATGTTGTTTAAAAATTGAAAACATGTGTTTAAACACATGTACCAAACGGGCCCTAAATTTCCCTCCTCCATTATATCAGTCTAATTATAACAAATAAATAAATATCCATTTTTTTTCTTTTTTCTAAACATCAGTTTTTTTTTTTTCCAAAAAAACTAGTTAAAAACTAGAACTAAAAATATTCCCTTATAGAATCCGGTTAATTTTTTTTTTATTATTATTATTAAAAATGGTCGTTTTATAAAAAGAATGTATACTTTGTTGGACAGTGCCAAAACCCAGGACACCCCTCCATCCCAAAGCTAAGAATAAAACTGTTTGCACATATACATTCCCCCCTGAACAAATTTCAAATTTGATATTTTCGTGAACTCCATGTTAACTAAAAATAGTTTTAATCTGATTTTAGACAAGCAGTTCAATTTTGAACTAATTTTATTTTCTATTTTTTTGTATAATGACATTGAATCATAGCTCGTGCAAAAAGTTATGTCTATGTTAATAAATAAATAAATAAAAACCTAATGTTTGTATTTTACATACTCACTTTTCAAAAAAACTCACATATAATTATCTATTTTATACTATATTTTATTAAAATATTTTTTATCAAAATTGTTATTGCTCTCTCTTTTAGTATATGAGTGAAAAAGTATTAAAAAATAGATTTATAAGTGAATAATAACCGTGTATACATGAACGAATATTAATGATTTTTAGAGTTGAATGTATAAAATTTATCCCTTATTATATATATTACACATCTACTAATGACTAATGTGAGTGTTTTAAGGTCTGTCAAACCATCTCTAAAAAGTTTATTTAAATAAATACACACATGAATAGAAAACAATCAAAACATGCACATATGGGGAACAAGCGAATGTTAGAAATTTTAGGCTAAAAAAATTGACTCGTGTTGGACTCTGTAATTTACGATAATAACCCACGTGAATAAAAAATATATATACATGGCGAGTGTAAATAATTTGTGTACGGCGCGAGAGTAGGCTTTTGTAAAGTTCAGCGAATTTACTATAATTTATTATCATGCATGGCCCATCCATGGGTCATGCAATCACGTAACCCTTACTTCTGGGTTCCAAACACGCGCTTTTGTTTTGACAAAAGTCTGTCTTTCACTCTTTCAGTTCAAAGTTCAAACTAGCAAGAAAAAATTTCCTTTCTTTCTTTTTCTGGTTTGGTTGTGTTGGTACTTTTCTTCTTTTTTTTTTTTTCTTTTTTTTTTCTGAATAAAAAAAAGGATCTCTGGTGTGAACTTATGACCCATAACACGTGACGACAATATATAATATCACGTATTTTGCTAAGACTATCGCTCAAACCACTCTTTTCTAGATTATGAAACAAAGACTCTTATTATCGAACCACCCGGTGGGAGTTGGTACTTTTCTTTGGTGTAAATTTTCAGATTCAGACGAGAATTAAGCTACCATATAAGTATTTAACAAATTAGAACCTTTTAAAAGAGTTAATATATCGATTCTCAAAAAAAAAAAAAGAGTTATTATATAGTGGACTATGACGTATAGGGTCACTATTTTTTTATTTTTCTGGTTGGCTACCACTTACTGAGCAGAAAGTACAGGAATTGGTCACATTTTACAGTAATGGTGGGGCCAAGTGAATAATCAAATAAACCAAAGGATTCAATATATAGTTGAGTTGAGTTATTAGATTTTTTGTTAATGGTTTGTGGATTTGGTTTTGCTTCCTTAACTGAAGTAGTCGGCTATGGTTGCGGTGGGAATGGGATAAGAAAAAGAAAATGTAAAAAGCTTTTTGTGGGGTCCAAAAACGGTCAGCTGCGTCGTAGACATTTCAGCAATACCTTCTTTCTTTTTCTTTTTTTCTTTTTTTTTTTCTTTTTTTTTTGCAACAGTTAATTTAATTAGCCTTTTTTAGAATTTTTTTTTTTTTGATAAACTAATTTGCCTACCTTGGATTAGCTTAAGAATATTTTATCCTATAATCGTTCTTTTAATGGGTGTCCTTAATTAGGAAAATTGTTAATAAACTATTTTAATAAAATTTTAACATAATTTTAATGAAAAATATAAAAAAAAATTAATTTTTTTAATAAAAAGTTTCTTAAAATATTTCTTAAATTAATGTCCCTAAGACCTCCGTTAACTTTATTCTTTTATGACCAAAACTTCTCTTATACAATTTTTACCATTATTTTAATGTGATCGATTGTGAGTGGTTATATACCACTTTTACATAGATTCATATTTTTTTTTCTTCATTATCCACAGTCAACCATATTAGAGTTGTGGCAAAAAAAAATTATGTCCACAAACTTTCATATTTAATTGACTCTCTTTCATAGAAATTAAAGTGTCAAACTCATAACAAAAATAAAATTCATTTACTACAATTTTTTTGTAAAAATTATTCCACTTCATAAAATATGGTTCCATCTTAAACACCTTTTAGTTATCCTTATTTCTCTACTTTATCATCTTTTTCATCGTAAAATACTTCAAGTTTGATTATTGTTTGAGTCTCTTTTATTTTGTAATCAACAAGTTTAGGTATACAATATTTTTCATAACAACATTTTTTTTAATGTCATTTTGGAGTATTATCATTTTCACACAGTTCTTTCATAATTTTTTGTTATGCGCCAATTACGATAGATCGTATTAAAAGTTGCGAAATACATTATCTTTCTCTCATTATTATATTAAATTGTGGTGACACCAAAACCAAAGAGGCATATTTTCATGTTAGGAGGATACACACGACAAAAAAAATATCTAGCCTTCAAATAGGGAGTATGTTTGGCTCAAGGTAAAAGATATTCATTGATTAAAAATTAGAATTGTTGGTTTGCTTGATGTTTATGCAACTAGTGAACAAAATCGATCTTGGAATACTCTAGAGAGCACGCAAGGGAGCGAAATGCAAAGACTAAAAAAGACAAACACGAATATAAGATAAATTTTGTCTTATAATAATATGATAAATACTATAAACTGATGACTCTTGCATATATGGGATTGAATCTCGACCACATCTATAACAACGTTGTTTTCCTCGTTGTTTCGTTCCTAGGAGAAAGCTATAATAACAAAGTTTTGCAATTAATTATAGTGATCGGTGGCGGACAGCCACATGTATATTAATTTTTCATAATTATTAATTATTGCCACTTGCTGGAGTTTGATTATGAAGAAAGACAATTATTAACTTTATCATCATTAAAAACATGCATTTATTTGAACAAAAAATGTGTGGTTAGCGTAAAGTAATTTTTAGGTACTCTTGGAGTATAGAAAATGGTATTTCCAACTATTACATTCATGGTGTTTCTTTCATATTCATGATGAAGTTCATTATGAATGTGAAAAGAAAAAGTATAATTTATTTGTATTTTGAGAGTACTTAAAAAATTTTCGCCAGTGTGTAATTGGGTAGGTAGAGAGTAGAGACACGTACAACATAGTAAAAACATGCATTTATATATAACCAAAAACGTGGGGTAGTGTGTGGTTGAGAAGAGACGAAAATCAAACATACATACAAACAGAAGGAAACATGAAATTAATGAGATGTGTTGGCTTGATACGAAAATTGAATAGCTTTTTTGAATAGCTTTAATTTGCTTTGTTCTTTTTGAAGATTTTTTTCATCCGTATAATAAAATTCTTGTTCAGCCATTCAAAAAGCTCCACATACTTTGATTTTTTTTTTTTTTTTACACCAATAATTAGGAATGAAAGAAATATTTATATCTTAAATGTTTTCGTTAAAAAAATTGAAATATTATAAGACTAATTTTAAACTTTAAGATCTTTTAAGAAAAAATTATAATTTATAGGTCATATATTTTATATATCTGTTGATTATAATTTGCCAAAAACTTAAAAAAACTAAGGAAATTTTCTATTATAACTTTATTTTGCAAAACTCAATAGAACAAGAGTCAACAAAAACGCAAAAAAGTGAAAACTAAAAAAAAAAATATAATAAATAACTAAAGGTGATCCTGACAAGAAAATATGGCCGTACATGCAGAGTCAACATCCTAAGTTTCACTATTTTCTATGGTGCACTGCACATTTGAATATAGGCGATATGTTGGAAAGTATGGGAGGCCATACCACACTGAAGTCGAAATTCCAGGTGAAGTGATATTTTCCCCAATGAGAAACAGTAATTCTCGCCGTCATTGTTACGCTGTTGATTATGGGACCCACGCCATCCAAATTCTAACCCAGTACTTCTTAAGATAAGAGTAACATTAATCATTTTAATAATAATTTTATTAATGTATGCCCGTTATAGGAAACTATTTTAAGAAATTATTTATGAAAAAATAAAAAAGTAACTAACTGATTTAACAATTTTTTCAATTTTTCATAAAAAAATTTCTAAAATAAATGATTAACTAGACCCTTTTAATAATATAACGAATATACTAATTTCAACAACTTGTTAAAAAATAGTTAATTGCAGGTGATGGAAAAAAAATTGCGATTTTATAAAAAAAATTTAGTGGGTAAAAATCATCTATAATTTACAATCGACTACTTTAACATTATATGAAATTTATTAGAGTGTCTCTAAACTTATCCTAATTAACCTATATCTGAAGAAAGATAGGTTGATTAGAATATATTGAAACGAATAAATATTAGATAAAACAAGGGAAAAAAATATAATGTATTGAAATGCTTTAAATTCATTTTGTTATGTGCACCATAGTTCCAAAATACTCCATAAGTTAAAATTCGCTATGGGCATGTGTGCATCTTAAGTCTTGGTTTGTTCTTGGAAGGGGCAATCTAGGAGGCCAATCGAAGATGTCGATGTAGGGTTTGTTTGGGAACAGTTTATTTAGCTGAAATTTAAAATTTGTGATTGAAAGTGTAGAGAAAAAAGAGAGTAAAAAGCTAGCTGAATAGTACAACAAGACTCATGAATAATATTAAAAAGTGCAATGAGACACCTGAATAGTATTAAAAAGAAGCTAAAAACTCAAATAAGCTGAACTTTTCATCACATCTCAAACAAACTCGTAGTTTGGTCTCCACTCCAATGAATTGGATCAAGCTAAATTTTGAAGCTACAATCCGTGAAGAGAAAACTTCAATTGTAATTGGTAAGAGATGCATCCACTAATCTTTTGTTGGCATGGTTAGATCAACTCGAGCTTGGAAATTCCTTGCTGGAGAAAACGAAAGCAACTTGGAGTGCCATTCAAAACCTAGCTAATGAAGGATTTGAGATTGAAAATAGAATCCTTGAGGGAGGTGCCTGGAATGTCATCAAGCAGATGAGAAATCTAGAAGTCACCCCCAGTTGGAGTATTAGATCTATTTTTTAAGACATTATGTATTTTGCTAAATCTTTTATAAATGTAATATTTTCTTTTGTATGCAAATAAGGTAATGTCTTTGCCCATCTACTAGCCCAATGGGCAGTCCTTGTAAACTGATATAGGCCAGTTCCCATCTTCAAACCACCTCTCCATGCATTTTAGGCATTGGATAGAGATGGGGGGCCAAGCCTGGTCCTTTCTTTTTCTCTCATCTTTCAGATTGAGCAATAAAGTACTTATTTAGCTAAAAAAGAAAAAAAGAATAAGAAAAAGGCTTGGTTCACTCCCAAAGAATAAATATAATTTATTTTGGATATATGCAGTTAATATCATAGTTTTAAAAAGAACCGGGAGCTAGTCCGGTCTGGTTAAAACCCCCAAAACCGGTCAACAACCGAGCAAAAACCGAGATTGAACCGGAAATTTTTTAAAAAAGGGTTTGATGTCCGGTTCGGTTTTTAAAACCATGGTTAATATCTCACAATAGTCTATAGGATCCAATTGTTGTGATAGGTTCGTTGCATGTATCCAAAACCCTTCAATTGTTGTGAGAGTTCCATTGCATGTATCCAATTATTTTGAAAAGTCTATTGCATGTGTTTGAAACCAGAAATTTCCTCTGGCTCCAAGAGTCACCACAGCCCACAATCAGTAATTATCTGTTATATATAGAAAAAAATTCACATTCACATTGCCACTTTAAGCAAACCCATCACATTCAACATATTAAATGTAATCATTCTCTATTATGGCCAGCAATAAGTTCGTTGCAGAACTTCAAATTCAGTGGTGCCCTTTTAGCAGTGGACCCTTATTATATATGTACCACACGATGACCACCGTAGTCATAACGCCCAAACAATTCATGTGGTTGGCAATTTCCACACAACAAAGACAAAGACAAAAAGGCTGATTAATCAAAAACACGAGTATGTACTATGTACTACCCTCGATAACTTTTTCAATTTTCGATAAAATTTTTGTAAAAATAAATTTGTTAATATATGTCTATGAGCATTATTATATATGTACCACACAATGACCACCGTTGTCATAACGCCCAAACAATTCACGTGGTCGGCAATTTCCACACAACAAAGACAAAGACAAAAAGGCTGATTAGTCAAAACACGAGTATGTACTATGTACTAACCTACACTTTCCTTCGTGTATTGTGCTTGTGCATGTGAATAACGTGTTCATGAATCCCCGACTATGACCCCCACTTTTTTGTTTTTTGTTTTGTACATTGTTTCTCTACGTCTCTCCTCCCCATTCAATGGTAAAATAAAATTGGGTTGTGTTAACGGGCACCGCACGGTGCCCGTTAACCACAGAATTTTTTTATTTTTGTCTGACATAATTTTTGTCTTATTTTTGCAATTCATGTCATTTTTTCAGTTTTGCAGGTATTATTCAGAATTTTTTTAACTTTTTCTGACAATTTTTTTTTGTCTTTTCTGCACTTAACCAGCACCAGGCGGTGCTGGTTAACATTCTCCAATAAAATTCTCTAAATCTTTCCCAGCATAGACACTTTGCTTCTAGAGTTTAAATCATTGACATTCTGTGCAGAGGACATAAGACTTGCCATTGACGTGGACCACGTGGTCTATGTGGACTAATTTCTTAAATAGTATGCAAAAAATAATCATGACAATTACAAAAAAATCTTGCAATTTCTAACATCTTGAATTTTGGTCTTGTTTCTCATCATGGTTACTTGATTGCTTGACGTTTAGTTTAAAATAATTGAAAAGGATTTGACATTTGTTTTACTAAATTTTTTTTTTAAGAGAGTTTCAACTTATGGCGTTTGTTTCTAATAATTGCATTTTTTTTACGAAATTAAAACATAACACATCCACATAAAAGTATATGCCAAAAAGTGCGCTATTCAAGTTAAGGAAAAATTAAAACCCCCTTTATTCTAGATTTCTAGTAAATGTATTTAACCACCTAATGATGCATACCATCCATTACAAACCACATGGCTAGTTTATTTGACCTATGCGATGAAAACAAACGTATCATGCCAATGCTTATAAAAAGAAAAAAGAATTTGGACTAATTAAGAAACTTAAAGCCGTGAAAGAGGGAATTGAAAATAGTAGTTTTTCACATGCAAAATTTCGTGGAGTGTAAGTATCACCACAAAATAGAAAGCACTACAAGGACAGCAAACCTTATTCGTAATCATGAGTAAGGTGTGACTGACTTCCCAGAAGTGGCGCCTTAACTTGCATCAAGTTCACACTCTGTTTCATTCTTTCACGATTATGTTCTTTTTAAGTTTATGTAGAGGCTATTAACACACTTATCATGACAGTGATTGCATACCAACCCAACATGAGAGTTGTGTCTCAAAATCCTTAATAGAAACAAACCCAAAAGGTTTTATCTTTTCACTTAACAAGAAGGAGAGACAAGAAGACAACACTTTTAAGTTTTAACTAGAGTGTTTTATTAGAGAATATTCACACAAAAATGAAAATTTTCTTTTCATTTTCGGTTGCTTGGTTAAATGATTGAACTCCCCACAAGTTAGGTGCACTAAACTTAGTAACATATCAATTGTATTTCAATGTAGCCATATGGTTGAACCTTTCCTTTTCAAAGTGATGGTGTTGGTTTAACACATTATTGGGGTGTCCAAAACCTGTTAAAGCATGTAACAAAATCTCATTGGAGTGTGCATTTGTAATTGCTATTGCATAAGCTTTTTTCATAAGCAAGCCTTAACTTGGCTTGTGCGTGTAAAAATAAAATAAAGTCACCAACAATTGTAGGTTGAGTAGTTGCCCAAGCAAGCATTTCGGTTATGTGAGTCAAGTCCATTTTGAGACTCTTACCAGTTACCAGCGTAATGGTATAATGGTATGTTAGACTACAATGATTAGGAACCATTCATAATTATCTTCAAGCAACTTTATAGCAAATAATTTTGATGCAGCAAATGAACTGTACATTGCCTTGATAGTAATCCTTTTTTTTTGGTAAATTTACTCACCAAAGGCAATAAATTGACAGCAACAACTTGTTAAAGAACGTTTCTACTTTTCTTTTGCCTTATTGAGTTATTTACCCTTTCTGGCTCTATACAGGCAGAATAAAATGAACAAACCCATGGAATTTCAATATCTGAGGGACCATCAAATGAAATTGAATCAACTCTCTATAAAGGAGAAAACAAGGTAGCTAAACCTTGATGCACGGCTATTTGAAGTTTATCATAGGCCATGGGTGCCTTTTGGTCACACTTGTAAGTTCCTTTCCCTCTAGCCAGGACCTCACCATCTGAATCTATGATCCCTTCCTTCGTCGGTTCCTTGGTTTGGGGACCAGGTTCCAAGACGAATGCTTTCACCTGTTTTGTTGCAGGATACAGAAAAAACAGACAGAAAACCAAAATACTTTATACATATATATACATAGATTGCCAAAAGCTTGGGTCATTGCAATTTGTCCCCCTCTAAAATATAGGTATCAAATTCAATCTCCCTACTTTACTATGAGATTGAGCAATGTCCCTATTGAAAATAGGTAAAATGCCCCCACGGTAAACAATTTCTGTCAATTTCAAAATTTTAATGGAAAATTCTAAAATCTAGCAATGTCCCCGTAATGAATCTCTCCCCTTCGTATGCAAATTTTCCATTGAAATTTTGAAATTGGCAGAAATTTTTAACAAAATAGTTATCAATTAATACAGGGGTTAATGAGGGCATTGAATCTGATTTTATAGTTTAGGGGGAGCACAATTAACCCCAAAAACATTCTCTCTATGAAAGTTAGGCAACTATGGAGATTTCTTTTCCATCTCATAACTGCGGCTAAAGGGTAAGAAAGAAGATAATGAAAAACAGATTGTCTTATTAAATTTGGTGACCTACCTTGAGGTATGTGACATGTGGTGATTTGACATGACTTCCATCGTTCAATCCCGTCATCAATGACATTAAAGCTAACTGAGGGCAATCCCTCATAATGATCAAGTCTAGAAAACCATCTGAGAACTGCACATCAACAGGCAAAAGAGAACACAG
This sequence comes from Notholithocarpus densiflorus, assembly GCA_030021035.2. Taxonomy (NCBI): domain Eukaryota; kingdom Viridiplantae; phylum Streptophyta; class Magnoliopsida; order Fagales; family Fagaceae; genus Notholithocarpus; species Notholithocarpus densiflorus. Next base: position 539,284 of record JARYZH020000123.1, read on the forward strand.
AAATGTCAATTATGCTTATAATTGATCGACAAATTATTTGAATTTGACACAAATATGCCCTATTGAGAATTTAGCAGAGATTCTAGCAGATGAAGAGAAACTTCAAAGCTGAAATGAAGAGAAAATAATTTCTAATCAAGCTGTTAGGCTCCAAAACTACCACTCTTTTGTAAACACTGAACACCCCCATAGGAAGCACTGGCAGAGGGAGGAGGGCAGGGGGACCATTAAAAATTTTTCACCTCCCTCTTACAATTTTTGTAAAAAATAACAGCTGAACAAAGTCGTTTGCAAAGGGCTTTTTTAATTTTTATTTTGCGATATAGGCAGAGCAAACCCAACATAGCCATATGGTTTCAGCAGAATTGATATCTTGCAACATACCAAGAATTAAAATGGGTGAAAGAAACAAACTAAAACATTCATGCTGAACATGACTTTACCTTGGCATCTGGAGCTGCCAATGTGCCTTCACTACCCCAAGGTACGTTATGAAGCCAGACTGAGACAAATGGTCCACTGATAGTTCTCCACTCTAAATTCTCCAAGTCAATATTAGGTCCCTGGTAACCATGATGCCAAACCTTAATAGACTCCTCTTCACTTGGACTGCAGCTATCAGGCTTGCCAGTAGATATGTTGGGGTAACTAGTTGGCTCTCCATAAGTTTCAAAGCCAGGTGCAGGCACAAAAGAAACACATCCATTGTATTGCCTCAAATGTAAAATTCGTTGAAGACCCTAAAGAAAAGAAATAATTAGCATCAGTGCCTTGATGCAGACTACTATTAAAACAGCAACATATGACTCCAACCCAGCCATTATTCAAATTAGGTGCAACTCAAAGAAATAAGCAAAAAAGATCACATGGAAATCAGCATTGTCAAAGCTGTCACATTTTACTCAACTAGGTGCAAGACACTGTTTATTGCGAGCATTTTTTCACCTTTATTGCTGATGGATATGATGATACAAATTCCACGACCAATGCTTATGTTTTGCAGTCTTGCATGTATATTCCCGAGTTAAAAAAAAAAAGTAAGGTGAAATTGATTAAAACAAGTCAAATGTTAAATAAGAAAAACTAAAGTGTATGCACGTGTATAATACAAGTAAATTTTATTTATTATTTTCCTATTAAAATTAAACTCTAGCTTATCTATAGCCTTTCTAATAGCCAACACAAATACAAACCTCTAACCTGCATTCAGCAAGGAATTCAAACAAAAGCTCAATTTTCCCAATCTGCTAAACATAAATAACAATAGTGACACGTAAGCCAATTTATCCCCAAAGCCTTATTAAGTACTGCTCTGTCATTACTACTACCACCATCATAGCAGAGCTCTGGTTCTTGTTCTATGTAATGATGAGTCTTTGAAGATACTATCAGGATCTTAGAAATTATAATGCAACTAATACAACATAATATTTATTCTGTTCAGTCTACTTGTAACTTTAGATTACAGAACTAGATTAAGTGTTGTAACTAAAAAAATAATGGGATTACAAGTCATATACAAATACATACACACAAATCTGAAGTAGATTCAATGAAAATGATAAATGAGACATTCTTAAAAACATACATAGAAATCTATGCGAGCACTTCCCATCCACCTATACTTTTCAGATTCAATGTCGATATCCGCAACCAGACCTGAAATAGAATGAGATTTTCTAAGAGAAATAATGGAAATATTATGGATTGAGATCCTCTAGAGTTGTTCCTGGGTTAACTCCACCATAGAGTTCTTATAATCCTAATTTTCATCATTGAAATAGTGGTTAGATTTTTCCACAACATCAATAACTTAAATAGATGAGAAAATACTGCCAACCAATTTTTGTTTAAATGTTATTGGCATGGAAAAATCTAAACCATTTATTTGACAATGTATGGTTAAGATTTTAAAAACTTTCTGGTAGAGTACCCGTGCAAGTAAAATCAAGCATACCCCATGCAAGCATCAATATACTAAAAAATTTTGTCTCTCTTTGCAAAATTGTAGCTACATCCAGTGAGCGCTTATGACCTATCAATGATAAAAGCAAACAGCAGAAAATTCTTTAATCAAAATAATACCATTAAAATAATGGCAAAAGGAAAGGTGAATTGAAATACTGGCAGACACCATTTGTAACCTCGGATAATGGTAAGAACAGCATTAGGTGCTGTACAAGGATAGCCAGCAGAATCCAGAAGGGACTTTACCATGCCATTTCCTGTCCCTACAAGAAAAAAATTTATTGTCAATATCAAAATTAATTCAAGGCATTAAAAATGTTCACTATAATAAAGAAACAACCACCAGGCCCTCCTTCGTCATCAACAACAATGAGAATGGAATGGGAGAATAACTTGGTGGAAGGTAATACTATGCAACTTTACATCGCTCCTGCATATTCATAATTAAGCTAATCACCACATAATATTACCCTTCAAAGTACTGTTGAAATGATTAGTGTCCAAATTATAAAATAACTTGGAAATACTCATCTTCGTATTTGGACAAGAAAATTTAACGAAAGACAAATGGCCCATTTTCATAATTAGCACACATGAAAATGTTCATTTACATATATAGTCCATGGCAATGGAGGAGCAATGTCTTGAACAAATAGATTATCATGATTGCACATTATTGAAATGCAGACTAATACATCAGTGCCATTAATGTTTAACCCAGAGGAGGAAGAGGGGAAGGGGAAAAAAACCTTAGCATGAACATATTATTCCATTCATTAGATGATACTTATCTACTCAAGCATACCTACCACAATCCCTGTAATGCCAACTAAAAATAACAATAACATAAAAAGATAGTAACAAACCTGCAGGAACTACTCCAATAGGCATTTTTATTGCAGCCTCCCAATCCTCTCTTTCAAGCAGTCCATTTATTACCTAGTAAATAATGCAATTCTTGTAAGAGCAAGAAAGGAAAAGAGGTCAAAAAGATGCCACTGCCAGAAGTGTTTGATAGTAAACTCGATTCGGTAAATAACAGTGGTTTTCATAAACTACGCATTTAAGCCACAAATTTCATAGTTTTCATTGAAGGCCAAAATAATTAGTAACATATAGACCATGTGACACGAAAGGAACAATCTAACAACAGCAGCAATACCTTATGACATGCATTTGGGCCTTTTGGGCATAGCCTAAAAAATTCATAATGTCAAACCCCAGCAGAATTCTAAAATTGAAAGTTAAAACTAAAACAGTTAGTCATAGTTTTCTATTAATTTATTTCACTAACAGTCAAGGAGTAAAGCATAGAACTGATGACCAAGTACAGGAGAATTTCAAGATGGGATAGTGAATCTTCACTTCAATTCATGAATACAATCCTCAAGAACAGAACTTCATTGGCACCAGAACCATGTAAAATTAGAGTCCTTAATTTTTTAAAAAGAAAAAAGAAATCGAATGCATTTAATAGCTATAACATATCTTCTTCATCTTCATTTTTTTTTTTAAATAAAGAACTTCAACAATCAATTTTTTGAGATTAAAGATTGTAGTCCTAATTGAATTAACTATATATTCCAAAAATGGAAGATCTTAATGCCTTAAATAATTTAGTGTTCAGATGAATTCACAAACTAGCTGTCCACTTGCAGCTTTTTTCCTATAGTTAGATCTTAAATATACCTTTGGAAAGAGATCTGGTAACCATGGTAAGTCATTCCTGCTAGGGTAGCTTTCCACCAAACAATTAATGGTATTCCATGTATTTATCATTGTCACAACTAAAACATATAATACATTTTTGTAGCAATTAAGCAAAGTAAGCCCACCTCAACCAAGATTCCATCCCCACTAACACAAACAATGCCATCATACTTGGACAGATCAAGTGAACTAGCTACTTCTTTTGCATGAAGCTGATATTGAGTTTCTGAGAGATGAATTAGAGGGAGGAAAAATTCAAAACATCATGAGAAACAATCCTATAATTTGGAAAAATTAATGATCAATGAACACAGTTTTTTTTTAAAGAATCCAAACCGTGCAATGTAATATGGACATCGGCGTCGTCAAAAAGAGGTTTCACATGATCAACAAAAATCTTGGATGCAGATTTTTTTCCACCAAATGGGTTCACAAAAACAAATAGCCGTTTAGGCCGACCTGTTAAAAAGAGAAACAGATTACGCTGGAATCATCAAGGAACAATATGACCAGTCAACCCAATTGAAATTCAACAATACAATGATGACATTAAGCTCAAATTTGTCTGCTGAAAACCAAGAAAGGAAATTTGATGATTCTTTAAATGGGATTCACACTAACTGCAGAAATTTTCAAAATTTGCTTCATTCCTCACAACTGGTTAATCATAGAGAATCCTTTCCAATTACATAAAAACAAGTTAAAACCTCTAACAGATCCTAAAACCAAATTAATATGTGCCCAAAGAGTCCAGGTCTAAGGAAATTCGTTCAATGCTTAATATCAGCTACAATGCATGCTTTTTTTTTTCCTCTCAGTTCTTTTATACACTTAAAAATAAAATCCACATTAACCTTAACTTGTGCCCAAAAAAAAAAAAAAAAAAACCCATTAAAAATAAATTTACATAACCATTCAAGTTTTATTTAAAATGCATATTAAATCATAATTCATAACTGAACAGAACCATCAATACCCAAAAACTGAATTAAACACAAGAAAAGGTCAACCGGAGGATTGCTGAAGTGGTCATCCGGTCCTTCTCGCCAATAAAACGCTGTCATTTATGCAAATGTGAAATAACGTCATTTTTTAAATTTATTTTTAATTCTTATACGGATTAGAAATCTGACTCGCACATTTGCATAAGTGTCATTATTATGCAAGTGGCATTATTTTATTGACCCATGACCACTTCAAATTTAAACCATAAATAACGGCCAACCGACATCCACAATTAATCACAAATAATTTTCCTTTCCTACATTTTCCAACCATCCAAACAGACCACAATTAAAAAATTAAATTTAAAAAAAAAATTAAATTTTAAAATTTTTTTTTACCGAGCGAGTCTATGTATTGACGGAGCTTTTGAGACCAGAGGTTAAGAGAGTCATTAGACAAGGGCTGAAACACAAAGTCCTTCCTCACCAAAGCTCCTTTGCTCGCGACACAGCAGATTCCAGCTCCTCCGCCTTCGACGATGGCTCTGATTCTAATCTTCGAGCCCTCCGTTACGAAACCGAGCACCTCTTTCTCCACCGTCAAGCAACGTTGACCTCTCTCCCTCATCCTCAGCTTCCCATCCGCCGTTAGAGTTAACGGCGTCTCGCTTCCGTTGATGATGACCCGGTCAGACACTATGGGCTGCTCCGCCGGGTTCTCGGGTTGCTCCATATCGAAAAAAACTGCGAGTGAATGAATGAATGAATTGAGAGCTGGAAAGAAGAGTCGTCTGTCAGACTCTCAGGTTTGGTAGAAAACCCGGTTTTTTTGTTTGTTTGAACCGGGTTTTTTGTGTGTACTTTGAATGTGAAAGTGAATGTGAATGTGAGAGTTCGTATTTAACAATGATGTTTGAGTCTGAATTGTACTTGGTAGTTGGTACGCAGGTGAGTTTTGTTTTACTTTATTTGTTTTTGGTTTTGTATTTTCAGTTTGGTTGTTTAATCAGTCACGTCACGCGCCTTTGCCGGATGTGGATAACGGAAAAGTCTCCTGTTTTTTATATATATCCAATTTTGAAATTTAATTCCTAATTTGTTTTTGATTTTCTATTAGGGTAAAATTTAGGTAAGATAGCTTCTATATTAGGTTTTGGCTAAAATGAAAACTCGTCCTTTAAGTTTTATCAGAATTCATTTTAGTCCTCTAATTTTGTTTTTGTTCATTTTTATTATCTAAGTTTCATATTTATTTAATTAAGGCATTTTCGTTAACTTTTGTTAAAAAATTTGAAAAAAAAATCTAAAAAATACTTTTTAATCATTAATTGAATTTTTTTAATTTAAAATTTTTGAAGAAAATTTTTTTAAAAAAATTGAAAAATTAACCAAAATATATTACAAGTTTATGGAAAAGTCTTAATTGAATATAATTGAAAGTTAAATGACTAAAATAAACGATAGCAAAGTTAAAGGACCAAAATTAATTTTGGTGAAACATAAATGGTGAGTTTTGAAATATAGTTAAATTCAAATGATTGAATTTAATTATCCTTATAAAATATAATTTTTTTTTTATTGGTTAATGTAATAAAATATTTGAATTTAATTAAAGAGAGACTAATGTAGTGAACCTACATATCTAAGTTTTTATCCTTTAAAATATTCAAATTTTAAAATGAAATTTTAAATTCATGTATTTGATCCTCAAATTTATAATATTTATTTCAAACTTATATTTTGAAATATCTTTATAATTCAAGCACTTAGGTAGATTGAATTTAATTGTCCTCATAAAAAATAATACTATTTTTGTTTTATTGATTAATGCAAACGCTTGAATTTAGTTGAAGAACTTAATGTAGTGCACCTTAGATATGGATCTAAGTTTTTATCCTACAAAATATTCAAATTTTGAAAAGAATTTTTGAAATTTATGTATTTGACAACCAAATTTTTAGAATTTAATTGAAAATGACTCTTATATTTTAAAATATCTTGTAATCGTATACAATATTAACAAATATAAAAATGTTGCCTATAAAAAAACTAATAAAAATGTTGACGTAGCAAATGATGATTCAAGAAATCGAGATTTACTTTGATTGTATGACATGAATTATGATTGAGGGAAGATGCTAAGTTTGTTTTCTTTTTCTACTTTATTGTATAATGAAAAAAAAAACTTGGGAAAAAAACATTTTTCTACCCTTTTAAGTTTGAGTAATTCACTCATTCTTAAAAAAAAAAGTTTGAGTAGTTCACAATTCCCCCTATATCTTGGAAATCAACTAATTTCCCCATTTATGTTTGGAAAATTAGCAAATACCCCCAATGTGTTACTTATTTTTCAGTTATATCTAACAAAAAATTTAAAAAAAATTATTAGTTGGACACCGCAAGGAAGAGAAAAAGTTGAAGATTACATTGTTGTTTTCTTAGATTACATTTGTAATCATTGTAATTTCACTAAAAAAGTAACGGATGGGAGGTATTTGTTCATTTTCCAAAAAATAAAGGGGGAAATTGATTGGTCTCAAAGATAAGGAGGTGTTGATACCCATTTTCGCGATATATTTTCTACAAGCCCGATTCAACCAAGCCCGACTTCCTTGTGGGCTCAATTCATGTATTATATTTTATTTTATTCTTTTAAGCATGGTCCAAGCCCATGCGACTTATTTGGGAAATTGAGGAAGTGTGGTTTGGAAGGTATGGGTTGTTTCCTTTTGGACCTTTTGCATGAGCCCAACCCATGTGTGCTACCAAGTGGGTAAGGGACACTGATAGCACCTCAGGCTTATGGAGGAGGTCTTGTATCCAAAATTTCCACCTAAAACAACTTTTATGCTTTGGGTGACTGTGGCCCAAAGTTTCTGTCCGAACCATTTTTTTCTTTAAAAATAGTTGGCGCTCATTAGCCAACTTCAGCTGCTAGCTTTCATCTAGGTAAGCCTCCCAATGGTCTGAAACAACTAAAAAGGGGGATCCAATAAAAGTTTAGTCAAGCATTTCCAAAATCATGCTAAAAGCATACCAAACTCTTCCCTAAACAAAAACAGCCCAAGCCAAAACACCAAATTAGTATCATAGGGGATAAAAGCTTCTGCCACTACTCAAAAACCAGTCATTAGTAACACCCCAAATTTATATATAAAACTCCCTCTTCAATTCAAAACAAGGCCAACCACGTTCTATCCACATACTTGAAACTTCAGAACAAAAGCCCATTCAGCCAATTAACAATCTCACAATTCCGAATCTTGGGGGTGGAAATATAGGTACAGGGGAACCTTCCCTCTCTTCCTCACAACCTCTCTCAATTTCCTTTTCTTGTTGACTGTGGGTTGAAGTTTCAGACCTGTTGAATCACGTTTTCCCCATAGAGCTGAAACTTGAGAGCAAAATCCCACTGAGCCAGGAAATATTCTCACAATTTTGAACCTTAGGGGTGGAAATATGGATACAAGGGAACCTTCCCTCTCTTCCTCACAACCTCTCTCAATTTCCTCTTTTCGCTAACTGTAAGTTGAAGTTTCAGACCTGTTATGTTTTTATACTTTTTCTACACTTTTGTTATTAGCATTTTGATTCTCTCTTATCAAAGCTCATTAGCCTTTTGTTCATTATACATTTGGAATTTTGGGCTTGATTCTCCATAATAAACACTTCTAAAGAACCCAAGGGGAGATTTGGGCCGTTCTCGCATTTTCGGCTCTTGTCGCAAAAATGTCCCCGACAGGAGGGAAATTGTGAACTACCCCAAACATAGAGGAGGAAAAAAGAAGAAGCTTTTTTCCCAACAAAAAAAAAAAAAAAAAAAACTATTTTTTTTAAGGCACAAAAAAAACCTACTTTAAGTTTATTGTACTATATTGTTTATAAAACTACCCAACTTTAGTATGCTCATTAAAATCTAGGAAGATAATATTATAAGTTATCTTATAAATAACATTATGTATCTAAAAAAAAACTACATTTTTTTAAGGCACAAAAAAACCTACTTTAAGTTTATTGTATTATATTGTTTATAAAACTACACAACTTTAGTATGCTTATTAAAATTGGGGAGGGGGGGGGGGGATGAACTTACACCCGGGCCAAAGGCCAAAAGCCCAGCAGATCAAGCTTTAGAAGATGGGCCTGGCCTAAAGGTGAGGGTGGGAGTGAAGAGGCCTGTGATGTAAAGAGCAGCTCTTCGAAAGAGATCCCGCGGAGATCCGATCTAACCACCACCATCAAGGCCCCTAGCTATCTGAGGTGGTAAGCAAAGCTTTTCCTACAGCAGACACGTAAAGGTCCACAAGTAGCCAATTCACCTCGGTAAATGTCACAAAGAGACAAGGATCATAGAGACAGTTACCTCCGCATTAATGAGATGCTCTCTACGTAATCTTTTTCACATTAAATGCTGGTAGATTGGCCTGAACAGTGCAGACACTTCCAAAAGTTTTTTTTTTTTTTTTCCTGATGAAAGGGTGGTAAAACATAAAGGTGATAGGAAAAGTATCTCCTAGAACTAGCTGGAAGCAGGCCAGCTGGGGATAAAGGAGGGGAAGACGCCTATAAAAGGGGGGGGGGGGGAGATGCAGTGTGAAAGGAGGTTTAGAAAGATTGGGAGAAAAACTTAAGGAAGAACAAGAGAGAGAGAGAGAGAGAGAGAGAGAGAGAGAGAGAGAGAGAGAGAATTGTAATAGTTGAAAAGAGATAAGAGTTTTTAGTTTTCTGTTCAACTCTTTGTACCTCAAGAAAACGATTTATATATCAATAGATAATCTTATCATCCCTCCATCCCTTTGATTAGTTGTTTAGGGCTCGTTTGGTAAACAATCTTAAACACACATTTTCAGTTTTTAAACAACATTTCACACATTTTCATACACATTTTTACCCACACGTATTTCAAAAAATTACAAATAATATTACTCAAACTCTTATATCAAACGGGCCCTTAGATTTCCCATTATGGAAGTTCTACCTTATATTTTTTGTAAATAAATTGTGCAAGTTAGCTACTTAATCATTGCAATGGAGACACTGTTTGTTTTTTACACACAAAAATCTAGGAAGATAATATTATAAGTTCTCTTACAAATAACATTGTGTATCTAAAATTCAATAATTTTGTATACATGGATTCATGGAATTTGACATACTTAATTTAGTAATTAGTATTACAAAATTGATATTTGTAATAATTTTGTATCACTAAACACACCTGCCCATATATGTGTACTAATGTATATATTGGTGTATTAATTCAATAGCTCGGCCCCCAAGTAAATTCATTACTTTTTACCTGCAGGATAAGGGAAGGTGGTATATTTTGAATATATAGTAATTTCAAATATTTCATTTATAATTTTGATGGTGGGTTTGGTTTTAATTTTATTATCTTATTTAATTCGTATAATTATTAGCTATTAATTTTATTATATTTTATGCATAATTTTAAATTACAAAAATTTGCAATTTAAACAGTTTATTGATGACATAGTTATTGATCTTTAATTTTCTAGAAACTTTACAAGCATAGAGTGTATAAGAAGAAGATATAATCTAATAGTGGATATTTGTCAAAATTAACTTCCAATAAAAAGATACTAAGTAAGGTTGTAGTTTAAGATTACAACCAATTTTGTAACTAAATTTTGTTATTTTTTTTAAATATATTTTAAATTTTGTTATTTTATTTAGTGTTATTTTTTTATTTTTTTATGGGACATGAGATTTTATGTAGATTCTAGTTAGTTTAACAAGTAAATCCTATTGTCAAGGTTTGAAGTTTGACTTTGAACATACTTATCGTATCTATAAAAAAATGATCTTGTGTATAAGCAAAAGTTGAGAATTTTGTATTTAATATGTTTATAGACATACTATAGTTGTGTAGTATTACAAAATTAATATTTGTATTTCAACACATTTCAGCCCCCAACTGAAATTTCCTAGTCTTAGTAGTCTACCCTAGGACAGGATAAGGGGAGATGATACATTTTGAATAGGTTGTCAAGATTTAGATATGGGTCTACAAAGTAAAACCCACCTCAAACTCGATCATTAATATTGGGCTAGTTTTAGGGTGAGTTTGGTTCGGCTTTTTGAAGTTGGGCTTTTTGAAAAAGTTGAGTTTTTAAAAAGTGCATAATGAAAAAGTGATTTTTCAAAAAGCTGAGTGTTTGGTAAAAGCGGTTAAAAAGTTCTTTTAAAAAAAGCTGAGTGTTTGGCTAGCACTTATAAAAGTTGCAGTTTGAGGGATAAATTACCAAAAAGGATAATGTATATATAAGAGAATTTATTTCATATTTAAATCAACTACTTCATATACTTACTAAATAATAATAATAATAATAATAATATATTATTGGTATTATTTTAATAATGTTTGGGCAATTTTTCTTTTTTAGTGTCATAATTATTTGTTATTACCATTAATGACTTATTTTTCAATATTAATTAAATCTAAATAATTTTCATCATCATGCAGCACAAAATGAAAATGTAAAAAGATGATAAAATATACACCAATAATCCAAGTTTAAATTATACTACATATAAATGTAAAAAAGATAATAAAATACATACCAATAACCAAAGTTTAAATTGTACTACATGATATTAAAAAAAAAGAAAAGACAAATACTAATTATTATCCTCCAAATAGAATTAACAATGGAATCACGGAGAACCACCATTGCTCATTTTCGCCTTTTACCGTATTTTCTATTTAAATAATATTATTATTATTATTTTATTAATATCTATCTTTTTAATATCTAATTCATCTTATCCTCATCTCAAATCTCAACCGTGTTTCTCCCTCTCTCTAAATTCTTCTCTGCCTCTAGGACTCCCTCAACTCTCTTCCTCTTTCATGTCTCAAACCAAAAGGTTTGGTACTCTCTGAACTCTCTTCTTCTCTCATATATCAAACCCAAAACTCACACATGGCAGAAAATCCAGCGGCGGAAGCAAGCAGATCCGGGCAGTAGCAAGGCAGATCGGCGGCGGCAACAACGGTGGCAGATCTGACGGCAGCAATGGTGGCAAATACGGTGCGTTTGGCTTGATTTTAAGTTGGATTTTTGGATGGTTTGGTTTGATTTCCTGTTGATTTTAGGTCAATTTTGTGGAGGATTATCAACTGTTGAAAATGGGTTGCAGTGGTGGTGTCGGGTTGGTGGTAGGGTGGTGCCCCTCCTCTTCTTTTATTCTTCTTTTGCTGGATTGTTGTGTCCGTTGGGATGCTGTGTTTGTTCTGTGTTTCTTTCGCTTGGGTTGGAGAATGGTGAAGGAGCTTGCGCAGAGCAGAGAGATGACCCAAAGTGGAATGCACCGTGCGATCTCTAAAGACATGAGCTGAAGGGCAATTTGGTATTTGCACACTCACTCCCAACGGATACCCCAAAACGCCCAATGACTTTTGCAAAATGGATCGGATGAGGTCCATAATCAAATGCGCATTCTCTGAACGTTTTTAAAACGCAACTTTTGACCCAAACGCAACTTTTTGTAATTACCAAACACAATTTTTGGACCAATTTTTTGTAAAACGTAACTTTTTGGGTCCAAAAGTTGAACCAAACGGGTACTTAGTGGTGCTTAGCATCACAAAGTCTTAGTTTCTATAGCCCATACAAAACCCATTTAATTATTTAGTCTGGACCAAATTCACCAGAATCAAATCCACCCAAGAAACCTGAACTAGCCCATTAAGTATTTAACCGCAACCCCATAAAAAAAAAAAAGTATTAACCGCAAAGCCTACAAAGTAAAACCACACATGACACAACATAACAGCCAGTGATAGCCTTCAAAAGTTGTGCATTTTTTCTCTTTCGTTTAATTTAACTTATGGGCGTACCGAAAGTTTGAATAGATGTAAAATAAATATGCCTAGTTTGAATGGATGGCCACAAGAAAAATTGACATATAGTGATTGATTGTTTAGAGAATCCTTCAACTACATAAAATTAGTAACTATAAAAATATAAACAAAATCTATGAAGTATATCTTACATTTGTGGGTACAATGGTGACAACCGTGACCAAAAGTTCATAGTTGTATGACTGACCTATATAGTTGTAACTCTAAAAAATATGAAAAAAAAAAAAAAAAAAAACTCTAAGAATTATGTATTTTATAGATTTTCAAGGCACGTTCTACCTTTACATCATATTTTTCTTGTTTGTAAACTCCATCCACTGCATCAAATAGAACTAGACTTTCTACGTAATTATCTAAATAGAAACAGTTTGATATGTTATTTTTTTGAATATCCCATATGATACTTTGGCTATTTGGTTCATACAAAAGTAAGTCTTTATCATTCGAAGTTAATATCAGAACTTCACCATTTTTCTTAAAACCTATCACCCTTCCCAATCTTACACCAAAATCAATAGAGTATAACTTGGTCCAAGATTCCACAACTCCATACTCTTTCATCACCCACACATCATACTTTTTCGCATGACACTCATAGTAGTTATTAAACCCTCCATGTAGAGCAAGTAATCCATTAAGCATTGCAATTTGTCCCCCCTCTAATGAATATTGACCCCCTTCTATTTCTAAATCCTTAGGAACAGGCACTTCATGATAAACAATCTCATCACCCAAATCGAAAGAAAGAATAAAATTGTGATAAGCATCTTGCATGAAGTTATGAGCAAGCCAGTGCAATGCCCCATTCATAGAAACCGAGACAGTCGCTTGTTGAACAATAAAGCTAGCACTTGGTGGGAAAGTAAAACGGTGCCATTCCCTAGTGTTAAGAGCATAAATCTCAGCCAAAGGAGTATTATCATCCAAATACATAATTCTCACCACTTTGTACTCATTAGTTGGGGCGTGATATCCAAAGCCAAGACAATACACATATGGTGATTGGTCGAGATTTGTAACCAATGGAAGTCTCACGGATCTATTAACAGAAGGGTTCCAAAGAAAATATTTTTCATAAGCATTATGATGACTATCAACTAGACAAATTAGCCCATTGACTGAACCGACTATTTTGTAGACGCTGGTCCAGCTCCAGATATCCCCAGTGTCATAGGGAGGGTCGAACTCAATGAAATCTGATGAGTCATCTATGGCTGGATTGCTATGCAAACCAAAAATTTCTTTTTCGTACTCAAAACGTCCAAATAGAAAATAGGGTGAAGAGCGTTGGTTGCTGCGAGCGAGGTAAGCTTTGGCAAAGCGAGAGTTAGAGATGAGAGAGTACCATGTCTTGCAAACTGACCTAAACCTCAGCACTGACTTTGCCGGTAGTCCTAGAAGAATTTCTTCAATCACCTCTGCGGGCAAGTAGTCTGACATGTTTTTTCCTTTGTTTCTCTGCGTCTGAAAAATATAAGAGATGGTACGGATTGAGGTTGGTTGTGTTACGGTTTATACTACTATGACGCTATGAGAGTATGAGTCCTAGTCCTACTCGGAGTTGAAGTAGATACGTGTAGATTGTAGAAAACTACAAGCAGATCAGCCAGAAGTGTGATTTGGGCTCAGCCCTTTTATTCTATCTGAACCAGACCAAAACATATATAGGTGGGTTCATACTTTCATTCATCCATTTATCCCGTTGGCATCGGTGGCTCAATTTTTTATTTTATATATAATTCATCCTTTCTTTTTAGATGATTGAAAAAGGAAAAAGACCAAAAAAAAAAAAACTACCTAAAAATATGAATTATTTAGGAGAAAATCATATCCACCAACAGTTGCCTTAAAAGAGATTTTTTTTAAAATAGATACGATAAAATTTCAATTTATAACATTCATTTTATAATGATTGTGATTTATCATCTCACCGAGATACCAATTGATTTTTACTTTATAGGAAAAGATTTTTACTAATTAAATTAATTGGAATAGGGATGTCAATTTGGGTTATTGTGTCGTGTTCGTGTCATGTTGAAGTAGGGGTATTCGGTTAAATGGCTTGACCCGAACCTAATCCATTTAATATCATGTCATGAACTTTCAACCCTAACACGACTTGTTAATGAAGCGGATTGACACAGCACGACACATTTGACATGCTTAATTAATGGGTAGTGTTTGGTTGACACGAATGTGACGCGACCCATTTTAACCCGCCTAATATTAAACGTGCTAGGTTGTCATAAATTCAATCAATTTAACCCGTTTCAAAAAAGCTTTTTGATTAATATTATTATAAATTTAATGAACAAAAAATTTAATATAAACTTATAACATCAAAATACCTATTAAGCATATGATTTGAAAATGAATAATAACATCAAATATTACTTAAAAACATATTGTCCAAAAGTTTAAATAACATCAAAATACTTAATAAATAGTATTAAGTTTACAATGTAGTATCATCCATCTAGAAATAAGTTATTTACATCCTAAAAAAAGTGCATACACTTCAACCCAAATCAAAATAACATATATAGTCCAACAACAATATAACATCCATCTATAAATTCGTTCTTTACATCCCAAAAGAAGTGCATACATTTCATCCTAAATTTAAAATAACTTGACTTCATATTCTACCTTTACTTCATATTCTTCTTGTTCTTAAACTCCATCTGTATCAAATAGAACTAGACTTTCCACATAATTATCTAAATAAAAACAGCTTGATATGTAATTTTTTTGAAAATCCCATATGGTTCTTTGGCTATTTGGTTCATACAAAAGCAAGTCTCTATCATTCGTAGTTATTAAAACTTCACCATTTTTCTTAAAACCTATCACTCTTCCCAATCTTTCACCTAAATCAATAGCGTATAACTTAGTCCAAGATTCCACGACTCCATACTCATTCATCACCCACACATCATACTTTTCATCTAACCGTCTGTGTAGAGCAAGTAATCCATTAAGCATTGTAATTGCAATATGTGCCCATTCTAATGAATATTGATCCCCTTCTATTTCTAAAACCTTAGGAACAGGCACTTCATGATAAACAATATTCTCATCATCAATCTCATAACCCAAATCAAAAGAAAGAATAAAATTGAGACAGGTACCATCCTCCCGCATTTGGTAGTTCTGAGCAAGCCAGTGCAATCTCCCATTCATAAAAACAAAGGTCTCTCCTTGAAGATAAAGATAAAAGTCAGCACTTAATTTGAAAGAATGCCATTCCCTAGAACTGTTAAGAGCACAAATCTCAACCATAGCAATACAGTCATCAAAATGCATAATTCTCGCCACTTTGTACTCATTAGTTGGGGCGTGATATCCAAAGCCATGGCAATAATTACATTTTGCAAATAAGGGATTTTTAACAAATGTAAGTCGCACGGTTCTATTAATAGAAGGGTTCCAAAGAAAATATTTTTCATGAAGTTCATCATGACTATTAACTAGACAAATTAGTCCATTGACTGAACCGACTATTTGGAAGAGTGGGCTGTTCCAACTCCAGTCATACGAATGCTCATCACCATAAGTCTCATAAGGAGGGTGGAACTCAATGAAATCTGATGAGTCTATGGCTGGATTGCTATGCAAACTGAAACATACCTTTTCGTGTTCACGACGTCCAAATAGAAAATAGGGTGATGAGCGTTGATTGCTGCGAGCGAGGTAAGCGTTGGCAAAGCGAGAGTTAGAGATGAGAGAGTACCATGTCTTGCAAACTGACCTAAACCTCAACACTGACTTTGCCGGTAGTCCTAGAAGAATTTCTCCAATCACCTCTGGGGGCAAATAGTCTGACATGTTTTTTCTTTGTTTCTCTGCGTCTGAAAATATTAGAGATGGTGCGGATTAATTAAGGTTAAGGTTGTGTTACGGCTTATGCTTATATATTAACTAGTCGCTAACCCATGCTATGCACAAGATTACTAAATAAAATAAAATAAAATAATTTTATTTGAAAGTACATTTATTTGAAAATAAATAAAATTAAGTAAAAATATAGCTATACACAAACTGCTAAAAGAAGATAACAATATTTTCAATTTGTACCACTTCTTGAACCAAAACCATACAAAAATCTTTGCCTAGAATGCAGCAACAATTTCAAATAAAAATGTGCAATATATGCACACTACATCAAGTGGAAAAGAAATATAACTATGCAATAATACATTTTTTGCATTTAGATCCAACAGGAAAAAAATCCCTTGAAGACGCAAAGCCTTGGCATATGATATGATATCTATAAAATGAACTTGCTTGCAGCTTCATGCAGAGCTGAAACACCAACATAGAGATCTGATATAGGCCCAGTCTTCCATGGGTCAAATAATTTGGTGAAACATTAGACACAATCACTTGTTTAAGAAATTAGTACAAAAGATCATATCAGTTGGACCATTTTATTAGTTGAAAAAATTTTCTGCAAAGCCAAAGCTTAACTACAAAAAATCATTGAATTCCAGATGGAACCAAAGGCAACACAAGTAATGGTAATGTTTATTGCAATGGTAAATATCTCAATTGCACTTAACAGTTCATAAAGGTAATGTTTATTTCCATACCCACTATTTGTTTAGTATGTATGTAAAGTTGACTTAACATGTATCCTTCTCAGTTGCATTACACACGGTAAGTACAATTTTGAAGCAAGTCACATGTTTTACTTAACCAAACTAAATCTAACACAAAATAACCAAATCTAACCTTTACACCTTTATCTAATCCAAAAGCCTAAATCATAATCTATCCCAAGAAAATACCCAAACCTAGATCATATTTGTTAAAGAAAATATATACTATATTTAACAATATTTGATGCACAAAATTTTAAATTAAAAAAAAATACCAGAAAGAATATATGACCTTTAGTTTGGTTTCAATACTGACATAATGAAAGCCAATCAATAGATTAACTAAGCCCTATGACAAAGAAAGACAACTTAATGTCACCAATCACAACAATATAAAGAGAAGTATATAGTTGCTAATCCAAGTATACTCTGTTATCCATTAGAAACTATTAGTAGAAATAGGCACATCTATCATCAAAAGCTTAGGTAACACACTAATGACATAAAACTAACCGTCAAGCGTTAGTTTTAAAACCAACACAAGGTATGTAATAAACTAATAATTTAAAAAAAAAAATGGTGTTCAAAGTGGGATATAAGCAAATAAAAGCAGCATTAAATAGAGGCACAACTACAAAAATGGCTTTCAAATCAATATCTAGAAATTCTTAAGGAAATAATATTCTCAAAAGTAACCACATACCACTTTGACTCCAAGCAAAATTATGAAAAGACCAGGGTAAAAGTTCTAAAATTTTAAACCTCCTCATATCAAATAAATGCTCAGATCAATGACCACGACATTTTTAAATCTTATCCATCATAAATAACCTAAAATTTACGTACACAAAACGGCAAAAATGCTGCTTCATTATTAGGGGGAAGAAATTAGAGTAAAAGATTATTTGCATAGATATGAAACTGTCTCAAACCCAAGATTAAACTTCAACCTTAATTATTTCAATAGCATACCAATTATGTTTTAAATGTAAGTTTGCATCTAACAGAATTCAAGTAGCTAAATACATGCTGATCAAAATGAGCAATGTCCATTGAAGCAAAATTACTTAAAAAGGGAAACTGAAAAAGGTCAATCATGTTGCATATCAGATCTGCATTATCGATGACAGCAATATCTGCCTGTTTCAGTGCAGTCAACTCAAAGGCTTCCTTAAAGGTCCAAGTATTGGCAGTTACCCCATAGCGTTAACCCATTGACCATTACTATCTCTAGATCGTGCTGCAAGCTCCAGTGCTTTATCAATAATATATGCTATCAGTATAACACCTCACTGAGTAATAATGTGTGTTTCAAGAGTTCATCAATTAAATCAAGATAGTAATCAGCATCAACCGAAAAAAAAAACAAAAAAAAAAAACTAAAGATTTTCTAAAACAAAACCCAATAACTATTTAGCATCAAATAAACTGTGCCAAAAATTTTTATTGAACCCCATAAACAGAACCATCTGCAACAAACAGCCCATATATATCACTGAAAATTCTGAAACCACAAACTACATCAATATAAAATAAATTTTCAGCCAAATTAATTAATCACCAGGCTGACTCTTAGGCCTTTCAAAAACACACAAACAAAAAAAACCATTAAATCGATACTATCTCCTCTGTTTGCATCATTCAGTAGGCTGCCTTTCCTCTGTTTGGTTTCAATTGAAAAACTTAAATTCTGAGAAAAGAGAAAGAGGAAAGCAAGCGTACCTAGGCTTTGGGTATGGAGTTTGATTTTCAATTGAAAACAATAACAGACAGAGAATGAGTCGCATAATACAGAGAGGAAAACCAAAAGATGCAGTGGCGGTGATCCGTGGTGGTGGCAATCCATGGCGGCAGCGGCTGCGGGAGAATCTGAGTTTTGGGTTTTGATTATGGAGGAAGGAAAGGGTGAGTTAGGTTTAGGGGAAGGAGATGTTAGCGTGTGAGAAGAGGAGAGATCTACTTTTTAGGGGGGAAAATGAGATCTACTTTTAAATCAAATTTAAAAAATAGAAAAAAAAAATTTTGATGTGGAAAATTGTGAGAGTTTAAAGACTTCGGTTTTATATATAGATAGATAGATTAAGGTTAGTTTAAAATTAAGTATAAAATATAATATTATAATTCATATAGTAAATAATATTCAATCGATACAAATTTGACATGTGTATCAAGAGCATAAAGAACATTCCGTCTAACGGTTTAAATTTCAAAATATGTAGTACTCCTTTTGTCCGTTTGTTTGTTCTCTATTTCATTTTGGTATGTCCCAAAATATTGTCCTCTTTTTAAAAATAAAATTAATTAATTTACTAATGTTTCTATTATATCTCTACTTTATTTTTAAAACTATTTGAAAAGAAAACTAACAAATATTTAAAAAAATCAATCTAATTGGGGTACCTTTTTAGCTGCCTCATTAATAGTAACTCTTAAAAAAAAAAGGCTAATAAATTTATTTAAGGGTAGTTTTGTAAACTTATACATTTTTATAAGGCAGATAAGATAATAAATGATATTCCCTTAAAAAGTTTGATTTTTCAAACAAGACAAACAAATTGGGATAGAGAGAGTAATTTTTAAAGGAATTTGTAGCTTTAGGCTATGACTAAATTTTTATCTAAACTTTAACCATTAAATTATTGTTAAATATTATCTGTTAGTCAAGAGTTTTGTAGTTTAATATTCTAATAAAATATTAATTTAATAAGATACAACTTGAGGAACAAAACAAAAACAAAAGCATGGGTTGTGTGAGATTTAAGTTTAGAAAATTTTTAGAAAGGACTTTTAGTTTGAATAGACTTTAAATCTGTTTTAAATTATTGTTAAATCATTCAACTTGAGGGGAAAAAAAAAAATCGAAAAACATGTTTACGTGGCGTTTAGTATGGGAGAATGTTTTATGATTTCCGGGAATGTTTAATAATTCCCATGTTTAGTTGCGAATTACACTAGGGAATCAGATATGTTAAGAGTAGCCACTTGATACAACCATGAAAACTATGGTTGAATATATATAGGTTCTAAAAATTTTGATAATAGACTTTTAGTTGAAGTAGAATTTAAATTTCTCAAACATAGATTATAAAACTTTATCTAAATT
Source organism: Notholithocarpus densiflorus (assembly GCA_030021035.2). Lineage (NCBI taxonomy): Eukaryota > Viridiplantae > Streptophyta > Magnoliopsida > Fagales > Fagaceae > Notholithocarpus > Notholithocarpus densiflorus. Next base: position 559,498 of record JARYZH020000123.1, read on the forward strand.
AAACTATTGTTAAATATTATCCTTAATCAAGAGCTTTGTAGCTTAATATCCTAATAAAATATTAATTTAATAAGATACAAAAGCGTGGATTGTGAAGGATTTAAGTTTAAAATTTTTTTATAATAGACTTTTAGTTTGAATAGAATCTAAATTTCCTTTAAATTATTGTTAAATCATGCAACTTGAGGGAAAAAAACAAAATAAAAAAATGATTATTGTTAAATCTTATCTATTAGTCAAAACATGAGTTTTTTATTTTATTTTTTATTTATTTAATATCCAAATCAAATTAACATACATAGTTTAACAAAAATATAACATCCATCTATAAATAAGTTCTTTATATTCCAAAAGAAGTGCATATACTTCAACCAAAATTCAAAATAATGTAGTTCAACAAAAATATAACATTCACATAACTCATCAAATGTTAAGTATCAATGTTGAAAGAGTTGGAGCAACCAGTAGCTAGACTAATCATGACTATGACTATGAGTATCATCCGTACATTCTTTAGGGTTTGTAAAATTGCAACTTTTTTTTTTTTGATAAGTAACAAAAATTTTATTAAAAAACAGCCAACCCAAGTACATTGGGAATGTACTATGGGGGCATAAATCAATAACCAAGATTACAACAATCAAGTAAAACTGGAAGGGAAGAACAAGAAAAATGACAAAAGACCACACTCCAATCCAGGAGAGTGTGTAAAAAAAAAAAGACTTAATCTCTAACATAGAGCGTTCACATCCCTCAAAGCTTCTAGCATTCCTTTCGCGCCAAATACACCATAACAAGCAATGAGGCACAATTCTCCACAACTCTATATTTCTATGCCGTCCAAACTTACCTTACCAAGACTCAAACAACTCAATAACCTTCTGAGGCATAACCCAATGAATTCCAAACAAACAAAACACCAACGACCACAACTCACAAGCAATGGGGCAATGAAGAAGAAGATGATCAACTGACTCCCCACACTTCTTACACATATAGCATCAATCAAGAACTAGCACACGTCGTTTGCGAAGGTTATCTGTTGTTAAAATCTTACCTAAGGAAGCAGACCATGAAAAGAAAGCTACCCTTGGAGGAACCTTCGATTTCCAAATCATTTTCCAAGGGAAGGATAAGATGGTAGGAGGGTAGAAAGAAAGATAGAATCCTCTAACCTCAAAACCTCTACTCCTTGCTGGCTTCCAACAAACCCGATCCAGACCCAATTCCCGTATTGTCGTAGAGTAGACCATATCCATAAACAGATCAAAGGATTTTTGTTCCTAATCCTGTGGAGGACGACGAAATTTAGCATCCCAATGAATCCTCCCACCAGACCAACACATAACCTCCGCTACTGAAGAATCCTTTGTCCTACTAATACAATAAAGTTCCAGAAAAGCCTTTTGGAGAGTACGATCACCACACCACACATGCTTCCAAAACTTCACTCTAGTACCATCCCCCACATCATACAGAAGGTGTTTAGAAAAGCTCATCCAACCACTCCTAATATGTCTCCACAAACTAACACCATACGCACTGGTCACCTTTTTCGTGCACCAACCACCCCAATCATTCCCATATTTCACCTCAATAACCCTCCTCCATAGAGCTTCGGTCTCCATGCCATACCTCCATCACCATTTTCCTAACAAGACAGAATTAAAACTCCTCAATCGTCTAATACCAAACCCTCCAACCTATAGCGGCTTACAAACCTGAGCCCAACTGACTAAGTGTAATTTAGGTTTACCATTAATACCACTCCACAGAAAATCTCGTTGTAACTTCTCCATACGATTAGCCACCTTCCCAGGTAAAGGTAGAAGGGAAAGGAAGTATGTAGGTAAGGAGGAAAGAGTACTTTTAATAAGAGTTACCTTACCCCCCTTAGATAGATACAACCTCTTCCACCCTGCTAATCTTCTTTCCATCTTCTCCAAAATAGGATTCCAAACTGATAACTCCTAAATTTAGCTCCTAACGATAGCCCTAAATATCTCAATAGAAGAAAGGATTGCCGACAACCCAACATCCTCACCAGAACATCCATATTGTGCACCACCCCTATAGGAACCAACTCAGATTTCCCCAAATTAATCCTTAAACCTGAGACCTCTTCAAATCTAGTCAGAATTGCTCTCAAACTAGCTATTTGCGTAGGATCAGCATCACAAAAAATAAGAGTGTCATCAGCAAATAAAAGATGAGACACTATCACCGAGTTACCAGCCGTATTACCTACAGAGAAGCCTGAGAATTGACTAGTAGTAGCAGCCACATCCAACATACGACTCAAACCCTCCATAACAATATCAAATAGCAACGGAGACAAGGGGTCCCCTTACTAAATCCCCTTAGAACTACCAAAGAAATCAGAAGGACTACCACTGATCAGAATGGAGAATTTAACAGTAGAGATGCAACACATTATCCATTTTCTCCATTTCTTTGAAAACCCACATCGCTGAAGCATATACATTAAAAAACCCCAATTCACATGGTCATATGCCTTCTCCACATCCAACTTACACAACACTCCTGGAACACCTAACTTCAATCTACTATTAATACATTCTGAAGCAATTAAAAAAGAGTCCAATATCTGTCTACCTTTCACAAATGCATTCTGAGAATTTGAAATAAGCCCATGAGCCACCCTTTTAAGACGATTGGCCAACACCTTAGAAATAATCTTATAAATCCCACCAACTAAGCTAATAGGCCGAAAATCCTTAATCTCCACAGCATCCACCTTTTTGGGAATAAGAGCAAGAAAAGAAGCATTAAAGCTTTTCTCAAACATAGCCTGAGTATGAAAATTTTGAAACACTGCCATAATTTCAGCCTTCAAAAAACACCAGCAAGCCTGAAAGAATGCCATAGAAACGCCATCCGGGCTAGGAGCCTTATCACCCTTAAAATCACTAATCACCCCAAACACCTCCTCCTTATCAAAAGGTCTATCTAGCCAACATGCATCATCCTCCGAGATACAAGAGAACTCCACATCATCTAATAAAGGTCCATGAGCCACAGTTTCAGCATATAGCTGCCTATAAAAATGAGAAATACAACTTGCTATAGCCTCTGGATCCGAAGACAATTCTCCATCCACCATAAGCCTATCAATGGAATTAAATCTTCTGTGAGAGTTAGCTATACGATGAAAGAATCTGGTAATCCTGTCTCCTTCTCTAATACAAAGGACTCTAGACTTCTGCCTCCAACAGATTTCCTCCTCCAAATACGTAATTCTCACTGCTTTTTATTCTTTAGTTGGGGCATAATATCCAAATCCATGACAATAAATATATCGCCTACTATGGAGATTTGGAAGCTGCATGGATCTTTCAATAGAAGGGTTCCAAAGAATAAATTTTGTATTGTTAACCAGACAAATTAGTCCATTGACTGAACTGACCATTTTGAAGTTGGTCCATCCATGCTCATACAAATAGTGGAACTCAATGAAATCAGATGAGTCTATGGTTGGATTGCTGTGCAAAGTTAAATGTTGTTTTCCGTTGTAACCACGCCCAAATAGAAAATAGGGTGATGGGCGTTGGTTGTTGCGATCGAGGTGAGTGGTGGCAAAGCGAGAGTTAGAGATGAGAGAATACCATTTCTTGCAAACGGACCTGAATCTCAGCAATTACTTCGCCGATAGTCTTACAAGAATTTCTTCAATTACCTCTAGGGGCAAATAGTTTGACAAATGTGAAAGATGCTGCATTTTTCTTTTTCTTTTTGGGAGAAGATGAGAGATGGTGCATATTAGGGTTAGTTTATATAGTCGGCTTAGCAAGAGTAGCACGTAATGTTTGGGTCTACAAAGTAAAACCCACCTCAAACTCTTATCATTTATTCTTCTTAAAAAAAAAAAAAACACTCTTATCATTTAGATTTAGCTAAAACTTTAGTGGTGGCATAGCATACCTCAAAGTCTTAAGGGATGTTTAGTACCGATGTTTAAACAACAGTTTTCAGTATTGAGAAATGATATGTCCACAACATTTTTACAACAAATCCTAAATGACAGGTTGTTACTAGTTGTTATTGTAAGGTTAAAAAAGTAATCTCAGTATTAAATTCAAATTTGAACCAATAACAACTAATCAGCTATGATTTGTTGTGAAAATGTTGTGGACGTAGCACTTCTCTTTCAATGGTTAAACAACAATAATACTTCTGACACGTATTTATATAACACTCAAACATATATTTTCACATTACTAAAAACTGAATAACAATAATAGAAATCTCCAACTAAACGGGCTTTTAATTTTTATAGCCCATAAAAAACCCATTTAATTATTTTGGGCTGAACCAAATACACCATTCCACCCAAGAAAACCCGAACTAGCCTATTAACCACAAACTCTGCAAAGTAAAAAACCACACAACAATCAACAGCTAGTGCTATGGCCTTGAGAAGCTGCAATGGTGGAAGAAATTGAAGAGGAGGCAGTTCAGCTCGCACGGCCCCAAGGCCTTCATATAAGGAAGAGGGCTCTCAAAAACAAAGATAGTCCGCAATAACGATAGCAACAAAGTAACATCACTAGTGAGCTTTTCTTGAAGAAGGAATATTTTGTTATTCTTGTTCTCATACTATTGTTTTCAAAGCAAAATCGATTGTAATAATCAGGTAACATATATATAATTCGTGAATCAAATAATTCTCGTGAAAAAATTGGAGACTGAATTCTAGAACTAGAATTTGGTGTAGTTCTCTCACAAAGATTTGTCACACACTTAAGTATGAAACTTTCAGCCTAAGTAATCCCGATGTATCTTCCACAACATGTCAAAGCAATGTCTCATGGTCTGATTTATTGCGAAATTAAAACAATCTCAAGCCCAGTAATTTTTTTTACAATAGTTAACTTACTTCACCATTGTAAATAAATGAAGATATAATACATTACAATAGTTTTCACTATTTTTCATTAAAGTTAAGTTGACAAGTTTTGACTCGTTTGCATCTCAGCCAATAATTGACAACACATTTTATTCTATCAATAACAACTTATCACTTTAATAGTTGTGAATATTTTTTTTCAAATGATTTGTGTCTTTATTTATACTTATTGCTCTCAGTTAGCACCCAACATAATTCCTATATGAAACCTATTCAAGTCAAACCCAAATTTTCCACAAGCCCACATCTAAATAGATTTAGCCCACTCAAAATTAAAAAGCCCAAGGTCAGTCCAACCATAGCCCAATCTGAAAGCATATTAAAAAAGCCCAAAAAAAATCAAACTTACCCACCTAATTTTTTTTTACCAACCCAACCTCATCTAAAGAGCCCATCAAGCCCATGTTATTGAAAACCAGCCTAAGTCCTTCACAAGAAAACGAAGCCCAAAACCTCCTCCAAAATCCCATACTAGGTTTTAAACCCACATAAATAAAAAGACACGGCAAGCATTACTCGCTCATAATCGGTCTCAGTCCAACCCCTCTCAAGCCCAATTCAAATAAACAAACTTCATTCCACTCACATTTTAAAACAAAACCCAACCTAAATTCAAAACAAAGCCCGGCCTTAAAATAAAACAAAAAAACCCAAAATTAACTAAACCCCACCAACTACCACTTCACAAAAATCAAGAAAATTACGCCACACTTTCTCAAAATTACATTTAAATTGCAAAACTATTCCAAATTTACATATTAACCCCAAGCTCCAAAAATTAATTTTCAACCCAAAACTCCCAAAAATTTACCAAAAATCACATTTTGACCCTCCAAATTTCACAAAATTACACTTAACCCAAAACATTCCCAAACATGCATTGTAACCTTAGACTTTTTTAAAATTATATTTTGACACAAAACTATCTCAAAATTACATCATAGCCCTAATCTTTTCCAAAATTATATCTTGACCCTAAAACTTTTCCAAATTACACATTTACCACAAAATTTTGTAAAATTACATTTCAACCCTTAAAACTTTTCCAAAATTGCACAAAAATCCCTAGATTCCTAAAAATTGCACTCAACCCCAAATTTTTTTAAAAATGATAAAAAAGGCCCTTAAAGTTTCAAAATTTCACATATTTCCCTAAACTTCTAAGAATTGCAAAATCAGTCCCATCTTCCTCATGATTACTATCCTCAATCTTGCCACCTCAACTATATCATTTGTGTCATTGATTTCTTGCCTAGATTTATTTGTTTGACCATCATGCATCTACATGCATGCCCAAACGAAAAGCATAAATTATGTCAAATGAGTATCAATACCCAAGATCAATGAAACCCCCAATCACCCATATAATATTAAACTAAAAATGAACAAGAAAATTACAATTTTAATACCATTTGAAACCTCATTTTGATTTATCTATTGGAATGAAATATTTCATTACTAGCGTATTGTTTTGGAGTTAGCACTAAAATTTTGAATACCGATAAAGTTATATGTGTGTTACAAAATTTATATCCAAACTCTGCATCACATAATATTATACCATATCAAATTATTAAAAATCTAATAAGTACATTCTTAGTATGATCATTACATAATAGTATAAAACTCTACTACCATCCAAAAGTATAGCCAGGTTTTCAGAACCAGACCGGGAGGTCGGACTGTGAAAACTGAGAACCGGGATGAAAATCGGTTTTTTAAGCCTAAAGAACCGGATTTTTTGTTAATTCCACGAACCCCTAAAACCGGGGTTGGACCGCAAGAACCGGTGAGAACCGTGCGGTCCAACCCCTTAGAAATTTAAAAAAAAAAAAAAAAAAAAAAAACTTAACACAATTTTATTATACTTGATTAAATTATCCATCTCTTACAAGGAATAAAAAAAATTATAATTAAAATCCTTCAAAGATATTCAACTTTACTTCAAAAATTAATCATAAATTTTAATGTTTTCATGGTTATTATTTTATTTTATTAACTTTCTTATTTAATTATTAAATATATGCTTGAAAATCATTAAATTTCCCTCACATATATAGATATATTATCAATTTTGCTAGTTTTATAAATTTAATATCTATATTTAGGCTTTAATTAATTATTAAATTAATTATGATGTCATCACGGTTCGACCTCGGTTCGACCTCGGTTTGACCTCAAAAACCTTGAACCTCTCCCTTTTACGGTTCAATGAACGGTCCGGATTTGAAAACCTTGCCCATAGTAAGGATGGATGAAACTACGCCCCTGCTGTGATTGTTTTTGTTATCCTACGTGACAAAACCAAAATAATGGAGTATTAGAAGCACATACCACGTTCTCTTGTGCCTGAAACAAATACCAAGCATAAAAAACTACAATGGAAACATGATTCATTTTACAAACCAAAAAGAACCAAATTGTTGATGTTCAATTATCATGTACTTCAAGCATTTTATCATGTAAGTGTAACATCCACTAGGGAAAAAATATCAACAAAATGGAGCTCTAAACAGAGAATAAGTCAAATAGATATCCAATGGCATTATGGCATGTTAGCAATACTATTCTTTATTGTTAAATAACAGTTAAATAATAAAAGAATTTATAGCTTTTATTCCCATTTAGCTCCAACTCTCTCTCTCTCTTTCTCTCTCTTTCTCTCTCTCACATGAATTCCTAATCTTGGACTTTACTCACTTGAGATATGGTGCAATGCAATATAGAGTTTTTTAGGGTGTGTTTGGATATTGCTTATTTTGCTAAAATCTGAAAACTGAAAACTGAAAACATTGTAGCAAAATAACTTTTAAATGTGTGAATAGTGCCATGGGACCCATTTTTAATGAAAGTTGTGATGAAAAAAGAGGTTTGTGGGTCCCGTGAACAGTGCACGAGACCCACTGGAAGTGCATTGGCTTTGCTGAAACACGTTTCTCCCAAAAAAAAGAAAACGCAAACGCAGGATAGTGCTTTTCAGCATTATCCAAACGCACAATTAGTATGATAATAACTCTTAGGCTTATAGAAATTGTGTTAGATTAAGTTATAAAAAAATGGTGTTAGTTATGATTGTGAAAAAGGATAAAGACAGAGAATTCCTTGTTTAAGCTCACAATTAAAACCACAAGCTGATTTCCAGAAGCTTTAAATGGGGTTTTATTTATTTATTTTTTAAATATTTTTTTTTTTGCTTCAAAAGAAAGATTTTATTGAAAACAACAGAAAAACTACATAGCACAATCCCCTTTCAAAACATTGAAGATAGAATGGGGGCAAACAATAAAAGAAACAAGGTTTGCGAAATTACAAAAGAGTGCTCATTTGGCAAGAGCATGAGTTGTAACATTAACGTCTCTTTTGACCCAAAGAAAATAGACAGAGGAAGAAATTGATAAAGAGCATATATCTTGCATAAGCCCTTCAAAACATTGTGTGTTTGTTTTAATTAGATTTTCAAAGAGTAGACTAAACTACTTTGTGTTTGTGCTATTTTGTTTTAGTTAGCAATAATGGGATTTGTATAATTTTTATAAATATTGAACAAATATTAATTTGTTGAGTTGAGTTCATTCTTGATATGAATGGTGAATTGAAACAAATGCATTTTACACAAAATAATTTGCTGCATAACTTACCAAATGAAAAATACATATTTAAAAAAAAAATACAGATTGGCCCGATTTGTAATTCGATTGACCTAACCCATTTCTAACTAGATTAAAATGGCCCATTTTTTAACCGAACCTAATTTGCTTGATTTGCCCATTTTTCCATGTCTAATTGACATCCTCTTCAATCTCTCTATCTTTATGAATTATTGATCCAAGGTATTGAAAGCTCTCTCTCTCTCTGAGTTTCTACTTTTATTAAACTTACAGACCATGTACTTCATTTTAGTCCTACTTAAATGAAAGCCCTTTTAGAATGTAGAAATGAAAGCCCTTTTAGATTCTAGAGTGTCAAACCAAATTTCTAACTTCACATTAACTTCACTTCTAGTTTCATCCACTATACCTATATCATATGCATAAAGGGACTTTCTTTTTGAATTGATTTTGTGGGCTCATCTAGTGCAAAGAGATATGGGCTTAATGCAAATCCTTGATGCAAAACTAGTGACATGAAACTCACTTGTGATTCCTCCATTTGTTCTCACACTAGCTACAACTGTGTTATACATATCCTTAATCTACTTAATATACTTTGAATGAACCTTTTTCTTCTCCAAAACACACCACATAATCTGTCTAGGGACCCTATCAAATGTTTTCTCAAGATAAATGAAAACCATATGAAGGCTATTATAGGTCTCTCTATATTTTTTTTATTAGTTGTCTAAGTAAGTGAATAGCTTCTACAGTAGATCATTCTAGCAAAAACCAAATTAATTCATTCTTAACCTATGTTCAATCACTCTTTCCCAAAGTTTTATAATGTGACTTAAGTTTAATTTCCTAGTAGTTTGTACAATTTTGGATATCCCCCTTATTTTTGTAAATAGGTATTAAATTACTTCTCCTCCATTCATTAAGCATTTTATTAACACTAAAGATCTTATTAAAAAGGTTTGCCAACCAACATACACCCACATCAACCAAGTACTTCCAAATCTCAATGGAGATTCCATCCGATCCAACAACTTTTCCCATTTTCTTTCTCTTTAGTGCATTCTTTATCTTAGTGTCGAGTATACACGAATGAGTGAAGTCTTACATTGAATAAAAATGATAAAAGAAAGTAGTTAATATAATATTATTGGGACCAAACTCATAGACTTAGGGCCTGTTTAGTAAGATAGTCCAAACAACAGTTTTCAATGTTTGAACACTAAAAATTGTGGGCAAAAAAAAAAAGCGTTTGGTAAATGACTTCGTTTATGAGTGTATGAGTTATTTCGAGAAATGCTTGTTTTCAATTTTCAAATAACCTGCTCAGTAACATTTTTGTAAATATGTTAAAAACTGTAGGTGCTACTTCATTAGGCCACTCGCAAGATAACTTCTCTCTCTCTCGAGCCTCTGGGACTTCTTTTATCTTTCTTTCTTCTATCATTCACGCCCAGAAGCTTCTCTCTCACGCAGAGTCCTCTTCAAACTCCTCTCTCTCCCTCTTTCACAACAGATTCATTTGGACTCTACCTCATAAATTTTCATAAATGATTCAGATTCATATTTACTCCTCTATCTACCACCGGCCTGTTCTCATAAATGAAGTCTTCTAATTCAAATCCTACTTCAAATTCTTCCCATCTTTCTTTCAAATACTTCCTCACTTTCTCTCAAATCACATAAATCCAGATCTTCTCCTCAACTACTTCTGTAAACCTCATTAATCCCTCTGCCTCAACGTATTATATATGGAATCAGATACAGATGTTCTTCCGCCTCAATCCTGCTTGACACAATCGCTGTGAGTTGTTTCTCTCTTCAACTTGTTCATTGGGTTTTAAGTAATTTATAACAGTGTCCATTATTTCTGTGTTTATCAATTTCTCTATAATTTAATGGTTGTTGTATGAAAATTTCTTGGGTTTTATGGGTTGCTGATGAACTATAGTTCTTGTTCCTGTCTAGGTTTTTGTTTTATTTTGTTATATACAAGTTTTATTAAGTTTTTGTTATATATGTTTATTAGTTAACAGGCCAGAATGAGTTATAAAAAAAAAATTTACATGATTTTAGTATATTTTTGTCTTCCTCTGTTGTTGTTCTTGTATTTAGTCCTTCCATTTATTGTTTTGTGTTGGCATTTCAGTTTTTTGTTTCTCTTTGTTAGACTGTTTTCTATGAGTGTCATAAACGTGTTGAGTTTTTGAAACTGTCATTTGAGGAAATTTGTTATTGTTTTGTCCCCTTTCTGAATTCCAGATATTTTCTGGGTTACTGTTTTCTGGGATTGGATTTTGGTCTGCCGTATTCTAACAAGTATTTGGTTTTGTTTGATAGTACTTTTCCCTTGCTGTATTTCAAAGGGGTCAGATATTTTCTTTTGGTCTGTAGGTAAGCTTTAGGGGATAATTAGCATATTCTGTTGCATATGCTGCAAATGAGTCCATTTTTCTTTACTTTCAATTCCCGTTTAGCTTTTGTTAAATTTCTGGAAATGCCAAAGCAAGCACCTATATGATTGTTTATTGTAAAATGCTCAAGTGACCATTTCAATACCATGTTATTTGCGTTTGCATTGCTGAGAGTATGCCATGGCAAATTAAAACTTTTAATTTTTTGAAACTAATAAACTGATATGAGAAGCCATTCCATCTTATGTAACGAAGGTCTTGAAAAATGCCCAAACCACCTTTCTACATAACATGATTAAAACATTAGGTACAATCCATGGACTTGGGGAGGGGATAAAGGTAACCATGTGGTCAACTATTAAATTTGATGAAAAAATTAAATAAATTAAAGAAGATTTGGTGCAGAAAATAACTGACTTTTATAAGGATTTCTAATTGTCAATCAAATACCAAGTTTCCTCGTGGTCATCATGACACTTTTGTCCTGGTTTTTTTTTCTTCCTAGAGAAGTGTTGACTTTAGAATGACACCTCTTTGTAGAATTAGAAAGGCACTTATTTGTGGAATTAAGTATTATTGTGTAGTTAAATTGGTAGTTTGGTTTCAATTCACAAGAATATTGTTTTGTCACAGGAAATGTGTAAAGAGAAAGCTGAACTGCTTCTGTGAGCCTTTTTTCTACTGTTCAGAAGTCACAAATAATTTTTTTTTGCTCTTTTCTAGTGTTTTGAACTCCAACATCAGGTTTTGTATTGGGGGAGAGAGAGTTATAAGTTTCTGTTTTCTTTTGTTACATATGAATTTTATATCTTCAAATTAGCCTTACTCTACCCTTTTGTTATTTACCAATTTTACTTGGTTTTTTTTTTTTTTAAATGAATGTTTTATGTGTTAATAGGATACTACGTGTTAAAAAAAATTGATATATATGCTTGTACAATATTTTGTGTTCAACTATTTGAATAAATTGAGAATATTTTAGACGTATGTTATTGGATATTTGGGTATTGGTTAAGTATGTGGAACTTTTATGCCATTAGATGGCTCATGCATCAAGCGACGCTGAAGATAGGAAATTGTGGCCTCTCTCTTTTGCTAAGCATTTTATTGATGTGTTGGTGGAAGAAGAACTTAAAGGGAACATGCCACAAGGTATGTTTAAGAAAGGTCTTTGGGGTTTTATCCAAAAAGAGTTTAACCGACATGCTAGTAAAAACTACCATAAAGACCAAGTAAGGTAGAAATTTCAAAGGCTGAAGGTTAGACATCGTGTATTTTCTGAGCTAATCGGACATTCAGGGATGGGTTGGGATTCCCATACAAACATAGTGATAGGAAGTGAAGGTTTGGACAAACGCAATTGCGGTAAGTGTTATGTGTACACAATAATTTTAATTTTGTTGAATTATTGTTTTACATAAATAAATATTACATGTGTTTAACCCGTTATATATGCTTGTTGATAGCCCAACCCTAAATGCAAGGAGTTCCGGAAAAAGGGCCTTGATCACTATGACTTGTTGGGACAACTTTTCAACAAAAGCACTGCCACTGGATTCCTTCAAATTTCATCAGCCCAACCAGCCCCAAACAGTGATGAAGAGTGAGAGCTAGATGAGGGATTTCTATCAGCTAGAGTACATGTGCATTTAGAAGCTGATAGTGGAGATGCCATAGAGGAGCTGGCCACACCAATTGAAGAGCAAAGCAGGTGTACTGAAGAGCATGTAGCCCAACCAGAGCATTCCAAGTAGAAGAAGAAGAAAGGAGAGATACTTAGTGAGATGACTGAGGCTATCAAGGGCTTCACGGAAGTGTCAAAGGTAAGGCTCATAGCTAATAAGAGTAGAAAGCAAACCGGTGAGTCTTTTGTGAGGGGTGATAGGTTCTCCATTGACAAAGCTGTTGAGGTGCTTAACTCATATGATCACTTATATGATTTCACCCACTACAAGGTTCTAAAGGTACTCCTTAATCCCAATGTTAGGGCTGCTTATATTTCCATGAAGTTGGAAAGGAGAAGAGCTTGGATGGAATTAGTTGGGAATGGATATTAGGCAGGATTGCTTGTGTTGGGTTTGCTTTGTTTTGTTGTTGTGTTGGGTTTGTTTGGCATATTTTGCATATAATGTTAGTAGTTATGTTTTTATGTTAGTGGTAGAATATGAACTAAGTGGCAGAACAATGGTAGTAGTTATATTTTTATGTTATTATGAACTAAGCGCAGTTATATTTTTATTTTATTATGAAATAAGTGCTTTTAGGGATTTACATATGGCATGCACTTTTATATATAATATTGTGGACCAATTGATGTTATGTTAGCTAATACTACTTATGTTGTCTTTGATATTACACATATTTTATTATAGCTATATTCATGATTTATCATTGTTGTATTAATCATAGGTGTGATTCAATCATGGCCAATTATGGTTCAGACTATGATGAAAGTGATGTAGAGCTTGAAATAGCAACAAGTTATGTGTTTGAGTGTATCCAGTATGTGCAAAAATATTATCTCAAAAGTCCTAGATGCAACAGTATTTTGACTGGGAGGTCTTTCATGGATGTAATAATTGAAGAAAATCCCTAAGTATTTTATGAAATGTTTCGCATGGACGTTCACATCTTTCAGCATTTATGCAATGATTTGAAAATGCTATACTTGTTAGAGGAAGATATTGAAATTGTCTCAGTTGAGGAGGCGGTTGGGATGCTTTTATATATTGTTGGGCATAATAAAAACATGAGGTTGGCCGCAAACCGCTTCCAACATTCACTTGAAACCATTCAACAGAGATTTTATCGTGCATTAAGGGCAATTCATTCATTGAGATTCATGATAATTAGGCCAAATAATGATGCAAATGAGCACCCTAGTCATTTTTGTGAAAATGGGAAGTATTATCCATGGTTTAAGGTATGATACTTTTTCCTATTTATAATAAATATTTCATACTTATCAAAGATAAATAATAAATATTTCATAATATGCTAGTGTATACTCAGGTTATACTTGCATGAGTTTGTTTTTGGTAAATTTTCAATGAAACTTAAATTACTTATTAAAAATAAAAAAATTTCTTATTATATATTGAGGTCACGTTAACTTGTGTTAAAATTCATGGTTTGTTAATAAAAATTGGCGAAATTACATTATTGGTCCTTCAAGTTTACCCTAAGAGCATAATTAGTCCCTCAAGTTTCAAGTGAATGCTATTAGTCCTTCAACTTTCAAAAATAAGCACTATTAGTCATTTTATTAACTGTTGTTAGTGTAATTGTCCATGTGGCTAACGAAATAGTGATGTGGCATCTTTTTAAGTGACGTGGTAATTTTTTTATTAAAATATTATAAAACACACTTAGCACGTCAAAAACACATGAACTCAGTTACTTGACCTGTTTCCTAATTGGTATTACGCCAAATCAAGGGTCGTCCTACCTCCACACAGCCACTGATACCCCACTGCTCATCCTCCCCTTTCCGGCCAATCCTCTCAGCTATTGCTCTTTTCCTCTCTTCGCGTTGCAAGTGAAAGATTGTTTTATATTGTTATCTGTATTCCCCTTTACCAAACACACAATCGACGCCATTATTAGGAAAACAACCACAATCAAGATTACATTCTCAAATTGTGTCCAAATGCATTTTACACCGTCTACTTGACTAGGTGATTAAACAAAAATTCTCACTGATTATGATAGAAATGAAAAGATATAAACGTATCTAAAAAACCATGGTGGGCTTTCAGATAACCCAACAATTTAGATAACCCAACAATCTCACATTTATATTGAAATCGACTTGTTGCTTACTGGGTTTGGCACTTGCACTATTTGAAGCTTTCCCTTGGCCCTTTGGACAATATTTCTCATATAAATTAAAAGAGAATGAGAAATCAAAGAGAGCGAGAGCAAATTTATGCAGATTCAACAATTGAGAGGGAGGTTGAGTGGGGGTATCAGTGGTCGAAGAGGGGAGGATGAGAGGGTTGGCCGGAGAGGGGACAATGAGTGGGGAGGAAAAGAGCAATAACTGAGAGAGTTGGCCGGAGTGGGAAGAATGAGCGGTGGGGTATCAATGGCTATGCAGTGGGAGGATGGCCCTTGATTTGGGTAATACCAGTTAGGAAATGGGTCAGGTTCATGAGCTTCTAACGTGTTAAGTGTGTTTTATAATATTTTAATAAAAAAATTACCACATCACTTAAAAAGATGCCACATCACTATACCGTTAGCCACATGGACACTTACACTAACGACAGTTAATAAAAAGACTAACAGTGCTTATCTTTGAAACTTGAGGGACTAATAGCACTTACTTGAAACTTAAGGGACTAATTGTGCTCACAGGATAAACCTAAGGGACCGACAGTGTAGTTTCGCCATAAAAATTTATAGGAGCTATTGATGGTACCCATATCAGTACATCAACTCCATCCCGTAAGAGTATCGCATTTAGAGACAGGAAAAGTAAGATAACACAGAATGTTATGCGTGCATACAACTTCAATATAAGGTTTACATACATTCATACTAGATGGGAGGGTAATGCAAACAATTCTAGGGTGATGCAAGAGGCTCTTGGAGATGCTAAGTACCAATTCCCTTGTCCTGCTAGAGGTTACAAAAATAATTATAATTTCTTACCTCATGGCCGTAGATATTAACTTAATGTTTTTAAACTTGTCTTACTTTACTCATGTTAAGACTTATTTTCGATTTATTGCAGGATCCTATTATCTTGTTGATTCGGGGTACGCAATAGGTATTGCATTCCTCCCACCACAGAAGTCAGAAAGATACCATGCTCAAGGATACCAAGGTGCTAACAGACAAATTACAAATCCCCAAGAATTATTTAATTATAGGCATTCCTCATTGCAAATGGTTATTGAATGATGTTTTGGTGTTCTAAAGGCAAGGTTTCCTATTCTAAATGACATGCACTCTTATTCACCAGCCAAACAACAGCTCGTTGTCACAGCGTGTTGTGCATTGCATAACTTCATACACATGCATAACCGGTCAGATAATCTGTTTCATGCATGGGAAGAACAAGATGTTGAAGTATGTGATACAAATAACTCAAGTGATGCAAGAGTTGGAAGTGGCAGGAATGAAGAAGCCTTTAATCAACAAGCACAACGAGCCGTGACTTTGTATCATGATGAGATCACTGAAGCAATGTGGGTAGATTATAGAACCCAACATGGTTGAACATAGGAAGCAAGTATTTGTGGATAACTATAGTCATGTATTTTGTAAACTTTTTAAGTACTTGTATTTTGTGAACTATGTTCGTTTTTTTAACAGTTACATGAGTATTATTTTGTTGTAGTTTATTTGTAGTCAACTATATATTCATGAATTATTATTCATAAATTATCAGTATCATATGCTCTATTACTATTCACGAACTACTATTGAAGTTAGTGTATTGTGCATATTTCCATACTCATTTGAGTAAAATATTAAATGGCATGGCGTGTAAAAAAACATATTTTTCTTATATTAGACTACTCTATGGTAGAGAAAATAAATAAAGCTTATGACTACGTTCAAAACAACACACCAAACACAAAGACATAAAGTGAAGACAACACATACTACACAACCAGGACAATTAAATAGTTTTATATAGGGTAAAATATCATTTTCGTCCCTAAACTATCACAAAAGTTCGTATTTTGTCTCTAAAGTTTCAAAAGTTCTATTTTCGTCCCTAAACTTTCCAAACGTACTAATTTTCGTCCCTTCGTCTGTTTCCGTTAGTTTATGTCTTATGTGGCCTTACAGAGTGCTAATGTGGTATCTGACTTGGATTAAAATTATTTTGTTTAAAAAAATATGAACACGTGGCAAATAATTATAGGTACATGTGAGAACCATTTTTTAAAAGCCCAAAATTACCCCTCACCTCCTCAAATGGTCATGCCTATGTGTGTGGGGACAGGCTCCCCTCCCGTTCAAATTTCTCCCATTTCCTCTTTTTTATCCAGATGCAAGACACGTGTCAGAAAAAATATCCAACAGCACAAAACAAGCCACCTAGAAAGAGTATGGGATTAAATTAGGTTGTAATTATGAAATTTATGGAAATTGGAAAAAAAGAAAAAACTAATGAATGAAAACAATAATGACAAGAGACACAAAATAATGGGTTTGTATGCTGGGTGTGTTTTAAGGGTTTGTCCACCGTAAAATTATTGAAACCCAGTTTATTTACGAAATGTTTGCAGTCTTGGCAGCGCTGTGATGGTGTTGGTGTATGGCCATGGCAGTGGCGGCTCTGCTATGGGAAGTGGCCAGCAGTCCGGTGAGTTTGACAAGAGAGGTTGGTTGCTGAGAGAATAATAAATTGTGTTTTTTTTAGGTGGCTTGTTTTGTGCCGTTGGATATTTTTTTTGACACGTGTCTTGCATCTGGATAAAAACAGAGGAAATGGGAGAAATTTGACCTAGAAGGGAGCCTTTCCTGACATGGGCATGACCATTTGAGGGAGTGAGGGGTAATTTTGGGCTTTTAAAAAATGTTTCCCATATGTACCTATAATTATTTGCCACGTGTTCATATTTTTTTAAACAAAATAATTATAATTAAAGTCAGATACCACATCAGCACTCCGTCAGGCCACATAAGACATAAGTTAATGGAAACAGATGGAGGGACGAAAATCAGTACATTTGGAAAAGTTTAGGGATGAAAACAAAACTTTTGAAACTTTAGGGTCGAAAAATGAACTTTTGTGATAGTTTATGGACGAAAATGATATTTTACCCTTTTATATATCCATATCATTTTGACAACAAGTCTTACATCATAGTGTACTATGCATAGAAAGGAAAAAAAAATTTGTCCATAACACATTTTTACATCGATGTCATGATTAGTATGCACCATCTAACAACATACTGTTGGAAAAAATACATGTTTGTATCGCATACAAAGCATACGTAGTGGAAAAATTAACGGATCTACTTCATTCGCAATTGATAACATGTACTATGTAAGTTTCAAAATTTGAGAAAAAGAATGCGTACCTTGGTGTGGTGAAATTCAAAACTGAAGATCAGAAGTTCTTGGGAAGACTTTTAATCTTCACTCCAATTCCACTTAATACCCAAGATGTGTGGTCTCTCAATCAGTTTCCAAGGAGAGAATAATGAGTGTCCAACACTCACATACAAACCATTTCATTCCTTATGAGAATTCTTATGAAAGACTTTTATGAAAAACCCCTTAATGAAATTCTGTATGTTTCTCTCCTTATATACAACTGATTATCTAATTGGGCTAGCCTTTTGGCCCATTCCAATTGGGCTCTAATATGTGGCTTGCAGTGGGACCAAAAGGGACCAATAAGACACTAACTCCAATGGGCCTGGGCTTTTCTGTTAACTCTTGACAAGTCCAAAGTTACCATTAACTATATTTAATACCACTATATAAATATAGTTGCACTCTAGGACTTATCTATAAATTATATCCCAAGACTTTATTGTACATGCAACCCCTTCATTAAAATATTCGTAGTAATACAAAGTCATGAATGTAGACTGCCACTTTGAAGATTACTACATCTTAATCCTTGAGTACCCGGTTTAATCCTTTACGTTATTCATCATATATTTATGAAATCCAATTTCATAAATATATACTTTAGTAACAACTTACTAAAGTGGTTGGGCCCAACTCTCTTGAATAACCAAACCCATAAACTTATCTCAAGGGAATATTTTATGTCTCTGTTAAGAGATTATGAATTCCATCTTGAGAATATATGTTCCATCAACACTAAATGCGGTTGCCCAACATATTGAGGTTTTGACCGTGACTTATAGATCTCACTTCTGATATATCAAAGCAATCTACACTTCATGATCAGGTCCATTATTCTCTTAGGATTTAGAGTTGATGTAAATAGAAGTCGTGAGATTTATCATTCATTTGACAGTCGTTAGGAGAATAATAAATCTCACAGTGGTCCAGTTCAATATGTCTTAACTCTTAAAACATATCAACATACCAACTAGAAGTCTCCACTTCCATGATTAAGACAAATCATCATAGTTGATATGTTATAGTTTTCGCAGATGAAACGCCCAATTTCATCACCAACTACGAACTAAAATTCTGAGTTTATAAAGAACTTGCGATTTATATCTTCTTTGACTAAATCACATAAATCACATACTATGCATCTCATGAACTAAGATAATGTCCCATTAGTTCATTTATAAATAGTCTCATATAATTAAACAATTTAATTATTTATGACATACCAATAAATTGGATTTTAGGGCATAAACCCCAACAATCTCCTACTTGCACTCAAAGACAATTTATCATATGTCCAACACTTATCTCCCTTTAGAGTATTTCATAGTTACTCTAAGGCAAGGCTTGGAAACAAGTTACAGCCAGATTTATTGCATAAATTATATTTTCTACTACTACTTCTTAAGTACTCATATCTCTCTAATGAGATAATACTTACGCTTAATGTGTATCATCACCACCTAGGATGAACACATATCTTGAAGTTCAACTTCATGAATCACACGTGTATCTTCACCATCTAGGATGAACACATATCTTGAAGTCCAACTTCATGAATCACAATCAAACTATAGGTCAGTATTTGTACATCCAGTGACTATCAAAACCTCACTTTGGTGGATAAGCATATAATCCCTCATTGTCCTAAGATATATGAGTATATGCTTTACTCCCACTAAATTAAGTGATCTTTGATTCAATTGATATTTGTTTACTATGCCCACCGCAAAATAGATATTTAGCCTAGTATTTAGCATAGAATAAAGACTTCTTATCGATTTGATATAAGGAACCGTCTTAATATGCTCTTTCTTTTATATGTCTTAGGATTATAATCCTATATAAAGGAACTTCAAACTTAAAAGGAAAGAATCATTTCTTGAAGTATTACATGCTATACTTGGCTAGAATCTAATCTATTTAAACAGTTTGAGATAGACCCAACATCCTAATTTTTGAATTTTAACAAAGTTTAATTCTTAGGATGTGACTAGTCTTTCCTAAGTACTTTATATCAAACTAGACTAGACAACAAAAACTCTATTGATGACAATAACTCTATAACATTCTAAATGATTAGAATGTCATCAACATACATTATGAGATTTATTATTCTATATAGCTTTTACACACATAAGGTCTTTTAATACTTGATCAAAATCAAACAATTTGATTGCTTGATCAAAGATGATATTTTATGATTCATATGCTTGCTTTACTCCATAAATAGAATTTAAGCAACTTACATACTAATCACTATTGGTTCTTTGCTATGTACAAGTCTAGGTACATCATATAGATGTCTTTTTCAAGATTGCTACTAAAAGAAGTTTTCTTGATATCCATTGCCATATTTCATCCAAATGAAATATAATGGATAAGAGAATCTAGATAGAGTCAAACTTGACTATTAGTGAAAAAAATCTTTTCATAATCGAACCATTTCTTTCTGAATAAATCTTTTTGCCACTAGTCTTGACTTTGAAGGTTTGCACCTTCAAATCTATCAATCTCATTTTCTTGTAGAACTATTTGAGAACAATAGGCTCAATGCCAATAGGCGCCTCTACAAGTTCTAGACTTTAAATAGAATCTAATTCTATTCACATAACCTTGATCCAATAATTCATATTCATATCATCTATTGCCTCTACGTAGGACCGAAGATCAAATTCATATCCTTGTGGAATGACTTTAAAAGTTTATCCCAAAAGTATGATATTACAATCCTCCCACTACGATATTGTACCGGTGTAATAGCTATATATATATATATATATATAGAATAATACGTTGTGGTGTATCTAATACAACCATCTCATTTCTAAATGTATTTTATAGTTGTCTCACAACAAATTCTGACATTTTTCTTCTAGAACAATTCTTTAAGATTATTCACATATTCATCATCAAGAACTTTGTATTTGTACTTTACAAACATCTTGTCTTCTTTACAACTACCAAAACAATCTTCTGCAATTTCTTTTGGATACCCAACATAAACATACATTTTTCTACCTTTTGATTTCAATTTGTCAAACTTCCTTTCTAACATAAGTGCTAGACATTTCCAAAAGTGTAAGTATTATATACTAGGTTTTAACCCAATCCACAATTTTACAAATGTCATAGGAACAAACTTTTGAAATCAATTTTAGAAAATGTATAATAATTATAAGAGTATATCTCCAAAAGAAATAAGCAAATGAAAATACTTATCATGTACTTTACTATTTCTAAAAGAGTCTTATTCTTCCTTCATGTATGCATTGACTTAAAGAAGTCATTAATACTATATTCCTTTACAATAAAGGAGTCCTAGATCATATTATCCTCTAAATAGAATTCATAGATTGGGAATATAACAAAAATAATGGTTCTAAAAGCCCATCTTTCACTAATCTTGAATACCATTTAGATTAATAAGATCTAGACATAAGTGTCAAAACATACAATACCAAATGATGGAAACTTTCTCTTTAAAAAGTAAAACATGTAAATTCTCATCTAGAAAACAATCATGGACAAAGCTTAATTTAACCAAAACAGAAACACTTTCCTTTGGTCATACTTTTGAGTTTAATTTCCTTTTGGCAACTACTAGGGCAACTTGCTTGCCTAACTGTTTGGTATTATATAATTTTTCTTCTTACCACCCTTACCTTTTGGTTCAGGCTAAGAATTCGAATTAAATCATATTGATCCTAGCCTTAGCTTTTAGGATGTCTTCCGTTGCGTAGAACTCACTCATCAATTCAGATAATATAAAAAAAATAATTTATTTTCAAAACAATCTGAATTGATCAAATGATTCTAACAAGGACTTATGGATTATATCCATATGAGATTAACAATTAATCTCTACATCCAAGAATTCCAATTCATTTTAAAATAAAAATATTTTCATAAAATGATGTGGAAATGGAACTCCTTAAGCTTTTCTTGGCACTCAAAATGACTTATATTGAATATTGTCTAGTAGCACGATATTTCATACCAAAACATCTCATTTAGACTTAATATAAAGTCTAAGTCTAGTACTAACTCTTGCATCTCATGCTGTAGCACAATTGAGATAAAAGCCAAAGTAACATTTAAGCATTTCAATGGAGACTATGATCACATCATAAGCTATCTTCCATAAATGCATCATGTATAGGAAATTATGACAATGCTGAATCAAAACATAAATATGTACTTCAACTCCTTTAAGCACCATGTCCAAAATTATTTCTTAGTTAATGTGATTCAATTAAAATAATAGCTAGAGAACAAAATTTATGACAACTTTATTTTGAGACTATGAACTTAAATACAGGGACATTATATTTTGCATCCATAACCATATAGTATGGAACCCGAAAAACATACTATACTAGGTGCAACGACAACCCAATCCATGTCTATAATTCCTTGGTAGTAAGTTTATCATAAACACATTAATTGATTGAGAATTATTCTCATTATTAGTGCTATCATGATAACTCTCATCATACACTAATAATATGCCAAATTACCTTTAGCCTCTAAGTAATAATGACATAGCTCCTTTGGGAGGTTAACATTACACTTAGTCTAGTGTATACCATTATCTAGAATCATGTGTAGCCACATTTCATCTCCCTTTATAGTGTTTAAACTTGTAGTACCATGAAACAAAACACCCTCCTTTGGGATCGCGAGGCATATACGCCAAGACGAGGTGCTTGTTCACACTACTTTAAACGGGTAAGTTCAATCTTGTAGCACTATGAAGTAAACACCCTCCTTTGGGATTGCGAGACATATACGCCAAGACGAGGTGCTTACCCACACTACTATGAACCGATAATGGAGGCCGTGAGATCCAACCCTTGTATCTTTCTCCCACTAGAAATTTTAAAACAAGTGGATTGTCATGAAATCATTGTGATCTAATCACAATTTTAACCCTACACATTAAATGTGTTTAATTGTTTAAATTTAATGTGATGTAACTAAGTCACGTCACTATAGCGTAACGAACATTCGCGCAATCACAAAGAAGTTTGACCTTGTAATCCGTGAAGTAAATACCCTCCGCATGGAATGCAAGACTCGAAGTCAAGACAAGGTATCTATTCACATTACAATAAACTTAACAAAAGGGCTATTTCAAAACTCCCACTCATTATTTGGGTTTTTCTTTAAATAATTTTGATCCCATCACAATTAACAACCTTGCACTTGTTGTAGACTCTAATCTTATTAGAATCACTAACTAAAATGGAAGTCCTAAACTATTTAGGATTCCTTAAACACTAATGGATCAAAAACTAGTTAAAAAGAACTCTATCCTTAATTTACTAAATAAAAGATTATAATCTCATTAGAAACTATATAACTTTAATTAGAATTTTAATCTCATTAAAAACTTCTAATTAAAATAAATTAAGGACTTTTAATCATAAAACAATCTATGACTAAGAGTTCTATTTAACTACCATCTTTGAACTCATTAGGTCTTTTAGTTAGAACCATGTGTAATCACATCACACATTGCCTTACACCTTATACATTTGAAAACATTTAGAAAATATTCAAAATTCCCTTCAAATGCATTTTCGTGAGAATCTCGCGACTAAGCTCTTCCCGCGAAAAAGGTGTAATGAAAAATAGTGAAAACACAAAATTCAGACAGAAACTTTCTTTATGTGAAAACACTTAGAAAAATTCTGATTTTCCTTCTTTCGATTGATCGAATGTACCCCTCGATCGATCAAAAAAATTAAAAAAATTCGAACTTGACCATCTGACTTCTTCGATTGATCGAAATTGCCTCTCGATCGATCGAAAAACAAATTCGATCGATCGACTAGCAATCGAAAATCAATTTATTTAAGAAAGTTTGATCACTGTTTCACTCGATCGATCGAAAGTAATTTTCGATCGATCGAAACTCGTGAAAACTGAATTTCCAGAAATTTTCCAAGGCAGTTTTCTACGGTTTTTCTTGAACAAACAACTAACATACGAACATGATAGTCAGAGAATGATATCAAAACTGAAATTCATTGATGCTATAGCCTTAAAGATCAATTTAACATACTTAAATTCAAATTTAAACAATATCATAACATCAATATCAGTTTTTATCAAATCATAGTTTCAATAACCATGCAGAAAATTAAATGCATAATCTTCAAACAATATGAAACTATAATCTCTAATTCCAAAACTCATAAAACATGTTATACAATTCAAAATTGAAGACCGCTTTGATACCATTTGTTGGAAAAAATACATGTTTGTATCGCATACAAAGCATACGCAACGGAAAAATTAATGGATTTACTTCATTTGCAATTGATAACATGTACTATGTAAGTTTCAAAATTTGAGAAAAAGAATGCGTACCTTGGTGTGGTGAAATTCAAAAACGAAGATCAGAAGTTCTTGGGAAGACTTTTAATCTTCACTCCAATTCCACTTAATACCCAAGATGTGTGGTCTCTCAATCAGTTTCCAAGGAGAGAATAATGAGTGTCCAACACTCACATATAAACCATTTCATTGCGTATGAGAATTCTTATGAAAGACTCTTATGAAAAACCCTTTAATGAAATTCTGTATGTTTCTCTCCTCATAGACAACTGATTATCTAATTGGGCTAGCCTTTTGGCCCATTCCAATTGGGCTCTAGTATGTGGCTTGGAGTGGGACCAAAAGGGACCAATAAGACACTAGCTCCAATGGGCCTTGGGCTTTTCTGTCAACTCTTGACAAGTCCAAAGTTACTATTAACTATATTTAATACCATTATATAAATATAGTTGCACTCTAGGCCTTATCTATAAATTATATCCCAAGACTTTATTGTACATGCAACCCCTTCATTAAAATATTCGTAGTAATACAAAGTCATGAATGTAGATTGCCACTTTGAAGATTACTACATTTTAATCATTGAGTACCCGGTTTAATCCTTTACGTTATTCATCATATATTTATGAAATCCAATTTCATAAATATATACTTTAGTAACAACTTACTAAAGTGGTTGGGCCCAACTTTCTTGAATAACCAAATCCATTAAACTTATCTCAAAGGAATATTTTATGTCTTTGTTAAGAGATTATGAATTTCATCTTGAGAATATATGTTCCATCAACACTAAATGCGGCTGCCCAACATACTGAGGTTTTGACCGTGACTTATAGATCTCACTCCTGATATATCAAAGCAACCTACACTTCATGATCAAGTCCATTATTCTCTTAGGATTTAGAGTTGATGTAAATAGAAGTCGTGAGATTTATCATTCATTTGACAGTCGTTAGGAGAATAATAAATCTCACAGCGGTCCAGTTCAATATGTCTTAACTCTTAAAACATATCAACATACCAACTAGAAGTTTCCACTTCCATGATTAAGACAAATCATCGTAGTTGATATGTTATAGTCTTCGCAGATGAAACGCCCAATTTCATCACCGACTACGAACTAAAATTCTGAATTTACAAAGAACTTGTGATTTATATCTTCTGTGACTAAATCACATAAATCACATACTATGCATCTCATGGACTAAGATAATGTCCCATTAGTTCATTTATAGATAGTCTCATATAATTAAACAATTTAATTATTTATGACATGCCAATAAATTGGATTTTAGGACATAAACCCCAACACATACATCCTTTGGGTGTGAGCGCAACGCAAGCGTTCCTCCTTGAAGGAAGAAGAGGAGTACACTTAGGCAGAGTGGATCGGGGCGGAGAAAAGATTAGAGTCGCCACCTAGATTAGGTCTGTGAACCATTTAATTATGCCCTTACGTGGAAGGACTAAGTTTTACTACCAGAGTATGAGTTCAAAGTTTAGGTACAGTTTTTGGAAGGTGTTAGGCACCAAAAACCACCCAACTTGTGGGTCGGCTTCCAATCATTGTGTCTTACGTTTTAAACCTATTAAAGACACATTCAACATTGCATTCTATACTCACATACACACTAGCATACATCTATATTAATCATCCTAAAACCCTAACATACATCTATCATGGCATCATATCATCATAAACCCTAGCATATTCCTATCTCATTACATCCAAGGGAGCAAACAAATCATGGCAGCAAGTATACATGGCAGAAACACAAACATGGCAAGATCCAAATAAACATGTGATTGCATTAAGAACAAATCATCCAAACACATACCCAATGCATATTAATGTAAATACATGACTTACCTTACTTACCTTACTACATCTCAGCACCTATGCATCAATGGATGGCCATGTGAATGCATGTTCATGGCATTAAAGTAAAAAATAAAAAGAAACCCTAATCTAGCATGTTAAAGGCAAACAAGTAATTAAACAGAGGAATAGAGACTTAGAAGGCATAAAAAGGAACCAAACAAAGGCATATGATGTAAAGAAACAAAGAAACAGAAACAAAAAAAATTCAAATTAGGGTTTCTGGACACGAGTATGTGTGCGCATATACAGGTCTGTGTATGCAAGCCAGTTATATGCGTACACATAATACGAGTCTGCGTGCACATACAGAATCATACGTACGTAGACACGCATGATGAACCCTAATCTAGAAACACAAAAAAAAAAGCAAGAATTAAAACAATAAATCTAACAACCTAACATGCTTTTAAACATACAAACTACTAAACCCTAGACTAAACAAACATATCTAAGCATAAACAAAGCAAAGAAACAAGATTAAAAACAAGATTAAAGCAAAAATGAAAGAAAAGAGTTTAGAACTCAATACCTCAAAACAAAAGCTTCTAGGCTTAATTTTAACTGTTCCCCTTAGTCAAATTTGAATGCTCTAAATTGTGTGAAAACACAAGAGCTGTTCAGACCCCAAGATAAAAATTACGGCTCGATAGATTTTACTCTAACTTATACTAAGTGCGAAAAAGAGTAAAAGCGAGCGGATGAACAAATAAACTACTCTAAGCCATAAACAATATAACACAGTAGTAATATGAAAGCTAAAAGAGTAGGGAAGAAGGATTCAAACACAAGATAATACGCCAATGTGTTATCGAAGAGGAAACTGAAGAACTCAGTGAAAAACCTCTCCGCCGCCCTCCAAGCGGTAATCGATTCACTAGATAATCAGTTGGGATACATGGGTTAGCAAGAGACCCTCCAAGCCTAATCTACCCGATGTACCTAAACCCTCCAAGCTCCTACTCCAACAAGGCTACTCGGAACCGTGTCTTGTCTAGCTCTCTAGATCCAGCAACAAGCACTATGTTGCATCTGCCATCCTTGGCTTCTTTCAATTCTTCCCAGTAGCACCAAATTCTCACTTGACACTCTGATAGGGTGTGGTAAGTGTTTGGGCTATCAACCTCTCAATGATATGAAAATGGAGAGGTAGGAGTTGAGAAAATCCACAAGTAAATGTATAGAGATATGTGGGTATAGCAATCTCTAACTCTCAAGGTTTTTTGCTAGGGTTTTCTCTCAGAAGCACTCCTCAACAATTATGGGTAATGTGGGTATATATAGTGTGGGTACAGAAAGTGTGTATTAGATTATACAGACTGGCAGAACAGAATGTTTCGCGGGTGTCTCGCAGGAAGGCCTTACTTGCGAGATACTCGCAAAACACAGCTGTCTCCATCTGTCTTGACTCTTCACATTCCAGTTATGTACAGGGCACATGTATCATTTCGCAGGATGCTTAGTTGCGAGCTACCCACGAAAACCCTTTTGTCTTCAATAGCTTGAGTCTTCACACTCTCTCTCTATCACACAACCCTTACAATTAAATCCCACAATAAATACAGGGTACAACAGATTAAATGAAATTACAATCAAATTTGGCACGGAATAAAGCCAACAAAACACGTAGTTGTAAATTACAACTTTATAATCTCCCCTTTTGGCTATTCCGTGACAAAACCCTTAAAACAGACTCTAGATTTAAACGTGAGTTTAGGAACAGTGGCAAAACTCACTCACACCTAATCTAGAAGCTGTGAAGTACTTACACGTATATACCTGTAACCTGAAACACTCGCACACAAACAAAACTTTCATTAAGCTTATGACAAGTTGAATACATGATACATACATGAGCAAGTAAAGTGTGATCAAGTTTGTAAACACTATATAACATTTAAACATAGTTTGATCAAACAAGTTTAGTCATTAAAGAATGACCACAATGAACATTTATCAAGTAAAATGCTCATCTGGACATGCAATGCAATGAAGACCAACCATAATGATCAATTGCATGTCCAAAACACAACCAATGCAAAATACACGAAGTATTTGCATCTAGGAACAAGATCCTACTAGGGTACAAGTGTGAAGTACTTAAGACATAATAATAATATCTTAAAAGTACAAAAAAATGCTACAAAGCATTGAGATAAACACAAACATACTGAATATAAGACTGAATAATAAAAGCACACTGAAGTTCTAAACAAAAGCAGTAAAAACATAAACCAGCAGTCATATATACTAAAATAAACAAAGGTAATCCACCTATAAACCAATGTTTCTAAGCCTAAACCTATGCTCCCCCTAACGTGGTGCAAGCTCCCCCTCAAAATTTTCTCCCCCTTTTTGACCGAAATGGCTAGAGGGCTAGACCTGGTCAGACTCGAAGTCTGAACCCTGGTCGATGGACAAATCATCGATCTAAGATGATAAGGCTATGATCTGACCTTGGACATAAGCAAACTGGTCCGCCGTGTGCTGCACATGGGAGTCTAACATAGTGTACATCTGCTCTACTCTGGCTAAAAGTCTGTCAAGTCTGTCTGGTCCTTATGTTGGTCCTGAGGATGATAGCTGAGCTGAAGGCTCTGGAGCAGTAGTAAATCTCTCTATCTCATCCTCTGTATCACCTCCCTCCTCCTCAACTTGAGGCCGTGGTATCGTGTGCACACCTATTTTGGAGCCCTTGATGTGAGCTGTGCTCCTAGTGAGTGTATGTGCACCAATGAGATAGTCCCTCTGAACCACTATAAGGCCATTCGGAAGTTTGAGCCGCTCCTTTGCAATTAGGCCCATAATGAGAGTGGGGAAGGGCATTACAGTCCTTGAATTCTGCTTCTCAATGCTCTTTTTCAACAAATGGAAGATGTGTCCACAAACATCAATCTCCTTGTGGGTGAAGAGATCGTACATAAACTTTGTCCTCTTTGACCTCGATGAAGGGTCATCAACATGAATCGCCGACGCTTTCCCTTTGCTGCTGCCTCCTTTCACAGCTGAGCTTTTAAACGGAGACATCTGCATATGGGAACACAAAACAGACAAGAAACATGTGCACAACCACAAAACAGAACACAAAACTTGATTAGATTCAAGTTAGTTCAAATCATAAGTAAAACAATGCACAACAGAGCATAACAAACTCAAAACAGAGCAAACGGACACAAAACATCATGCTATAAGTGTTTAACCATGTAAACAATAACATAGTGCATGAATGAAGTAACCGTGACTATGTGTGCTAGGGCAGTGCATGTGCTAATGCATGTGTGTGCAGCATGTGATGCATGGGGTGTGCCTAGAGGGTCCTAGTGTGTGCATGGCATGGCATTGAGGCACAAAATGGACAAAGTGTGTAAAACACACAAACACTGACCAAAACATGATAAACATGATCAATCAAGACTAAATCCAAGTATTGGAACTCAGTTGAATCCAATTCAACACAAGAATGTCACTAGGACATTTTGTCAAACACCTAGTATGCAACAGTGAATCCCAACTATGAACAATGCATGAACATGGTGAAAAATGCTTCAATACATGCTTAGAATGCCTCAAGGGGCCAACACAGATACACAAACATCAAATGGGACTCAACCCAATCAAAGATTTGGAAAAATTTTCACAAAATTTAGAACCCCAACCTATTTTCGAAAAACCCCCAAAATTTTAGAACCCTAACTTAAATTTCTGCATAAACTCAAAAAAACATGAAGAAAATGTTTTAGAAGACATACCTTGAAGTTGGAAATGCAGAAAATAAGCTTGAGAGTGATGGGGTTTGAGTGAAAAGTGGTTTTGGGTTGAGGGGGGTTCGAGAAAGTCTAAGTGAGGGAAATGAGAGTGTTTTGAAAACCTGTCACATCTGCCTTATAAAACTGAAAACACTCATTTTTCGCGGGTTAGGCAGTAGCGAGCCAGTCGTGATACAGTCACGAGAATGGCCACTGAAGCTCAAAAGCTTTCGCGAGAAGCTGTTAGTAGCGAATAAGTCGCGAGACAATCGCGATAGCCTCTATATGGATTGAAAAAAAGTTTCAGTTTTTGCCTAAAAACATTTTGCGAGAAGTGGTTAGTCGCGAAATACTTGCAAGATAGTAGCGAGACTCTCTATATGAATTGACAAAAATTTTATTTCCCTTAATCAGCTTTCGCGAGAAGCTCTAAGTTGCAAGCTTCTCGCGAAACTGCCTCTAAACCAGTTTTTGGAGAAAAACACAAAAATGCATTTTGATAAAAAACTAAAGACACGAAAGTTTTTTTAAAAAAAAAACCACTTTCAAAAACATATAAAACACTCAAAAATCTTTTTGGGTTTGATCAACAAGTATTTGAGCATACACATCACATTTGATCCTGTACAATCACACAAATGAAATAAGCATTAAATGAATCAAAGTCTTGTGTGTTGTGGGTGAGTATCAAATGTGGAATAGTCCTTAGACTAGAGTGAAGCTTTAATGATCAATTCAATCAAGACATACACAACTGGTATGAAATCAAGTGGACTATCTCAATTATAGAAACGAACATATATGACCTCCCACAAGAGAATGATTACAAAACTTAGAAGCTTTTCATTTGGCTTCTGCATAAATCATAACAATTGATCCATTTTGGATAATACATCTCTTTTTTAGATCGGTGCTTAAAATTTTTTATATTTCAACATTGAGAGTTAGCATTTGACTTTTTGAGCACCATACATTTCAATACAAAAGTCGCTTTCCCTTTTTTTTAGTCAAATACTAATATGTGCGACAGGCTTTTGCAGCTCATAATCTCCTTTTCATTGTGAGATTTACATTTGGAGAGCTCTTATAGCAAAAACATAAAAATAAAGGTGGGAAGATATATAGGCACAAGTCTATGCAAGTATTAAGACCATCAAGACTATTGACCAATCATTCATGACAAGCTTGAAAATCTATTTACAACAGTCACCCATAGATTTCAAGATTTCTCGCACAAAGATATATGTGCATACAAAACAAGCTAAGCTCGTAAATTCCCTACGCCATAAGTACGAAGATACTAGGCCAAATTCACATGTGATATACACAAAACAAGCGATCAAACTTTTTGAAGATTTTTCAATTTTTATGGTTTTTGAATTTTTGAACACACTCAAAAATAGGACAAGTAAAGTAAGATCAATAAAAACAAGTACAAAACATAACTTGAAAAGGAAACAAGCTTAAAACCAAAAAACAAGGCATGAAATGATGCATGAACCTATGATCCTAAACATTGAAAGTATTGATGCATGGACATAGGAGATAATCATGCATGAGTACCCTATAGGATTGGGTACGAGTGTTGTGACCTTTAAACCTTCTGTTGAAGTTTGCCAAACATGTGGTGAATGTATCAATCATCTTCATCACATCCATCACTCTGGAATCACCATCTCGACCTCTTGGTTGCCCAATAGCCCAATTCTTCTTGCCATCTCTTGGTCCTCTTGACCTTTGATCCCTAGCATTATTCAATGCTCTCAGCTTATGACAATTAGGTCTGGTGTGCCCTTGAAGTCCATAATGATGACAGACATAGTTCGTTCTCAGACCTCTTTGTGATCTTGGAAGAGATTTCCCTTTGGCTTCAGGTCTAACCACTGATTGGTTGCGGAACTTATTCAACACCCGTTGGTCAGCCACATTCTTTTTCTTCTCCTCCTTCACTTTCTCAACAGTAGGGGTAACCACTATTAGCTCCTTGGCTTTCACAAACTTCACTTCCTTGGAGACATTGACAGCTGAACTGCTTTCTCCAGTATATCCTAGTCTGGTTTTATCGGAAAAAGACGAAGCTATTTTGTATATTTATACGTCAACGTGAATTTCAAATTGCGGAGTACAACAGAACAGTTATTGTACAGATTGTAGAATTTAAATTCAAAAAAAAAAAAAAAAAATCAACAGAGATAATGTATAGGATTTAGCTTCAGTACGTGATCTTATCTCTTCCACTTGAATGTGATTATAATCCTTTGTTCCTTGAGTTTGGTGGCTGCACATTATCTCTTGGTCACTGATCATTATCTTTATTTGTACCATGCCTTGGCCCCTCAAGATCAACGTCCGTTGTGCTCGATCCAAAGCAAGGCAAATCAGGTTGAAGAAATATTGTAGGCCGGACAATGATTTCTCTAATTTTGCAAATCAAGTTTCACTTATTGGTTATAAAAATCCTTGTACAATTCCCTATCCGCTCCATCCTTCTTGGCCTCCTCAATGATGGCATCAACTCAAAAGTCTTGATGATAATGGTCAAGGGCTCCTTCATGCCTTCCCTTGATTATAATACATTAGGGGTTTGAAACAAGCCAGGTCTAAAATTAATAGAACAATGGTATGTTTGAAAATGAAAAAACCATAGTTTTTGTTTTTGTTTATTTATTTAATTTAGAAAACTTACTTGCTTGTTAAATCATTTGCGTTTTTGGTGTCTTGCAAATAAAGGCAGATCATATTTGGGTTTGTAATAGCTTATCATTTAAGTTTTGTCGTGAAAATGTTGTGCCAATAACACTACTCAAGTACTTGTCACTTGATATTTTGATATAATGGAGTTTAATCTTAGATTAATTATCTTTATGAGAGTATAAACTCTTTAGAGAAGATGGTTAGTTGGCACATTCACAATTTTTAGGACTCAAATTTTGAAAACATACAATATTTGAAATCGATGGTCATCAGAAGTTGTGCACTTTATCTTTCGTTTAACTTACGGTTTACCAAAAGTTTGAATAGATTTAAAAAAAAAAAAAAAAAAATCCTATGAAATAGGTATAGGTTTTATTTCCCTTCAAGATAGGGGGACAGGTCTAGTTTGAATGGATGATCACATGGAAAATGGACATATAGTGCTTTAGTGTGTGTTTGGGAACATATTATTTAACTTTTTGTTTAAAGTGTGTTAAAATATATTTGTACTTTAAAAAAGTTAGTTTTTAAAATACTGTACATAAAAACTCAAAAGCAAAAACTAGCTTATAAGTTGTACCAAAACCACACTTACCGTGTAAAGAATTCTTTATTGGATTAGTTGGTTGCTTTATGAAACTAATCATTCACCTCTTTCTCGGTACACTCCTTGTGTACTAGGTTGTCCATTTTTTATATCAATAAAACTTATTACTTATTAAAAAGAAAAAGAAAAATCTTTAACAATATAAAATAAGTAACTGTAAAAATATAAATAAAATTTATGAAGCATATCATGCATTTGTGGGTAGGGGTGTCAATTCGGGTTAGCGTGTCGGGTTCGTGTCATGTCGAGGTAGGGGTATTCGACTAAATGGCTCAACCCTAACCCGACCCATTTAATAATCGTGTCATGATCCTTCAACCCTAACCCGACTTGTTAATAAGGCGGGTTGACCTGACCCAACCCATTTGACACGCTTAATAAACGAGTCGTGTTGGGTTGACACGAATGTAACACAATCCATTTCAACCTGCATAATATTAAATATAACATCTATTTAGAAATATTTTTTTTTTTTACATCCCAAAAAACAGTGCATACATTTCAAGTCTTCAACCCACATTCAAAATAATATAGTTCAACAAAAATATAACATTCATCTAGAAATAAGTTCTTTACACTCCAAAAGAAGTGCATACACTTCAACCCAAATTCAAAATATCAAAATTTAACAAAAATAAAATAACATATTCAACAAAAATATAATATCCTTGGAACTCACCAAAAGCTAAGTATCAACATTGAAAAAATTTGAGCAAACAGTAAACTAATCCCAACTATAACCACGATTATCATCCATAGATTCTTTATTGATGTCTAAATTCATAACATCTTCCACAAGCTTATCCAATTTCATTTGTGCAAGTTCTATGCCCAAAAAAAAAAAAAATGTATTAGTAGTTCTAGGGTTTCTAAAATTTCAATTTCCAATTATATCCCTAGTAAATTTTTGTAATTACTCACTTTTCTTTTTAAATTTAAAATATATGTTGGATATAAAAGGTATTTAACAAATCTAAAATAAAATAAATATTTATTTGTTATACAAGTTAAACGGGTTGTGTTAAGTGGGTCATTTCGGATTGACACAAATAAATTGGTGTGTCAAACGTGTCTATTGCGGGTTACACGAGTTGACCCGCTTATGACACGTTTCTTATCGTGTCGCTTTCGGGTCGACCTATTTATGACCCAAACCCATTAAGGCCCAACCCTAACCCGAAAAAATTCGTGTCGGGTTCGTGTCGTGTTCGCGGGTTGGGTCGAACATTGACACCCCTATTTGTGGGTACAACACTGACCAAAAGTTCAAGACCTCTATAGTGTTGAAACTCTAAGATGGATGTGTTTTATGGATTTTCAAGGCACGTACAAAACTGTTTTAAGGTGTCCCGGCCACCATCATATTCTTCTTGTTCTTGTTTTTTCTTTATCTTCTTTTGATAACTCTTGCTCTTTTAATTCCATCCAATAGAACTAGGCTTTCCACGTAACTATCCAAATTGAAACAACTTTTATCATTGATTTGAAGATTCCATATTTTTCTTTGACTGTATGGTTCATATAAAGATAACTCGCTTTTGCAAGATAGATATCCATTTGGAAAAGTTACAAGAACTTCACCATTTTTCTTGAAACTTATTATCCTTCCCAATCTTTCACTAAGATCAATAACATATAGCTTAGTCCAGGATTCCACGACTCCATACTCTTTCATCACCCACACATCATGCTTTTTTGCCAGCTTGCAGTGTGGACCCACCCCTCCGTATAGAGCAAGTAATCCGTTAAGCATCGCAATATTTTTTTGCATTATTTCTATTTCTAAAACCTTAGGCACAGGCACTTCATGAAAAACAGTCTCATCACCCAAATTGAAAGAAATAATCAAATTGTACCTGAGATTTTGCTGCCGTTTAACAAGCCAATGCAATGCCCCATTCATAAAAACCGAGGCAGTATTTGGATATCGAAGATAAAAAGGAGCACTTGGTGAGAAAGTCGAAAGGCGATATTCACCATTATTAAAACTATAAATCTCAGCCACAAGAGTATCCTTGCCCCGATGATACGTAATTCTCACCACTTTGTACTCGTTAGTTGGGGCGTGATATCCAAAGCCATGGCAACAAACACATAGTGTACGACGGAGATCTAGAAGTTTCACGTATCTATTAATAGAAGGGTTCCAAAGAATAAAATTTCCACCACCTGCAATCAGACAAATTAGTCCATTGACTGAACCGACTATTTCGAAGTCGGCATAGCTATCCTCATATGGAGGGTGGAACTCAGTGAAATCTGATGAGTCTATGGCTGGATTGCTATGCAAACTAAAACGTAGATCACCGCGGCATCCACGTTCAGATAGAAAATAGGGTGATGAGCGGTGGCAAAGCGAGAGTTAGAGATGAGAGAGTACCATGTCTTGCAAACGGACCTGAATCGCATCAATGACTTCGCCGGTTGTCTTACAAGAATTTCTTCAATTACCTCTACTGGCAAATAGTTTGACATGTTTTTTCCTTTGTTTCTCTGCGGAGAGAATATGAGAAGCGCTGCATTTTTGTTTTGTTTTGGGAGAGAAGACGAGAGATGCATATTAGTGGGGTTAGTGTTGTGATACGGTTTATATATATGTGTAATAGAATCGACATAAGAGTAGCACATGAATTTTGATTAAAGTAAAAAACCGCCTCAGGCACTTATCATTTATATTGGGCTAAAAGTACTTAGGTCATAGTCTTAGTTTCTATAGCATATACAAAACCCATTTAATTATTTTGGGCTGGACGAATTCACCTATAACCAAACCGGCTTGAACCCTGAGCTTTGCAAGTAAAAACCTCATCAATCAACGACTAGCGCTATAGCCTGTAGCAATGGTGGAAGAAATTGAATGTATTTGTAATCCTTGTTCATTGAGTTTGGTGGCTGTACATTATATCTTGTAGTCAGCAGTCATTATCTTTATTTGTAACACGCCCGGCCCCTCAGATCAACGTCAGTTTATATAAGCTTGATCCCAATTCAAATCAAAGACAGGAAGCCAGGTTGAAATATTGTAAAAAATAGGACAATGATTTCTCTAATTTTACCATCGGAGTTTCAATTACGGTTGTAAATCTTGTGCAATCCGCTATCCACTCCCATCCTTCTTGGCCTCCTTGATGGCATCAACTCAAAAGTCTTGAAGACAGTGGTCAAGGACTCCTTCATGCCTTCCCTTTTTTTTTTGGGCGGCTTAGACAAGCTAGGTCTAAAATTAGTGAACAATGGTATGTTTGAAAATGGAGAAACCATAGTTTTGTTTTATTTATTTAATTTATAAAAACGCACTTACATATTAAATTATTTGTGTCTATGGTCTGTCAAATAAAAGCAGGTAATATTTGGATTTTGTAATAGCTTGTCATTTAATTTTTGTTGTGAATGTTGTGCTAGTAGCTCTATTTTTTTTTTTTTGGAAGAGATGCTAGTAGCTCTACTTGAGTAATCGTCACTTGATATCTATCTATACTATATATATAAGAGGATTCCCTCTTTTAACGGACTTTTATGTGGTTCAAAAATACTTTTATTAATGAATGATAACTTCATTTTAAAATTAGGTTATAAAT
The DNA here is from genome assembly GCA_030021035.2 of Notholithocarpus densiflorus. Classification (NCBI taxonomy): domain Eukaryota; kingdom Viridiplantae; phylum Streptophyta; class Magnoliopsida; order Fagales; family Fagaceae; genus Notholithocarpus; species Notholithocarpus densiflorus. The sequence goes on from JARYZH020000123.1 coordinate 596,361, forward strand.
GTCAAATAACAAATTTCATTTTGAATTCAAAAAGATAATTCCTAAAATTTAGAATTTTTTCTCTTCACCTTCAAAAAAAAAAAATACAATTATTGCTTATCTATAAAGTTTATCCTTTTTATTTGTTTGAAAAATAAAAAATATCTATTTCTAAATTATAATAGATGTAATTATTAACCTTCACTAAAAAAAATAGAAGAGCCTCTGAACACGCGTGTGAGCGCGGCTCAAAAACCAGTTTGATATAATAAAGTTTAATCTTAGGTAAACTATTTTTTATGAGAGTATAGTCTCTTTAGAGAAGATAGTCAATAAATCATATGGAAACAATTTGACGCACCATTGATTTGAGGATCCCATCTTTTTCTTCGACTATATGGTTCATACAAATACAAGTCTCTCCCATTTCTATCTGGCATAGTTACTAGAACTTCATCATTTTTCTTGAAACCTATCACCCTTCCGAATCTTTCACCAATATTAATAACGTATAGCTTAGTCTAAAATTCCACAACTCCATACTCTTTCATCACCTACACATCATGCTGTTTTGCTAGCCAAAAACAGTAGCGACCAAACTCCGCTACTAGCTCCATCCCTCCGTATAGAGTAAGCAATCCATTAAGCATCCCAATATTTTTCCCCTTTAATGAATATCGATAATATATATATATATATATATATATATATATAAAATCAAAACCTCTGAAACTTCCACAATTTTCCACATCATCATTTTAATTTATAAATTTTTTATAAATTTTTTAAACTAAATAGTGAGAGAGTCCTAACAAGACTCTCTCTCTCTCTCTTTTCCTTAATCCTAAAGTTTTTTTTTTTTTTTTTTTTTTTTTTGAAACCTAAAGTGAGTCCTTTTTGGAAAAAAAAAAATTTTAAGGTGTGGTCTTTTCTTAAACTAAATAGTGATAGAGTCCTAATAGGAGTCTCTCTCTCTTTTTTCCTTAATCCTAAAGATTTTTTTTTTTTAAAACGTGAATCTTTTTTTTTTTGAAACCTAAAGTGAGTCATTTTTTGAAACCTAAAGTGTGGTCTAATTAGAAAAATTATAATTATTTTTTTAATCCTAATTCTAACGTAAGTCTGTCAAAAAGTCAAAAATTTCAGTTTTATATTATATATATATATATATATAGACAATAATAATGATGTGGCAAGCTCTAAGGATATGAGAATGCAATTTGTAAATCTACTATCAAGATAACATAAATTAGATTGGTGGTGAATAGTATATTTAATTGTAGTTGAGTATTATGTGAAGTCATTACCATAGAATAGTCCATGCCGAAATGTGTTATGTGGAATTAATGATATAAAAGAAAAAGAATTTAAAGTTAAGTCATAAACTTTTAAATAAAATAAGTACTTTTAATTTTTATTTAACTATCATGTAACGACTAGTTTTTTTCTATTTCTAAAACCTTAGGCACAGGCACTTCATGAAAAACATTCCCATCACCCAAATTGAAAGACAGAATAAAATAGTAATAAACATGCTGCTTGGAGTTTTGACTCTTCTCAGCAAGTCAGTGCAAAGCCCCATTCATAGAAACCGAGACAGTTCGCTTCTTGAACAATATTAAGTTTAGCACTTGATGGGAAAGTAAAACAGTGCCATTCACCATTATTAAAAGTGTAAATATCAGCCACAGTAGTATCCTCCCGCAAACACGTAATTCTCACAACTTTGTACTCATTAGTCGGGGCGTGATATCCAAATCCGCAATAAATATATGTTGGAAGGTGGAGCTTTGGGGTACTCTTTATAATTTATATTGGGCTAAAACTTTAGCTCAAAGTCTTAGTTTCTATATCTCAAAAAAAAAAAAGTCTTAGTTTCTATAGCACATACAAAACCCATTTAATTATTTTGGGCTGGACCAAAATTCACCGTAACCAAACCCACTTAAGAAAACCCGAACCACAAACTCTGCCAAGTAAAAAAACCACACAACATTCAACAGCTAGCGGCGCTATAGCCTTGAGAAGCTGCAATGGTGGAAGAAATTGAAGAGGAGGCAGTCGAGCTCGCACGGCCCCAAAGCCGTCATATAAGGAAGAGGGCTCTCAAAAACAAAGCTCTCTCCGTCAAATTCAACGAGAAAGATCTCAGGTAACTATATAAAGTTACACTCTCTCTCACAGTAAAACCAAACCCTAAAATTATTATGATTAAATTGTTATATATATATTTTTGATATGAGAAAGGGACTATGTGACTGGGTTTCACAAGAGGAAGAAGAAAAGGAGAAAGGAAGCTAATAAGCAGCAAGAGGAGGCCCAAAGGCGAAAGCGTATTGAGCTGCGCAAAAAGGTTCTTCTCATTAGTTTTTTTTTTTTTTTTTTTTTTTTTTTTCTCTACTTAGTTAGATACTTATCATGTATTTTTGGAAGTGAGATGTGTATGAATATTTAAGAATTTGCACAATGAGCCAATGTGTGTGTGTGTGTGTGTGTGAATGAATGTTTGGGATGTTAAGAAGCAAAATATATTCATAAAATGTGGAAATTCAATGAAAGGAAGAGGAAGAGTTGCTTGAGATGGATTGTGCATGTTTAGAGGAGAGTGATTAATGCATTGGTGTGAACGATTGAGTTAATTCAATTAAGGGAAGGATAAAAGGTAGAGGAAGACGAAAAATAATATTAATAGAAGTAGTAAAGAAGAACATGCCAGTTAAGGAAGTGACATAGGTTATGACTTTGGATATAATAGAATGACGGAAAAGGATATATGTGGCTGGCCATGACTAGTTTGTTAAGGACTTATAAGGCTATAACAGAATCTAAAATTTTGGACTAAGGCTTAGTTGTTGTTGCCAATAGTTTCATACAAAAGTGGTTCAAATTTTTGGTAGCTTAAGAAGTTTCTACATTATTTTGGTATAAATTTGTGTGTGTGTATATATAATGATATGCTTTTTTGATATATAATGCACCAACTCAAGGTTGGGGTAGCACAATTGACCTGTAGACCATGTCTTGTGAAGGCAGAGGTCACTAGTTTGAATCTAACCATCTCCCTCTCGTTGAGGCCAAACCTCACTTATCAAAAAATGTAACTCATTACTTATCAATAAAATAAAATAAAAAAGTAACTCATTGTCAATCAAATGTCCAAGTATTTCCTTACTTTTTTAGCCATAAAATTTTAATACCACCATCTAGCTGTTTTTGCTAGGGAGATTGAATTTAAATTGAGCTCCTTACATGGGGGTTGTATGTGTCGATTGTAAGATTTTCATCCATAACAAAGCAATAGATGCATTGAGAATTAAAGGGATATGAAGGATGAGAATTTGATATAGGCAGAGTCAAAATATGCAACCCACTCACAAGACCTAACTTTATGCCTGGCCTTTTTTTTTTTGAAACCATTGCCGAATTACTGTTAACAAATAAAATAAGTTGGTAGAGTATAAAGCCAAAGTACTCTTCTTCACAAGCTCTCGTGCTTCTTGCAACTGCTCAAGTTATTTGGGGGAACCCTGAATTCAAGGGGCTTCCACGGGGACATTTTTGTGTAAAAAATCCTAAAAGGAATAGAGGATCATAGAAGGAAGATGGTAGAGGGTGAGAGAAGTTGTGACAGATTAATGTGGCAGTCTTACCTGCTAATGTC